>OY776277.1:90300062-90900062 GCA_963675445.1 Linnaemya vulpina
TCCTATAAATCTTATTCTATTTATTAAATATATTATATATGTTTAGTTTATGAGAAAAAAATTAATTTGTTCAAATTGGTTACCTCTACACATAAAAAAATCAGTTTTCCAGCCCTGGAATCGAATTTTTTATATTGACTAAATATTAATACTAATTTAATTATATCTGAATTATAAAATAAGTCAAATTATCAAGCAAAAAATGATTAGTTTTAAATTGTCACTTTTAAACTTTCCAGCTCTGGAATGGGATATAGAATTTTGCTGATTTTCAACATTTTTTTTTTGGATCATTTACAATACATCAGTCCAGGAATGAACTCTTCAGCTGTTCAGAGAACTTGGGAAAACCGATTTCAGATACAGATAGATGGACCTACGGTCATCGGTTGTTAGACTGCGCTCTTGATGAGGCCCCAGAATATATATATATATATATATATATATATATATATATTATGGGGTAACATATTAATATTGAGGAAATTATATACGGAATGAAACGTCTATATATACCCTTTCGCATATATGTAAAGGGTATAATAGGACCCTTAATTAATGCCCAGCAGTGCTTTCACTAAATACAATTTTCTTTGTATTCCCTAAAAGTTTTGGTTTATTGTTTTTCAAACAACTAAGAAAATAGATCAATCAGTCAGTGAAAATTCGAAATGAAAAAACAGTGTTTCAAGAGCGTCCAAAGACTTGTTTACTCGTACGCCGCAAAGGGAATAAAAAATCTCCCGACTTATAAACGAATATTTCTTTAGTAGTGAAATTCTAAAACCTTCTTCTGTCGTAACATACTTAAGCTGCGGTCACACTTGCCGATAAAAGCGTGACCACTAAACGATACGTGTTTTTTAAGTAAAACAGTTTCGTAAATAAGAGATAGTCAGCGGTGTAGAATCCGAAAGAATTCCAACTGGTTGAACAAAATAAACACCTGCCGGAATTAATATTCTTCTCAGTAATATTTAGTGGTCACGATTTTTCCAACAAATATTCATTCAAATGTGGCCGCACTTTTACACAGGGCTTATACATATTTGTATGCATGCACAATCATGTTTATAATTATACGAATTAAGCGTTTGTTCTACCCTTCAACTTGTTTGTTTGTGTTATTAAATTAAGTGAAAATATCGTTCAGAACTTTAACTACTGATTTTTTCTTTGTTACTCTGAAATCATGAAATTAATCCGTATAAAAGTAAAATTAATCGTTTGTGTTTGATACTTGACTGCTTATCATGGAAAGTTTTCAGTTCCTCGCGTCGACGGTTGGGTTTATTTAAGCAGCACAGTAATCAATCAATTAAATAAGAAAGTAAAGGAACAATTCTTTTGTATAGAAGCTTTCAATTGTTTCCATTTAAAATTTTAATCCTGTCTAGCGCCTGCTTTATTTAAGCCAAATACAATCAATCAATTAATCCTTGAAATTATTTATTTTTAGACGCTTTAAATTGTTGCCCAGTAAAAAAGAAAATTAAAATTTGCTGATTTCTATTTATAAATTTTTATTCTAGGATTGCTTCAGTTTACTTTTATAAATTAAGACTGATGCGTTTCGCGATGTCAGGAATTTAAAAATTTTATAAGGTAATTATTTTTACGAACATTTAATATTGCGATGTTAAATTGAATTAACATTCACAGGCTAATTGTGCGAAATTAATTGAAATCTCAGAAAGACATGATGATAAATATTCCAAGGCACACAGGAAAGTCAACATCAGTTTTATTCAACTTACACAGCAGAGCAGAAGAGCTATTTTCGAAAGTCGCAACACTTTCATCTTCAGTGCTCATGTGTATATTGTGTTCATCACCACTGTATAGTATATATTTTTTTTAATCTCAGTTACTGTTTCTTAATGTTGATAAGAGCCTTTTTAATTTAACGAGTTCAATTGTTACATTCCTACGATGTTTTATTTGCGGTTATTTATTAATTGAATATTTAATAGACTGTTTCCCCAAGTGTGAGTTCCTTTGGCCGTAATCACTAGACCATTTAATGGCATTTTTAATTTATGCAGCAGACTTGTCCTTCACATCAAATCAATTAGAAAAGAAAAATGTTTGTTTAAATTATTTTTGCTTCATTTAATTGATTTATTGTTTTTACATGTTGTAAAATAAACAAATAAGAAGGTACTCTTTTAAAGTGTTTTTTTTTTTTTGGAAGTATAAGACTTCAATTGTGTTCTCTTTTCTAGAAAACATGTAACATTTTTTTAACTTTTTGTTAAAAAGTGGCAGTTTGTAGGAGTTTGAAAACAAAAGTTGTCTTTCGTAAGGAATGTGGGATTGATTTCCAGAAAGCTCTTTTCTTTTCGAGTCACAGAATGTTGCCATTCTCTATTAAAAAGGGTAAAAAATGTTGCATTCTTTTTTAGAAAAGAAAGCAACATGAGGTGACCGCACTTTTTTAGCTGGCGGCCATTTTGTGTGCTGTCAAGTGATTTAATATGAACAGACTGGTGCCTGAAGAACATTTTTAAATTGTTAAAATTTGTTTTGCAAACCATGGTTCGGTCTGTCTATTTTACGGTGAATGTAATTGTCCACCAGAGCAATCCACAGAAACGTCATACCGGGCATACAGAAGTAGTCGTCGGTAGAATACAGCGTAGAATAAGTACGAGATCCGAATAGGTATCTCCCCCACCGCGCATAGAAGTTTGCAGAAAGCTTTTGACTCGGGTACTTACAAAATTTAGCAGCAACTGAAGCTACACGATCAGTAGTTTTAGTAGATTTTGAACCACTTTGAGCTGACAGATTCCGATAGAGCTTCGTACAAGCGGTGGTAGTACAATAATTTGATAAGTTTGATCAGCGTTGCTGTCGTAAGTGTTTAAGAAAAAAAGTTGTTAAGAACAATTTTGGGGAATACAAAAGGGGGTTGAGGCTTCACTAAGAGGCTGTTGACTATGCCAAAAACTTGACTCGAACTTTTTAAAATCAACAATGGCAATACTATTTTTCTTAAGTATTCACAACGGCAGCGCTGATCAAACTTCAAATTATTGTATTAACACCCAATCGGTGTTTTAACTGAATCTGACCGCTCAAAGTGGTTCAAAATCCAGTCTAAAACAGTCGACTACAAACACACGAACTTAAAGGTGATGCTAATAAAATCCCATTTAAAAAGTAGAAAAATTTATTGAAATGAATTTGATATCAAAATACACAAAAAATATAAATTTTCTATGCTTAAGAACTTTCATGTCGTTGCGTTTTCCAATGATTGCAAAGCAACCAGAAGCTCTGAGTAACACAACAACAAGTTAATGTTATTTTATATGATATCTACGTATCATTCTTTTTTATGTAGCGCATCGATTGCGGTTCTGATTGTAATTACACTTTTAATGTATTTGTTTTTGTTGCAAGAACTTTGCTATTTGGTTTAATCAAAAGTCATCAAAAAAATGACCATCATGACACGATGAGTTTGTCAATAGAAGAAGGAGAATAAATAAATGTGAAATGGGCAAGAGTGCTGGGGCGGAAGTAAAGATTTCGGTTGCGACATTAAGTAATTGTGATTGATTCAGAAAATTGTTGGTAACGATAATAAAGGCTTCCATATAAATGGGATCATGTTTGTACTTTAATTTTATGTTGCCGATTATCTGCTATGAAACGTCATGAGGTTGATTTATGGAAATTTAATTTCTTAAATTTTTTTCTATTCATTCTCGTTTAATAGTTTTATCCTTTCAAACGATTTGTAAAAATATTTGCGTTGGATGGAACAAATATTTTTATAAATAAAAAATTTATAAAAATATTCCTGTTCTCAACGCAAACATTTGGAAAAATCCTTTAAAGAAAAGTAGAATGAATGAAACATTAACTTTTTGTAAAGTCTTTTTTAAATTAATAAGTTAAGGTACTAGGGAAGTATTTAAGCCAAATTTGGCTATTCAGATCATTAAAAATATGTGAAAATTAATTACTGTTTAAGAAAAGCACTCAAAGATCAGCTGGTATGATATAGAAACTGTCGGGCGTGCCCTGACACCCTAAACTGGCAACTCTGGTCTCTAGCAAGTTGTTTTTCATGGATATTCTTGTAATTTTTGACAAAAGTTTTAGCTTAACCGCTACTTTGCGGTTACAAAAAAATGACAACAAATTAAAAATTTTGAGAAATGGGAAAATGAATTGAAGCTTAAATTTCATTTGATATGTTTCCGTAACGATAATTTATATGACTTGCCTTATTTGATAGATGGTCCAGAGTGTCTTAAATAATACATTGTCTCCAAAAAAGGATTTCCGAATAGCATGTCCTTTAAGATTGTTTTTGTTGACTCGATATTATCTTTCGTGAGCTTGATTTTTGTCAACTATTCTGAAAAAGGAAAAAAAAGAATTAAAAAAAAAATGATTTTGTGAGAACGGTAAGAAATAAATACTAAAGCCTATTATTAATTAAATATAAAGCAGTAATAAAAAGTTTATTGCAAATTACTTACATAAATGATCACATTAATAAAGTTTTATTATTCTGACTTCTTATTCTTTCAGTGTAGTTAAGAGCTACTAATGATGTTCTCTTTTCTAAAAAATAATGCAGTATTTTTTACACTTTTTGATCAAAAATGCCAGCATTAGGCAATTTAAAAATAAATAATTTACTAAAACTCAATTCAACATGTGTCATGTAAAATTATTTTTGTGTTCTTAAACTGCCACTTTTTACAAAAGAAGGCAGAAAATGTTACATCTTTTCTAAAAAAAGAAAACGCCATAACTTATTTGCCTATGAAGGAAACCGATGGAAATCTACAAAAAAAACTTTATTTAATATTTAAATGAAATCACAAAGTAAGAAAATATTACTCTCCTACAACAACTTCAATGATACACACTGAAATTTGTGCGGTTTTAATAAATTTCCTTTTATCATGATTCCTTTACTGGGGATGGCAATAAACGAATTGCAAACGAAAGTATATAAAATTATTTATATGAAAAATACTTAATAGCTGCTTAAAAACCTCGAGCTTTTGGAATGAAATATAAACAAGTGATAAATTAAATAGCTTTAGGAAATGCTTAATGGTTTACAATACCAGTTTGTTTCTCGCAGCTGCAGGGAACCGGAAGTCTAAAAGTCAAACGGTTACAAATTATATGCTTGTTTTATAGATTAAATAAATGGGGAGAGAATAGGGCGTGGAGATAAATATATTTCCTTTAAATTGCCAAAAGATAAATTAGTAAAATGGGAAACGTCAATTGCAGATAAACGCTCAATTTACTTGCGTACTTATTCATAATAAATGTGTTGTTGTTTTTTAGCTTCAGTAAAAGACTTTAATTGCAAATAAATATGTAATTTTCATGAGTGTGGGTGTGGAGTAGATCCATGTAGTGTTTTAAGTTCGCTTAATGATGAATATGTACCGATAAAATATATTCGTTGTTTCAATGAAGATTTCGTTGGAGTTATGAAAGTCTGCTAGAATAAATGCTTGTTTCATTAGTCCTACGAAGCGTAACGTTGGATGAGTTTTAATGAAATTTTTAATTGGATTAACGCCGCGATCATAGAATTTATAAAATAAATTCTTTCAAGGCCGCTACCCCATCTCATAAGCATTATTTATAAATTTTAAAATTAGCACATATTTTTGGGAATTGTTGTTTCTTAAACCTCTTTAATTTTAATTATGTGCTGATTCTTTTTCCCGAAATCCTACTAAAAAATTCAAAGTGATCAACTGAGGGGTTTTAACTAGTTCCCATGCGCATTTCACTGGGGCTAATGCAGATCATCAGGGAACCTTTACCCCACATTTCTTAGAACAACTAAAGATATTTATTTCAAACTTCCACTTTAATAAGTGAAAAGCTTAAAACAAACATCAAAGTCGTAACAAGAACTCAATGATCACTCTTCCTCTTTTATTTTCTCAATTGATCATTTAGAATTTTTAAAAAGGATTTTAGAAAAAAAGAATCAACACATGATTAAAATTAAAGAGGTCATTTATAAAATATTTTCATATTCAATAGGAATAAGAATTTTTTAATTAGAGTTTCTAACGAAATAGAAAAAGAGGAGTTCTTATATCGCGTGTTTTTTATAGAGTGATACAAGTTTAAATCATAATAAAACATAGTAATTTATTTTTGATATCAATAAAGCGGTCTGGTCTGTTTTTGATAGAAAATTCTATGACATTAATGTTTAAACATGATTTCGGCCATGTGGCCGCCACGGCTGGCGCGTACAAGGCGCAATCTGGAACACCAATTTTCACAAATGTTTTCACAGCATTTGCGGCCGTATCTCGCCGATAACTCTTCGAATGTTGATTTCCAGGTGTTCAATTGTTTGTGGTTTATCGACGTACACAAGTGACTTTACATAACCCCAAAGAAAATAATCCAATTAGATTAAAACACACAATCTTGGGGGCCAATTAATTGGGCCATTTCATAAAATTATTTTTTCGTCAAAAGTTTCCTTGAGTAAATCAATTGTAGCGCCGGCTGTGTGGCAGGTGGCTACTTCCTGTTGCAACCGCATATCAGCAGGATTAATGCCACGTAATTGAGGTACGAAAACATTTCGAACTCTGTTGCTTTATCGTTCACCATTAACAGTAACATTCTGACCATCATTTTTTTTGAAGACATATGGACCAATGACTCCGCCAGCCCATAAAGCGCACCCAAACATAGTTTCTGTGGGTGTTTCGACAAAAGATTGTGGACTCTCCTCGCTCCAAATGCGTACTCATTAAACCAAACATGGGCTTCATTACCATTATTTTGATTACAAATTTCCACAATTTGCACGCGGTGCTCTGGTATAAGTTGATCCATAATAAAATCTCAAAGCATACTAAACAAAAAGCAACAATCAGCTGTTAAATGGCTGGTCAAATAAAGCAACGATGCCAACTTAAAGTTGTATCACTGTATGAAAAACACACTTTAAGTTTTTGATTATCGAATGATTCAAATAATTTGTATCGATTAATCGATCAATAGCAAATATATTTTGCTATATATCTGTTTTTTCTTTTACGTAAAAAGTCAAGCCGGTCAGCGTACATAATATTATTTAAATTGCTAAGAAAAAATGAGATATCAATTTTTAGAATAGAATAGAAAAGAAAGAGAGACAGGTTTGACGTAAGAGAAACCGGAGATATTGGATATGCTTTACTTTCAATCTCTTCAATAAACATGTTTAGCATTTATGTCGTCGAAATGTTTAAGAGTCGAACTGTTATCACATTTAGCTACTCCACTGACTGCTGATAAAAATGTAGCGAATTGCGAAATCAGCTGTTCTGCTCTGCTGTGTAAGTTGAATATATAAAACTGAATGTGACTCTTCCCTGGAGTTGGTATATTTTTTTAAATTTTATTTGATAAAGATATTCGCTTAAGAATATATATTATAATATATATTATATATATATATATATATATATATATATATATATATTATATTATAAATATTTGTACCATTTTAAAATGAGAATATTGTTTAAAATAGAACATTTTAGAATATTTATCCGCTGATGAAATGGCGCCGCAGCGGACTAGACATCAGTATTCCTCCATTGTGCTGCTATAATGACTATAATAATATAATTCTACTCTTACTGAGAAAAATTCGCAATTAATAAGAATGTTAAAATTTTTTGTGTACTCGCGACTTTGAACTTTAGCCTAAATAATAATTAAGGATTAACCCTGGAAGCTCGAATAATAAAATTAATATTAATTTTTATAAATAAGAAAATTCCACTCACTTTTTAAACAGACCTCGTTTGACCGCAATTGTAACCCTGTGCTTTTAAAACATGATACACAGTTTGACTTTTATAAAAAAAAAGAAAATTGCTTTCAGTCATGATATTTTGAAACGCGCTTAAGTTGATATCAGGCACAAGTCTGATGCCTTTTTTAGTTTAAAATATTTTCCTATTCAATCAACGGACACGAGCGAAGGATTGTGCAGGCGATTATCCTTTTTAATAGCTTAAAGTAGTCTTTCAATTCAATGTTTTTTATTCATATTTAATTTCTGCTGTGTGACTTAAATTATAAATGTAAACTGAATTGCACGCAAAGAAGTCCATTGAAGGAGAAAAAAAAGCTTTTAATGTTGACCAGGAAAATAGACGAACGCTGAATAATTACAAAAAGCTGATTTGCGTTGCGGTCTTAAATCCGTTTAGTTTTTCGCATTAAATTAGTTGGATGAAGGCTTTTGTTTAACTACAATCCGTTCAGGAGGAAATGTGGGCGTGAGATGTGGCGTTAAGTTCCAACAATTGTTTCGCTCAAACATGTTCGAACTAGTTTTTGCCTTTTATCTTCTTTCCTGCAAAATATTCCGTTTAGACAATAAGAATCTTGGTTATTTAATCTCTTTATTTATGAAAACGATTTCAAAAAAAGTCTTGTTTAATTATCTAGTGCTAAAGAAACTAATTTTTCTGTGTTATTTAAAATTGTGAAAGAAATCATAATATTTTGTTAAAAAAGCGAAAATAAAAACATATATGATGGTTTAGATAGAATTTTAAAGGCACTACAGATCATAAAGCTAAGAAATACATCTCCAGGGGTGGATATTCAACATTTCCTTTTAGTATTGAAATAAATAAATGAAATTAGTTTTATTATTTTTCAATTATATGTTATATTTCAAAAAAGAAATTCATTTGCAATAAAAATCAAACGATGTCCAGGGTTGGAAAATCTATTTTTTTAGTATATTGTTGTATGGGAAATATTTATAAAAAGATTGTTACTCAAACTCAAAACAAAACCGTTCCAGAGCTGGAAAATTAAAGTTTTTTCTGGTACAATAACTAAACTTTGTAAAACCCCAGGTTTGGTTATTTTTATTATACCTATTTTATACATCAGGGAGAACTAAAACGGTTTTGAAAAGCAAAAAAAAAAAAAAAAAATCAAAATGACTTGGCTACTGTAAACAATTTAAATTTTTTTGTTTAGTATATAAAAGCTGCATCCGGTGAAGGGTATATAGGATTCGGCTCTGCCGAATAGCGCACCTCAATTTGTTATATAACTTTTATAGGATATAAGTCTTTATAGTGGTTTCCACAGGACATAATTAGTATATCAAGGAGCTTCAATTCTATTTTCAACACACACGGCAGAGCAGGATAATGTTTTTCTGTTATGCGGTGTTTTTCTTCTTCTTATAAATAAAGGGAATCTCCAATTGGTTGATTCAATATTTGAATCAACCGATATTTCTGGTTATGGGATTTAGTACCAGGTGAAAAGAAGAACTCGAGCAATCGACTTAAACTTATTTTTACAAATAGTTTGTGAACTCATGGGAATAGGACGTGTTCATCAGAATGCCACTCTGGTTCGAATTTATTTGGGTGGGCAGTTTTTTTGCATTTTTTTCTTTTAATGAGTTGAAATTGCAAATTCATTAATAAAAATATATAAAATATTGTTAAAATAAACGAAAATCTTATGTGGCCTAAGAGAAGGAAGAGGGCATAAAACAAATAAATTATATCTCGTTCCACTAGAGTTTGTTGTTGATTGATAAAATTTTATGTAAAAAAACGATATTAAATTTCTTATTGTTTTCTGCGAAATGGCACGTGGAAAATCAAAAGGGTGTCTCAAAAAGAATAAATTTTTTCATGTTAAAATAAAAACAGGTATTCTTTGGAATGGTTGTGATTCTTATTGGATTGTAAACTAAGACCTGTTGCTTTCAGACGAGGTTAACAGGCTGCTGGTCAAAGGAAAAGGGAAACAGTTCCAGCCTACTTTGATTCAATATGACCATTTTGTGTTTCCTGCATAGAAAGAAATAAAAATAAGAAAAGCAGATGGACTGAGTGCAGATTGGAGCAAAAGGAAGAAAATTGATAAAGGAAATGAATTTATAGAGAAAATGGGAATGGCTTTGGGAGTCAGCAGCTTGGCTAACCGCAGCTCTTAATAAAGAGTCTCGGGCTATGGAGGCTTCTTCCTGATAGCTCTGATATACTGCTGAAGGATGTTGCAAAAAAAGATTGCAAACTTCGATCCTTTACAGCAGAACAGACACCGACCAGACAGGACGCATAGTGCTCTCCACCCTCTCCTCCTCGCCATTGCAGCTGAGGACTCCGGCATGGATTCCGCAACTGCATTGTGCAGACTCACCAAACTGCGTAGCTTGTTTCTTGTAAAAACCATAAGATTTCTGGTTCTATTATAAATTAGACGAGGCCATAGTGTTCTCGCTATATCAGAAAGGGGTTCTCTATATCATCTATCTGGGCCTGTTTTACGAATAGTAGCGTCGGTACATCTCCAGCAGGATGAGAGCGGAAGTCCACTGGCATATTCGATATCAGAGTTCGTATGTAAAGATCTCCTCCTCGCTGGATCATCCGCCTAGAATGGTCCCATGTCGACGGACTCAGTTTAAGGTTATGAATACTCTGCAGTCCAGTCTAGGTTTTGGCATAGTGCTTGGACAAGGTGGAGTTAACTATATGCACTGCTGAGAAGAACCTAATTTATATATTTTATAATTTTGAGGTCCCCGTTTGATATCCAATAAAACCTCAGCCATAGCGTTGCTGATCTAATGGCAGATATATCTGCCTGAAATTTTCTACAATCAACTGGGAGTCTGAAAAACATCTATATTCCGAATTCCGAAACATAAACACCCTCATGAATTGTAACTCTACTCTTTAGGCCGTCTGTGAAGATTATACGGATCCGTGCAACAATTCTTCTGGCAATGAAAACTTAAATTTTTATTGAAGTAGAGCCTCAGAGCGCAGTAGTCTATGAGATCCGATATTCGATCCTGTTGTAGTCCGATTGAATTTGCAATAAAATAATAAATAAAATAATAAATAAATAATATCCGCCCCCAACGGATTATAAATCACTGGAAATTTCGAAATTTCTGTACAATTTAAATACAAAAACTTCGTTCGATATCGAATGCCGTAATTCGCTGCCTGGGGCAAAATTAAATTTTGATCGATATCAAATGCGGCGATTTGCGCCCTGGTCTTTTTGTAAACACTTCACTTCCATTTGTTTCTCATGGAATGCGTGAAGATTTTTAGCGCAACAAATTCGAAGCCGTTCAGTTGGAAATGCGTTTCGTAGGAAAAATTGGATTCTTTTTTCAAAAAATTTAAATTGACTTCACTTTGCTCCATTAAACATTAAAGACGTTAGTTACTCCTTCGTTAAGTGCTCCATTTTTAATAATAGAAAAAAAAGAACAAAATTAGTCCACCGCTTCCAAAAACAGCCTTCCTACTGGGACACCCTATAATGAAGTTGTTGAAAATTGCCAATTTTTATTTTAATAAATAAATATCGAATAATAAAATTTCCAAATTGGCTAAAGGGCATGGAAAAATAAGAAGTCTATATTAATTTTCAAGCCTGGCAATCATTCAACTGAAAAAAATTTTCTTTTATTTATTTTCGCAATCAATTACGGAATAAAACGAAATTTTGTAAATTTCCCAAAGCAAATAAGATAATGACTGTTATTTGGGTTTCTTTTCTACATAATTTTCGTTTTTTTTAATTCTATATATTTTTGTAGTTCAGCAGAAATATTGCAGGCCAAAGCCATGAGGTTAACGCCTGGGCGTGTTGTATCCGCTGGTTGCCATGCAGACTTTTTACTTTAAGAATTTGGAATAGAAATTGCATGTATTCCTGTAATTTAACGGTGTTTGTTTGTTACATCGTTTGTGTGAATGTTATTCACTTTATGGTTTCTTGTTTAATCTGTAAAACAAAATCATCGTCATGGATTTTAGAACTGTTCCAACAGGATGGTGAATGGTAATGAAACACGTATTACAAATAGAAACAGTTACCACATTCAAAGAAGCCACCTCACAAGTGGAAGTAAATAAAAACACAATTGAGTACTGATGGTGAAAGTGTAGTGGCTTTCGAAAATGGCGGTTCTGCTCTGCTGTGTAAGTTGAATATGTAAAACTGATGTTGACTTTCCCTGGGATTATTTATCACGTCTTTCTGAATTAATAAAAGTTTTCGAACGATTAGCTTTTACAATTTAATTTTATATAAAAATATTTACACTTCTTTCAAAAAAAAAAATTCATAAAAAAATCACATAATTTCACATAAGAATCACGCGATTTTCGCAAATGTTCGTTACGCAACATTTGCTGCCGTATTTCGCCGATAACTCTTCGAATGTTGCTTTCCAGGTGTTCAATTGTCTGTGTTTTATCGACGAAGACAAGTTAATTAACATAATCCCAAAGAAAATAACCCAGTGGGGTGAAATCCCTCGATCTATTGCGCTATTACGGGAAATTGCTTTTTCGTCAAAAGCTTCTTTCAGTAAATCAATTGTAGCGCCCGCTGTGGGTCCTGTTGGAACCACATCTCACCAGGATCAATGCCAAGTAATTGAGATAAGAAAAAAAAATGTCGAATCTGACCATCATCGTTTTTGAAGACATATGGGCCAATGACTGCGTCAGCCCATAAAGCGCACCCAACATACTTTCTGTGGGTGTTTCTGTGTTATGGACTCTCTTCACTCCAAATGCAACAATTTTTTTTTATTTATGTACCCAATCAACCAGAACTGGGCTTAATCGAAAAAATAAATTTTGAATGGATGCGTTTGATAAATAAAACAATAATTTTTTTTTAATTTTAAAAATTTGCACGCGTCGCACAGTGGGATTTTTTGTGTAATAAGTAATTTTTTCGACACATAAAATTTAAAAATGTAATGATGCAGTTTTGAACCAAACAGATTCAGTATGAAGAATCCATAAATTGTATCCCAAAGAGACGTTTATTTGTCTTTGAAATAATGAAGAAAAGTCCCATTTAAATTTTGGTTGAAAATATTGAAAACTGTTCACGAGCTTTTGTAGTGCTTGTACGTAAGATAAATTTATTGCTCTGATTTAAATAGTAATTTTTTGCAAATATAGCCTTTCTGCATATTTTAAAAAAAGAATTATAAAGTTCGCTCATATGGTTTAAAAGATATGAAAGCATAAAATTTGTTCCATACTGTGCCGTGATTGCAAACTTCCTTGGAAGAAAAAAGGATTGCTCGGTCGTGCTTGGTGCTTCCGCTCTAATAAAAGGAAAGTCTTACCTTATATTATAAATTTAAAAAAAATTTAAATAATTAATAATCTTTTATAACATCATAAAATTTGTCTTCAAATTCATGAAATTTTTAATTTAAAAAAATTACAAAAATATATGGCATACTTTTAGGCACGTGCTGATGTAAGCGATAAAACTTTGTTACTGACATGTATGGTTCCGTTAAGTCTACAGACGATTTCTCAAGAAGAATATTGGCGAAATAAAAGTCCGTCATCTCCGATCTCTTTTGAATTTACCAAAGAAACAAAAGAAAAAGTGCTAAGCCTTGCTGGAAAAATTAATTTACACAAAATACTTCCTATTGACATGCTTTCTGAAGAAGTCGAAGAAACCAGAAATAAAGATTATAGAAATGATATAGTTACAGATATGACAGCTGATGAATAAAAGTCTATATTTAAATGCATGTATTGAAATTTTAGTTTTGGCAAAGAAAAACTATGAGCGGTGAGTGGTGGGCGTTAATTGAGGTAATAAAGGCTCTGTGTCAAATTTCAAAAACTTTGGGCCAAAAATAATTTTTCGTTTCTATGGGCGGTGGGTAGTGGGCGTGGCCAATTTTGATTAAACTTTATTTTATTCTTAATTGAGGTAATGAAAGGCTCTGCGCCGAATTTCAAAAACTTTGGGCCAAAAATAAATTTTGTTTTATATGGGAGGTGGGTACTGGGCGTGGGCGTGGCCAATTTTGATGAAACTTTATTTTATTCTTAATTGAGGTAATGAAAGGCTCTGCGCCGAATTTCAAAAACTTTGGGCCAAACATAAATTTTGGATTCTATGGGCGGTGGGTAGTGGGTGTGGCCAATTTTGATGAAACTTTATTTTATTCTTAATTGAGGTAATAAAAGGCTCCGCGCCGAATTTCAAAAACTTTGGGCCAAAAATAAATTTTGTTTTCTATGGGCGGTGGGTAGTGGGTGTGGCCAATTTTGATGAAACTTTATTTTATTCTTAATTGAGGTAATAAAAGGCTCCGCGCCAAATTTCAAAAACTTTGGGCCAAAAATAAATTTTGTTTTCTATGGGCGGTGGGTAGTGGGCGTGGCCAATTTTGATTAAACTTTATCTTATTCTTAATTGAGGTAATGAAAGGCTCTGCGCCGAATTTCAAAAACTTTGGGCCAAAAATAAATTTTGTTTTTTATGGGCGGTGGGTAGTGGGCGTGGGCGTGGCCAATTTTGATGAAACTTTATTTTATTCGTAACTGAGGTACTAAAAGGCTCCACGCCGAATTTAACAAACTGGGCCAAAAATAAATTTTGTTTTCTATAAGCGGTGGGTAGTGGGCGTGGCCAATTTTGATGAAACTTTATTTTATTCTTAATTGAGGTAATAAAAGGCTCTGCGCCGAATTTCAAAAACTTTGGGCCAAAAATAAGTTTTCTTTTCTATGGCTGGTCGGTAGTGGGCGTGGCCAATTTTAATGAAACTTTACATTTTTCTTAATTGAGCTAACCAAAGGCTCAGAGCGAAATTTCAACATTCTATGAACACTCCTTATATATGTTGCCAAAAATTGTATGAACAAATCCCACTGTGCGTCGCTCTGGTGCAAGTCGATTCATAATGAAATATCAAACAAATTTATGCAAAAATTAGCTATCAGCTGTTTAATGCCTGCTTCGTTAAAGCAGTGATGCCAACTCAAAGTTGTGACACTCTTAAAAAAACACGCTGTAGCTCCGTTGCAGGACTTAGTTCAGGTTTTAAAAGCAAATTCAATAATTCAAAAAAACTTTTCGTACAGGAACAGCTGAACTACAATACAAATAATATTATTCAGTTAAAAAGTATATAAAAATTCTTCTAAGCAAATAAAATAGAATAAAACAGAAAAGTCTAATTTAAATGTGTGGAAAATTTTACTCTATTATATAAGTTGTTGAACGCCAGGGGTATGAATAAGAAATGATACAAGACTACAAGGTTCAACTTACACGCTCTTGTGCATAACGAATATTCGAAACACCCTTGAAAATTTATGTAAATTTTTCACCAACTTTCGTATTTGCCTGAAAGGCCCTCTGCGCCCAAGTGCCAATATAACAAATTGAAAATCGATTAACATAAATTTTGAAAACAGCAGCCGTCATATGGAAAATAGCAAATAACCGATTTCTTTTTTTCCTACAACAATAAAAATATGCAATAAAATTGTATTTTGACTTCCATTTTTATTAAGTCGTCTGTCTACTCGTTTGAAATTATTTGCAATCTGTTAGATCAGCTTTTTTAGGTGAATAATAAAAATAGAATTTTTAAAGAACTGAAAATATAGTTTTTATACCCTTCACAAAAAAAATTAAACAAGATATTTAGGTTTGTCGTTCCGTGTACAATTTCATCGATATTAATATGGGATCCTATTAAGTATATGTATTCTGAATTGACGATTGAGCGATGTTCGCCTGTCTGTCTGTCCGTCTGTCCATCTGTCCGTCTGTCCGTCTGTCCGTCTGTCTGTCTGTACGTGAGATCGGTTTCCCAATCCCCAAGAAGTGCGAGAGATTTCGTTCTTAGACTGATAAATTGGAAATGAACTTAAATAGGGTGGTATTAAAATTCAAAAAATTCGAAATATGGTTCCAGAGCTGGGAAGTTTATATCTATTTCTCGGCGAATAATAATTACCAAAAACCATTTATTCATTTTGTTTCTTTGTAAATTAAACTTATTTTATGCTTTGGGAAGCCTTAATTGTGAATTAAAAACTAAAAAAATTAATTTTTTATTTCCAGGGACGGGAAATTGCTTTTTTTTGGCACATTCAGTATGTTGTAGTACATGTAATAACTGACATGCTTAAAAATTTCAAGTTAATAAAAACCGTTTTATACATAGTGAAGATTTGCATTTGAAAAAAAATTAAATTTCATTTCCAGGGGTGGGAATTTGATTTTTATTTTTATTCATGAAAGTAACCAAAAAGGCAATTGACGTGGTTTCTTTTTTTCTAACTAAAACAATTTTATAACTTACAAAGAACAAAATTGGTATCAAAAATAATTGAAATTTCGAGTCCAGGGTTGAACAAGTGCAATATATTGTAGTACATGAAAGGGGCCAAAATGGTTAAAAACCTTACATATTTCTTAAATAAAACTACTTTATATCTCATGAAGAGTTGCACTGATAAAAAACAAAAGAAATTAAAGTTTTGCTTCCAGGGTTGGGAAAAATTAACGTTTTTTTTGGTACATGCAATATTTTGTAGTACATGTAATAACCCAAATGGTTAAAAATTCTCAGTTTTTCCTAAATAAAACTATTTTATACCTCATGAAGATTTGCATTGATAAAAAAGTTGTAAAAATTAAAATTTCCCTTCCAGGGTTGGGAGATTGAAATTTTTCTTATATATTAACGTAACCAAAAATGCAACCCACGTTTTTTTTTTTTTGCTAACTAAAACTATTTTATAACTTGGGAAGAACAAAATTGTTACTCAAAAACCTATGTGAAGGGTATATAAGATTCGGCACAGCCGAATATAGCAGTTTGACTTGTTTTTTATAATAAGACTTATGTTGTTCTCGTTTACGGGTCTTAAGTCTAAATTAGATGTGCTTTATTTAAATGGATGTGTATGTGCGTATCTGTTTATTGTATTCTATGTATTCGTACTTACACTCACGTTTAGAGGAATAGGGCTACTTGGTTGTCTCATATTAATAAGCCACACCACAAGTATTTTGAAATATTTGCCGACTAATAAAATTTTCATACTTTTAAGAAGGGCATTTCCTAAAGCTTTGCAACTTAAGAACAACAACAATGAGCGCGTAATGCAACCATAAAAAATTTCAAACCAAATGAACTTTTTTGGATTTTTCTGTTTTGTTGCAAGTAGTTGCTCTTTATTTAAACAAAAACTATTATTTTCTAATAAACTTGATAGGAAAATCGAAAATAATATTTTTTGAAACAGCAGAGGAAGCCAACATCGATTTTCTCTTTCACAAAACGCTGGTCAGATATTTAAAAAATTGTTACAAAACACTGAATTCAAATGACTTGATTCCTACCGAAAAAATAAATTCTTCAATTTTAATCGGGCTGGAGCCAAATTACCTCATTCGATGTCTATCGAAATTTCAATACAATTTATCTTGATCGATATTGTAATATCGTATTCAGGGGTAATTTGCCCCCTGAATCTGTTTTGTCCAAAAATTTTTTTTATAAATTCATTTCACTGCGACTAATGCAGATCATTGGAAAACTTTTGCCACAAATTTTTTAGAAACAGAGAAGTGATCAACGAGTTGTTATGCATTTTACATGTTTTAAACTTCTTATTTGTTTAAAGAGAAGTTATTATATCTCGCTATACCTAAAAATTTTAATTAAGTTTGCTCTGATGATCTGATAAATTGATCAATTTGAGTCTTTTAATAATAATTCAAGAAAAAGGAATCAGCACAATTAGAATTGAGAATTGCGTAGAATTATCAACTTTCAATTGGGCTCCTGAAAGCACTCGATACTTGAAATTTTTATATTCCAAGAATAAAACGCAGCACTGTGGTGATTTTGCGGAAAAACCTGTGAAAAATCAATATACCGTTTGTCTAATATTTAATAGTATTTTTAAATTTCAGAAATACTGTTAAAATCAAACCAGAAACTTGCGAGTGTTTTGTATCGAATGTTTTGTTGCTACATGAAATTGATGAAAGTGTAGCGGCTTTCGGAAACAACTGTCGTGCTCCGTTGATATTTAAGACTCATGCTGACTGGTCCTTTGTGCTTTGTGCTTTCTAGAATTAGTCAGAGAATTCTTTTTGGGCCTCCAAACATGGGGTTCTGAGGAGAGCTTGATAGGGGTGAAACCAATAACTTTCCGATTCCGAAAAACTTAAAATTTTCCTAGCGGGAACTTAAAAAAAAAAAACAACAAACACAAAACATAAGTAAAGCCGTATAAAATATATGAATCTACATGGGCATGACCCTGTTAACGCGTGTATAAATTTGTTTACTATTGACATACAGCCACACGACTAGAACAAGTGTTTTATCAAATTTTGTGCTTTTAACTAGTAAAAACTTTAAAATTAATTTTATTTTTACGGTATCATATCAACAGTTTTATATTTTCTATTTGCTGCACGTGTATGATAAATTCGGAGAAATAGACTTGGGTCAATTTACCCAGTTTATTGCTGATAGTTGTCTTATAATTCACTTGCGTCAATCATTTTATTGTTATAACCAAGAAAATAAATTAAGTTACAACAAAAATTGTTTTCCAGTTAGAGCCGAAAAATTTGTTCTAACAGGTACCTGAAAATTTCTTTGCAGCGCTTGTAGACCCCAACTTTTACACTCAACAGTGTTTTCGCACTGAAATTTAATCGTGGTTTTGGTTATTTTGCATTCAAGAAATAGTTGTATTTGCTGTTCTATTTTCCTCTACGTTAAATAATACTTAATGCACAAACTGTAGTGCAGCAGCTGTTTTTGCTTCAAATATAACTTATCCTGTATTTCTGAAATGAAAACACTTTCCGAACCTTTAGCTTATCGGAATTGAGGGTGTCTGGTGGCAAATTTATACTTTTAAATACGATTATTGCAAAAAGTAATAAACGGTGCGAAGGGAGGGTGGCGCCATCCGTCAATTACGATGTCACAGTGGTTAAGTGAGTATCGTGCGTTCGCTATGAAGACATTGTTTCAGAGTCCTGATTCTTACGTCGAGGAGAAATAAATCTTTTTTCGGTTTGGTGTCCGGCGAATAAGTGATGGACCGAGTATAAGTTTAATTCGTTCGGGGCTGCGGATTCCCCGCAACTGCTTCGGCTACGAATGTCCCACACACAGAGCCCAGTCGATCTTCAAGGACTCCCGAAAACATTGAACTGGTTGAAAACAGTTTATGTGACTTTCAATACCGAAAACAGCAGCTTCACTGGGATTTCCAAGAGCGATTATTCATGAAATTTAAAAAAGGATTTGAAATTCCATCCTTTTAAAATTCTAGTCGCTGAAGAACTGAAAGAAAATAACTCTGATTTAAGCAAAAATTTTTCTGAAACCATGTTGGAGCGTTTTCGCACTGTACATCCCATTTTTTGAAGTGACGAGGCTCATTTTCATTTACACGGATGACTGGTTGGTGTGTCATATCCACGCATGAGATAATTGGACCATTTTTTTTTTTTAAATTCTCGAAGCCAGACGGCGTATGTAAACGGCTCGTCTTTCGTACTCTTCACGCTCGTCGTTTCAACAGGATGGAGCGACACATACAGCCAGAGCTTCGGTGAATTTGCTTCGGGAAACTTTTTCTCAAAAACTGATCAATCGCTTTGGAGACATTCCGTGACCACCGGGGTCACCCGATGTAACTCCCATAGATTTTTTTATGGGGCCACCTCAAAGAGAGGGATTATAATCGATCGTGTCTTTAAAGGAAACTATTCGTCGAGAAATCATCGCAATTGAACCAAATTTACTGCGGGTGTGTGAAGTTAAATTTCGAAATTTGGAACCCTAGATATAAACCAGGCACGTTAACAGACCCCTGTTAACCTGCTAATTGAAATTTAACGCACTTCGGCACAGTCATGAGAATTTTTATTTTCAGCTTAACTCTAAGTATGCACGAAAACAAAAGTAAATCTCATACGGGTCCGAAATCTCCTTTTAATTCGTCACACAAATGCTCTGCGGTGCCATACTGCGGTGCTGTTAAGTATTTAAGTTTTATTATATTCCTTATTTCAATACTGTTTCTACAACCAAATAATTAGATAACGTTCTGACATAGTTTTATATTCGTTTCTTCTTGTAGTTTATTACGCTATTCAGAAGATTATGGAGTTAAAAATGATTTTTTATAATTAGTTAGACAAGAATATTTCGGTAGATGTGCTGGATTATACACAAGAAATTTATTACTGCAGCCTTCAAGAGATATCAGAAGGTTTATTAAGAGAATTATAAAAATATACACTGAAAATATCTAAGGCGGAAACCAAGTGAAATATTCTACAACCGATGTAGCCAATTATTGCGAAGTTTTCATGGAAAGAAGCTGGGTAATGGAATTGTATCAACTTTTGTAAGCCTGCTGCGCAGCGCGTGATATGTTCTTATGGCGCATTTCAGGTATTTGAGTCTCGAGCAAATTAACTGAACCCCAGCGTATCAAAACTCTTACTGGACTTTCATTTTATTTCTGAATTGTACTCAACTATATCTGATAATTTAGATAATTAATACCAACAATTTACCAAATAAAAAATCAACTTCTTCTATACGTTGCTGAGATGCGAGAGCAGAAGGGGTAACCCAGCAATTATTCTTCACGCGTTCCTTTTGTGATAAATTCAATTTACTTCAGCTGAGAATTTAATTCTTAAAAATCATGATTTAAAATGAAAGATGCGAGGTACTGATAACGAAATCTGCTGATAACCATTTTCTTAGCAAAAACTTTTGATATAAATAAGCTGCCTCAGACTGTGTGAGAATATATTTCGATTCTTTCTTACTCTTCCAGTCATTTATTTAGCTGCTAGATTTTTAAACTTGAAAATGAATCACTTCAACATTTTCTTTCTTATCGCCGTCTTAATGACAGTATTTTTGCAATTTTCAGCGGTCGAGGTAAATATTTTATTCCGTTTTTATTATTAAAAGCTCCTGTTGCATCAGACATATTTACAAAACAAAAAAATTGTTGCGAATCTCTTTTTTTGTTTTGCAGGCAGGTCCTACTACCGGCAACTGCAAGGACAGGTTCGATTTCTGTAGAAATGATTACGAGTGTTGCTCAGGAACGTGTAACTATTTCGATGTCTGTACATAGTCAAACAGCGAAAGACATAAGAAAAATATTTTAATTTCATTACGTTCAATAAATCCTGATTACTAATTCTGAGAGCCCATCACTGTGCCTGTATTTATGTTTGTGTGTGTGTGTGTAAGTATTTGACACTCTTCTAACTGTTGAATGGCGGAGCTGAATTGAAGTTACATTGAAAAGAGAATCTGGGAATTCAGATTTTCTGTGAATAAGACTTGAAAAGACAGAATTTTTCAAACTAATCAGCTTTTGACATTTAAAAACCACAGCGATCACCGTAAGACGAGTTGAAATCGATTAATCAATTCGTGATAATAGTGAACAAGAAAATTTAAACTCCGAAATCATATATTGGATCTCGATTCTTTTGCAGCAATCGAAAACTACATCGACCACCATTTGTGACCTTCGAATCGGCTGATTTGAAACTTAAATTAATAGTGTTTCAGCTCGAACAGCTCAAAAGCATAGAATAGTACAAAAACCTGTTTACGATAACAGAAAGATTCTAATCGCTTTTTATTTTATCTATATTCATACAATTTGAGTACCGTTATTCGCCACAACGTTTGGCCTAAAACATGCGATAGAATCCCAATTAGATACGTGAAAACAAACTGCATCGCCAAAATATCAGAAAATATAGACTGGGCGAGTGTACTAAGAGAAGGGACTAACCCCATAACTATATTCTGCACAAACGCTTCAAAGATTGGAAACCGACCGGGTGAAGGTCCGACATGAATCGGAAATTCCTTCACCTACCGGATTATGAAGCAGACTTTCAGCCTAAGATAATTGCCGAAGTTATAAAATGGTTAAGGGAAACTCATAACAGACTAGCAATCCGTATATTTACAGATAATTAGAAACTCATCGGAACCCTAAGATATCACAAAGTTCCATTTCGGAGCATCTAGAAGTGTAAGGACTCATGCAGGCTTTATGGAGTTATTGAGATAATATGAATTCCACGACATGGGGATGTATGGGCTGGCAAAATGAGATCATTTTACAAAACGCAAATAAGTTTAAATATTCAAACACGAACGAAAACATCGGGGCTACAGAACAGCAACTCAAAGATTTGACTGAATGACCGATAGAAAAGTTCTCAGATTAAGTAGGCCAACAGTTTTGAAATCAATTAACATACTAACAGGGCACATAGTTGGGGTATCACCTGGCCTGCCAGGCAGATAACGAAAAAATTCTTCAATTTTAATCGTGCTGGAGCCAAACTACCTCATTCGATGTCTTTCGAAATTTCAATACAATTAATTTTGATCAATATTGAATGCGGTAATTTGCCCCCTGAATCTGTTTTGTCCAAAAATTTTTTTAATAAATTCATTTCACTACGACTAATGCAGATCATTAGAAAACTTTTGCCACACATTTTTTAGAAACAGGGAAGTGATCAATGAGTTGTTATGAATTTTACATGTTTTAAACTTCTTATTTGTTTACATGGAAGTTAATATATCTCGTTATCCCTAAAAATGTTACTAAATGGCGTTTTCTTTTCTCGAAAACATGCAACATTTTTTTCACTTTTTTACTAAAAAGCGGCCGTTTGGAAGAGTTTTAAAACATAAATAATTTTTCCAGAGGGATGTTGGATTAATTTCCAATAAATTTCTTATTTTAAATTATAGAATCCGGCCATTTTCTTTAAAAAAGTGTGAAAAATGTTGCATTTTTTTGTAGAAAAGAAATCAGCTTAAGTTTGCTCTGATAATCTGATAAATTGATCAATTTAAGTCTTTAATAACATTTTAAGAAAAAGGAGTCAGCACGATTAGAATTGAGAATTGCGTTGAATTATCAACTTTCAATTGGGCAAAACAATATCGGCAGTGACCAGAGCCACTGAAAGCACTATGGGGATTTTCACACAAATCACAAAACGACTTTTATGAATCAATAATCTTATTTTCTGATATATATATATACTAAAATATGTATAAGAAAGTTTAGGTGTTTTCTATGCCAACTTTTGGGATATAATGATTTTAAAAATCATCCGTATTTAATATTTTTGTTAAAATTATCACTTGATATATTTAATGTTTGATAATGTATGATGCTTTAAGCCAAAGAATACCAAGTAGGATGACAGTAACACATATAAAATTTATTCTCACATATTTGGACACCATGTGAAACCAACCCTTTATGGATACAAATACGTACTTAAGCGAGAACCGTCAAAAAGTCGGGGTCAAAGTGGTTTATATCACAAGCTAAACCTAAAGATATGAACTTCGCACTACTTATTCTCCCAAAGAAGATCATTATAGACATGGAATTCCATATTTAAATTGTTTGCTTAGATGCTTTGAGAGCATGTTACACACTGCGTGTCGATTGCCTTTTAAGACATGGCAAGTTAGGAATGAAAAGAAAATACTGTATAATAAAAGAAAAAAACGAATTGTGTGAAGTTTAATTTTGGCACTAGTAATGATGGCAATACAGCTCGAAAATTTTTTAACGAATTCAGAAAATAGCGGAGAAAGTTGTAATCAAGATTTAATGAATAAACTCCTAATTTCTTCTGATCCATTGATTTCATCTAATAGAAATACAATAAATACAAGCAGCTCTATCTACAATAATCAAGAAATTTGTAATTACATAATGGTGGATGAATCTTTTAACACTGATTCAGACTCAGAAACTTATTTTAGTGACTGAGAAATTAATTACAATTGTGTTATTTGAATATGTTTCTTACTTTATTATTAATCTTTATAAAAATATCTTCTTTATCTTAAATAATAATTTAATTTCGAAATATTTAGTGTTGTCAATTTGGCAACCCTATTCTTATAATGTTATTTGAATATCAATGGTTGTTTTCAAAACTGTAAACAAACAAAAAAATACTAAAAAGTTTAACATAATGTTATATTGAAAAAATGTATACGGCAACACAGTTGCCACTGTGGTACAATTGAACAAAAAATTTTTGTTTTTTTTACGTTTGGTTCGCTGGTTCATTTCTTTTTTTCTTTTATGAAAAGTTAACGATTATAATATAAATAAATTTTGAAAGTTTTATCGTGCCTGTAAAAATGTATTTACGAAAATGATTACTCTTGACATAAAGTAAAAGATTTGATTCGTTTACAACACTTGATAGTAATCGATTATTACCTACCCACAGTAGTAAATCAAAAAGCTATATTGGCAACACTGATCGATTGTTACTTTTGTTTACAAGTCAGAAATTGACAATTTGACTTCAGTGTAAAAAGTATTGTATTATGCTGGTATTCAAATAAAATTGAAAAAATTGGTTCTCTTTTTTCATTTTGGTTCTTTTTTTTATGGATTTTGGTCCCGAAGAAAAATTTAGAGTGGCAACCGTGTACGGCAACCCTAAATAATTAGAGATTAGTTATATATCATAAGACTATTACGTCATAAAACTATCACGTTATATCATTTTAAATGTGAAATGACAGATTAAATTTCAAAAATGTAATAATTACTAAAGTGGGGGAATTTGTGGTATTTCATTGTCCCCGCACCGGAAAAATAAAAAATATTATAAACATTTTTATTCATTTTCGCAAATAGTAGGCCAAGAGAGATATGTGCCAAAAATTTCAGTAAGCTACCATAACTCCTCAGATTTTTTTCCACTTTTACTATGGGGACCGTTCCCTGTGCGTCGTTCGTACACAACTAGAAACTAGCGATTGCATTTAGACAACAGGGCACCAACCGCATGCGATATGTTTTTGTATCTTTAATCATTAAGGATACGAAAATGTTTAAAAAAGTTTAATGCTACTGATATGGTTTTACAGAATTAATTATTTATATGGCGGGAGGATTATACATGAAGTCTGTCAGACTTCTGTCGAAGATATTTATGAAGCGTTTGAGGAGAAAATCTGGCAGACATGTCGTAGGAAATTCCAAACTAGTTGCCGACTGTTCTGATACACAGTAGTCTTATTAAAAAATTTGGAAAGTTTTTTTTTCGAATCATAACCACGAGCTGTCGCAAGGAAATATAAATAACAAATAAATTGTAGAGCGGCTACTTCAGCAACTAGTTGTCATCGTCGAGTATAGAACGATCGGGGAGCTTTAAGGTGCCGATGAATGGCATTTCAGATCCTTCTCTCTGTGGGTGTAAGCAATCCATGACCAATTAATTCCAGTTTATTTCTTTCAAAATGATAATTTTTTTTATATAATAAAAAATCAGTTTCTGTCACAAATTGTTGACGTTGCACAGTGGCCCGTTTTGACTTATTCCTTTGCAAATCATTTTGAAGTGATGAAGATATTTTGAAAACTCAAAAAGGCGGTTGAAATGCAATCATATTTTTTCAACTCTTTTTTTAATTATGTGCTGATTCTTTTTCCCAAAATCTTGCTAAAAAACTCAAAGTGATCAGTTGAGGGGTTTTAGCTAGTTTCGATGCGCATTTCACCGGGGCCAATGCAGATCATCAGGGCACCTTTACCCAGCATTTCTTAGAACAACTAAAGATAATTAAATTTCAAACTTCCACTTTAATAAGTGAGAAGTCTAAAACAAATTTCAAAGTCATAACAAGAACTCACTGATCTCTTTTCCTTTTTCATTTTCTTACGTTTCAATCTACAACTGGTTGATTTTTTTTCCGACTCCAATTGTAGTTGTAAGAGAAATAAAGAACAACAACAACTAATAATTGTTTTAATAGAAAAAAACTATATTTATTTAGAGGTGAAGACTCTAGATAAATATAGTTTTTTATATAATATCATTTTGCACAAGCACTTGCATTTTTGTGATTTTAAAACTCTTTAATTTTAATTATGTGCTGATTCCTTTTTCTTTAAATGTGTTTTTATAACTACTGGGTGCTCCAAATATTGCAGGCAAATTAAAGAAAATATTTATTTCTCAGTCGCAAAGCAGCTCTGAGTCAGACCGTAACAAGACTCGTTGGTAGTTATTAAGCAAGAGCACCGATCATTTACTTTCGCTCGAGAGTCTTGCGTCTCCTTCGCACTAGTTAGCTTTCACACCAAGAGCGTTGTTCATTCCCAACAACAAAACAACTTGTTTTTGTTGTGTATGGTTTGTTGTATTCTTGGGTTTACTTCTTAGATAATTGTTAAATTTAGTGAAAACAAGTAAAAGTGCTATATTCGGCTGTGCCGAATCTTATATACCCTTCACCAACATACGTCTGGCATAATATATACTTTTAAGTACCAACTTTGCTCTTTGTAAGTTATAAAATAGTTTGAATAAGAAAAAAAAAAAAAAAATAACGCCTTTTTGGTTACTTTTATGACTGAAAAAAAAATTCGTTTTCCACCCCCGAAAACGAAATTTTAATTTTTTTTAAATATTTTATAACAATCTTGTTTCTCCTAAACTAAAAATAGTTTTAATTAGTAATAAAACGACGTTAGTTGCTTTTTGGTTACTTTTATGTATAAAAAAAATTCAATTTCCCATCCCTGTAAACGAAAATTGTTTGTTTTTGTTTTTTTTTAAATGCAACTCTTAATGAGGCATTAAATAGTTTTATTTAAGAAAAACTTAAAACTTGTAACCATTTTGGTCCCTTTCATGTATTACACTATATTGTATGTACTAAAAAACTTCAAATTTCCTAACCCTGGAAGTAAAATTTTAATTTTTTTTGTTTTTATTATCAACGAAACTCTTCATGAGGTGAAAAGTAGTTTTATATAAGAAAAATTGAAAATTTCTAAACATTTTAGTCAATTTCATGGAGTATAATATATTCACTTGTCCATCCCTGGATTCGAAATAGTGCTTTTTTAATATTTTATAGCAAATTCGTTCTTCTTAAATTATAAAAAAGTTTTAATTAGCAAAAAATCAACTTCAGTTTCTTAATTGTTAAGTTAATGTATAAAAAAATTAAATTTCCGAACCCTGGCAGAGAAATTTTAATTTTTTCAAATTTTTTTTAACAATGCAAGTCTTCATGATGTATACAGCGGGTTTATTTTAGAAAAATCTAAAATTTTTAAGCATTTTAGTTGTTATGTGTACCATAAAGTACCAAAGGTGCTAAAAAAAAATTCAGTTTCCCATCCCTGGAGGTGAAATTGTTTTTTGTTTTGTTTTTTTTTGCCAATGCAACTCTAATGAGGCATTAAATAGTTTTATTTGAGAAAATTTTAAAATTTGTACCCATTTTGGTCAGTTCCATGTACTATAAAAAATTGCAGTTATCCAACCCTGGAAAGGATTTAAAAAAATTTTTTTTTTTTATACCAATTTTGTTTTTCCTGAATTAATCAATAGTTTTAGTTAGTAAAAAACGATGTTAGTTGTCTATTTGGTAACATTTATGCATAAGAAAATTTCAATTTCCCATCCCTGGAGGCAAAAATTACATTTATTTTGTTCTTTTTTATCAGTGCAAATCTTCATGGCTGTAAATAATAATCTCTGCTTATTATTTTAGATTTAAAGTATAAAGATATTTTATTGGTAAGAACACAATTGATCTTTTTACAGGTGATGATGATGATGCGAAAATCGTGCAACAGCGTTGTTTACAATAGTATGGCCGTAGTTGTAATATGATAGACTAAACTTAGTTGTACTAAGGGGAAGGATCATCTTCTCAATGGCCTATAAAGCGTTTTATTCAAGAAAAACTTGACATTTTTAAACACTTTAGTTATTACATGTACTACAAAATATAGAATGTGCAACAAAAATATTTTTAATTTCCCATCCCTGGAAACAAAATTTTATTTTTTACTTTTTAATACATAATTGAGGCTTCCCAATGCAAGAAATAGGTTCAATTTACAAACAAACAAAGAATAATTGGTTTTTGGTGTCAATTCTGCGTCGAGAAATAGGTGTAAGCTTCCCAGCTCTGGAACCGTATTTCGGATTTTTCTATAGCACTCTATTTAAGTTCATTTCCAATCCATCAGTCCAAGAGCGATGTCTCTAACGGGAAAATAGATTTCATTTACAGACAGAAGTCGGACAGACGGGCATCGCTCAATCGTCATCGCTATTCATAAGAACCAGATTATATATTCCTCATGGGGTCGCATATTAATATCGAAGAAATTACACACGGAATGACAAAAAATCTCGACTAAATTATAAGGTTCATTGTGGAACCGTTGTTTGATCGAACATGGCAAAGACTCTTGATTTTATGCACGACTTTTTTCGAGCAACATTTTGTTTTTGACAGTGTTTTTTCATCTGATGCTTTTGCTCAAATTTATTTCGATTTAACTTTGAGTTTTTGCAAAGAAAATTCCCAGCAGCAGTTCACAGTATTAAAAAGAAAAAAAAAACTGCCAATCGAAAAGCAAAAGTTTATTAAATTCGATTGTTCGGAAAATATTTTGAGCTCTGAAAGACTTGATAAATATTCCAAAGCACAAGGGAAGTTCAACATCAGTGTTATCTATGCAACTTACACAGCAGATCAGAACAGCTGTTTTCGAAAGCCGCTACACCTTCGTCATCACTTCTCATGTTGATTTTTATATATTATATTTGTTAGATGGCTTCTTTGAATGTGGCAACATTTTCTATTCATTGAAGTTACATTTTTTAAGTTGTTTCTTTGAAGTACCAACTTTTTATTTGAAAAATAAATTCCTGCTTTCTCTTCTACTATAAAAATAAATATAATCTATTAATATAAGTGTTTGTTGTCTTGGCTTTCCTTCAAGCGAGTAAAATAAAAAAACAACTTTTGCTTTTCAGTTGACAGATTTTTTAAACATTGAATTTAGATAATTTTCTAAATATTTGATATTCATTTTATAATAAAACCTAAATTTATACACTTGCCAACAACAGCTGTTGGATAGTTAAATAACCATTTTTTTTCTATACAAACTTGTGCTGGTCGGTCAACTGATAAAAAAACTAAAACTTCTTCTTCCATGTGAAAAAGCCTACACGGTTTTCAATGTCAAATGACAGAAGTGGTCACATGTTGAGCACATTAAAAAGTAGTAAAAACATAAGAAAAATACAGGCCGTAAAATAAAAACTGTCATTAAATCACCATAAAAAAACTCTATCATAAAATAAAAGCCGTAAAAAGAAAACTTTAAACTAAATTTTTAGTAAAACTAAAGGCCGAAACAGGGACAATGTTCTCCTTAGCAACAGAAGTATATTTTAGAAAACTTAACATAAAATGAATTTTACACAAGAATTTTTTTTGTTAGTAAAAAAATTATATTTTCTCAAACTTTTAACATCAAAAATGTTAAAATAAAATATAATTTACTGCCACTGAATATAAAATCATTCAATCGTGTTGGTTGTCATAAAAACCAGGATATTTTCCAGAAATTAATTTCTTTCAATTTTTTTCCTTTCAAACTTTCAAGTATATAAAAAGTTATTTTGTAATATGCTTATCCCTTTTTAGTAAAACTATCCAAGACGCCGTTCAACGTGATGACGTGAATGTTGGCCAAATATTAATTTTTAATAAACAGCACACGTTTTGCTCATTTCCGTGTTGACAGTGGATGGTCTTTGTTGTGATAAAACTTTGATATTTGATGTAGGGGGTTAACATGGAATATGTGCTTGTATATTACAACTATCATTATTATTAATACTATTATTATTGTTGTTGTTGTTATTCTTATTGTAATTTAGAAGAAAACATTTCTGCCAGAACATGCACACTCTTGATTAAAGCGATAGTGGTGTTTCATAATTGCTTGAGCTTTTTGTTAAAAAAAAGGATAAAATTACTATACATCTTTACAATATGTTCTTGATAACCATAATATTTTTACAAAGAACTTAAAGCTGAACTTATTTTTCATATTTTTTAAATCTAAAATTTTCCTTATGAATCTGTAAATCGACTAGATTTTATATCGCTCCGAATTTCAAAATAAATACGGACTGTAAAAACTTTCTTGAAATCACAAGCACTAGTTTTCTTTCAGACGTAATATTTAGGGCTACATATCGTCACATAAAATGTAAAAAGCCCTAAAATATTAAAAGCTTTACAGGAGGAGCATAGACAATTTTTTTTTATTTAAAACACTTGTATTAACAATTGCAGCAAAATTGTATAAAACAACAAAAAAAAACCTATAAATTAATATATTTATTTTATAATATTACGACCATTGCCATTGACGGAGCTGTTAGCTGAAATAGTAGACACAAGCCTACGATGGCTTAGAGCCCAAGTTTGATTCCGCACTCAGTCATGAAATAGTATCGAAAGTTTTGAATCCGTATGGTTGCTTTAGTTGTTGTCGGCCCGTCTCAATGATGAAAGTGTTGTACTGGGCTCTGAAAATTACCGACAGCGATTAACACCGTCCTGTACTAAAAGAGCAGAATACATCAACCTGCTTCATGGGTACCCTTAGTAAAAAGTTCAATGGCAAAGGAAAAAAGAAAAATTGCCACAAGAAAATTATCTATCCGATCTGGCTTTAACTGTCCTCTTAAACCAGTTCTAGTTCTGGCACATAGCACTGCATATGTAGCGCTCATCCCCTGAGTAATAGTACAAAAAAAATTTAAATAAAATAATAATTATAATTGAAATATTTTTTATTTATCGAGTTTTGTGCGAATCCCGTTGAACTTTTAAAATGCTAAATAGGGCCTTTTGTATTTTCAGTGACGATATAATTGAAAAAAATTAGCAACTAAAAGTGCCGAGTCTTATATAACCTACACCAACTAGCGTGTGTTACTTTTAGGTACGAAAAAAGTATTTCAATTATCCAATCCTGAAATCGAATTTTTGATTTTTTAGGACATTTTATAAAAATTTTATTTTTCCTATAGCATTAAACACAATAGCAACAGCAGACTACAACTTGTCAAAAATAGAATACATGTGCGTATATGAGAATGATTATTTTTATTACTACAGGCAACACGGCTACTGGTTGTTGTCCCTGCTATTTTTTTGTTGTTGCAAAATTAAATTAATTTCTATTTTGGTGAGCAACAATGAGTAGATACAATAATACATAATATAAATAAATTAAATATTTGTAAACCTGAAATTATATTGTTTCATTATACCAAAAGAAACAACCAACTACATTTCGAGGCAAATGAAATGATATCTTGTCATATATTGTGGACGTTAAATATATTTTATTGGAATAACACTATTTAAGAGTATCAAATATATGAAAGCGGCTACACTGGCGTATGAAGAGAATTTTACTACGGAAAACCACTCATGGTTATTGGTTTGGTGGTGTCGTTTTAAAAAGAATTAAGTAGCTGACTAATAGGCGACGATTGCAGGCAACGCATTTTGTAGTCGCTGTTCGTGTAGCCTGCTGTCGTTATTGTGTTTAATGCTTAAAGTGTAAATAAGATATTTGCAAAAAAAAAAAATAATAATAATAAAGTAAAATTTGAATTAGTTCAAGCGAATTAGGCCGAAATGAATTTCAGTTCTTTTTTCAATTCAATTGAACTTGTAGAATGAATTTCAATTCGTTTCTTATTCAAATGAATTTGTTAAAATGAATTAAAATTCATTTCCAATTCATTCCAATTGATCTTTCTTTCACAAAAGTCAAATACTTTTATGCACTAAAAATTAGTTTAAATTTTCCAGCTCTGGAATTTAATTTTAATTTTACTTATTTCTAAAAGCAGTCCAGTTAGAACCACTTCCAATTCATCAGTCGAGTAATGAAGTCAGACAGACGGACATCGCTCTTGTGACTTCCCTATTCATAAAAACCTAGAAAATTTAAATAAACTTTGTGGGATTTTATGAAAGAACGAAAAAAACTACTCTTTCGCTTTTTGGCGGAATTAGTAAAGAGGATCAGGAGTTAGATACCCGGGTACATTAAAATCATCCTCACTGGAGACTAAATTATCCTGCTGGTGGAGAGAAACGTGAGCATTAACAGAAAATAGATTCGCTCTCAAGCCACGTGGGTTATTGAAGGCTTTTTTAAATTTAGCAGTCATTAACAAAATTTAGAAAATTTCAAATAAACCGACAGCCCCGTTATATTGACGCCAATAACGATGATTCCTGCTTAAGTGACTGCCACGTGGTTAGTGTTATACCTTTATCACCCAACGGCCAAACAGCAATCCCCACGCTAGAATCAATAAAAGCAAATTATTTGCGTGAATGAGTTAAAGGATGGATATGCAATCGCAGTAGCGGCTATAACAGCCTCGAGTTGGTCACTGAGACTCACTGTGCCATCACTGGTAAAGTCCAAGTCACTGTTGGTTCTATATGATTTTGATTTATGCATTTGTTGTTGTTTTTAAAAAATTAATTTATAATTTCCATATAAAAATAAAATTGTTTTTTGTTGTTTGTTTTATATTCATTCTGTTTTGTTGTTGTTTGTTGAAATGATGTGAATTTTTTTGTTTTAATTTTTTTATTTAAATTTCCTCTTATTGAAATTATTTCTGATTTTAATTTTATTGATAATTTAACACAAAACAAATAAATATTAAAATAAAACCAGCGGTCTGCTAAACAAACACGTGTGAACGCGACGAAACACAAGAAGGAAAATATTAATGCAGGCATGTGCATTTCTGATACCCATGTGTATGCTCGAATAATTATTTAATTTTATAAAATAAGAAATAAATATTAAAAAAAACTAAAAAACACGCTTCTTAAATAAATAAAATTAAAAAATAAAAACTAATTTTGAAATAAGCGCCAAACATTAACGAACCACAGCACTGGTATGAAAAATAAAAGAAAATCAGAAATTCGCTTCCAGGGTTGGACAGTTGAAGTTGTTGCATAAAAGTAACCAACTCAAAAAACATTTTTCTACATCTTTATAAATCAAGCAGATATGATACTTTGGAAAGAATTTTATTTGACTTAGAAATAAGTTAAGCCTAAAAGACCGCTACAGAGCTGGAAAATTTAAACTTTTTTAATATTAAAGTAGCTAAATAAAGCAATTTGATTTTCAAATAATTTTATATATATTAAATAAAGAATTCAAATTGTTATAAAAATTTAAACGAAATCTAAAACTCGTTTCCAGGGTTGGGCAATACTATTGTTTTTGGCACCTAAACGTGGCCAACTAAAGCAAATTATTTCTTTTGCTTTATAAAATCAATATACTGAATATATAGAAAAGAGATTAATTAGTACTAGAAATCAGAAAAGCCGATAAATCAACTCCAGAGCTGGATATTTAAAATTTACTTTGAAGTATTAAAGCAACTAAATCAAACTTATCTATCAAACATATAATATTTTATATAGAAAACATTTCAGTTGATATTAAAAATCAAAGTAAAAAATTCGATTTCAGAGTTGGACAATTGAAACAATTTTTATTACATGCAAGCAAGCAACTTAAATAAAAAGCTTCCTTTTGTTTATAATTTAAACACGTTTTATATATGAAAGAAATTTATTGTTATTGGAAACAAAAAAGGCCAAAATTACAGCTCCAGAGCTGGGCAATTGAAACCTTTTTAGTACATACAAGTAAGCAGCTTAAATAAGTTGTATCTTTTATAAATTGGATATATTTAATAATTTTGATAGAATTTTATTGTTACTAGAAATCAGAAAAGCCAAAAAATCAACTCCAGAGCTGGATATGTAAAATTCACTTTGGAGTATTCAAGTAACTAAATCTAAATCAAACTAATATTTTTTGCAATCGAACATTTATTTTTCATATACAAAACATTTTAATTGATAGTAAAGGTCAAACAAAATCAATAATTCGATTTCAGGGTTGGACAATGTAAACAGTTTTTAAGACATACCATAAAGCAACTTGAATAAATTGCTTTCTTTCCTTTATGATTTAAACATATTTCATGTTTTTGAATTTTTTGTAATTAGAGATCAGAAAGGCTAAATGTACAGCTCCAGAGCTGGAGAATTGAAACCTTTTAGTAGATACAATAAATTGTATCTTAAATAAATTGTATCTTTTTCCTTATATATTGAACATATTTAAAATTTTTTACAGTATTCTTTTATTATTTAGAGATCAGAATTTCCAAACAATACAGCCCCAGAGGTGGAAAACCATTTTTTTGACATTTAAGGAATTACATAAAAAGTTTTGGTTTTAGTACATAGAAAAAATTATTTCTGAATTGAAATATTAACAACTTCTTTAGTTTACTTTTGACAAACTCATGAAATCATCGAAATAATATTTTTCCAAACTTTTCATAGATTTTCTTAAATATTTTTTATACTCATGAATTTTCTGATTCACTTCCAGGCTCAAGTTTGTTTTTTCTATTTTCTAATAATATCATTTGATTTTAAATTAATAATTTTGCAAGTAACAAGAGAATTTCAGCGATACAATTTTTCAACAAAACAATTTTATTCAATTAATGAAAAAAGTGCTTGAAAGGTGTTCTTTCATTTCAGCTTTCATCTTCCTTTTTTCTATGGCATTAATGAGTGTATTTAGAAAAATTTAATTGAACGGTATTAATCAACGTGTATCATTAACGTTGTTCCTTTATAGCCTGTGACACAGTGGGCCGAATTAAAAACTAAATGACATTTTAAACATATTTTAAGAACACTTTCGAGAAAAGAAACATTGAAAAGGATGGTCTTTTATTTAAATTATTCCGTGAATAACAAAAAATAGTCTCAGACATATTAGTAGAGACAGTCACCTTTTTTAAACCAGAGCAAGATTGGTTTTGTTCCGGTAGTTTAAAAAATATGTCAGTGGAAATCTCATATATTCCGATTTCCACCTGAACTTTATTTTATATACTTCAAAACAGTTTCAGTATTGGTATCGCGACAGTCCTGATTAATGTTTTTCTCCAGCTCCAGATTCTTATTAAAAAGGGTCTTTCGTTAAGAACTTTTTATTTTTAAATTTAAATAAAACAAAGTGTGTGTGAGATATCGGCAAACTATTCGCTGTTCGTTGAAACCCTTTAAATGCCCGCCACGACTTTTCTAAGTGGAGCGTATTCGTAATGCGTAATGCCGATGGCTTTGAGCTGCTCTAGAAAATCCTACAAGAAAAAAGCCGAAAGGGGTAAAATTGCACGATTTCGGTAACCAGCTCTCGTTACCCCCAAGTCAGATCACCATGCCCACAAATCGCTTGTCCTGAATATCAAATGTGGAATATCCTGGTATCCAGATAATAAAATTAATATTAGAAGAATTTGGCAATCATCGGCCCTCGCCGTTAGGAGTGATGGCCTGGTCAACGTCTTTCTCAAACAAATGCGGCCTAAAGACGCCGCCGGTCTAAAATCCACACCAAACAGTGGCTTTCTTTGGAATGTATTCATTTGAATAGTCTTGGACCTCTAATTCGGCAATTTCGTTTCCTCACGTACCATCCAGAAATGGGCCTCATTGAACTGATAACTTCACTAGATCAAAATCTACACCAAACACGGATTTTTTTGGAGTCCAATAATGGGGCAGTCCTCGAATTCGACACTTTCGTTTATTTACGTAACCATTCATCTAGACTTACGCCTTTTTGCTGAAGATGATTTTCAGATGAAGGTTGGGGTCAGTCGGCAACTACTTAAGGGCCTGCAATGAACACACATCGTTCTCTATAGTCGCTTAGTTTCAGTTGCTGTACCAGTTTAAACGTTTATTAATGCAACTACAAGTTGCGAAATCGGGCCTGTGAGCAACGCAGGTTGTGGTCTGTGATTCTTATGAGCAACAGGAAATTCATTTTCTCGCTTTCTGCTGCAAACTTTCAGGGAGAGCGTCGATGTTTTCGGCAGATCTTGCATTTCATTGTCGTTCAGGTATTTGCCGATCATTTACTGAGCCAGTGTAATCCGAGTTATCCATCATAATGCGAATAGTCTTCATGGTAGGACTTATGGTGACCGCAAATTCATGAAGAGTGCGAACAAAACATCCATTTTGATGAATCCATTGTATTAATTGGCGCTATTGAGATTTGGCACATCACTCTTGAATTAATAATAACTAATTCGACAGATGCAGCTTCCCACCCATGGAAACGAAATTGAAATTTTCATCAGTGCAAATCTTCATAATGTTTCAAGTAGTTTTATTTAAGAAAAACTTAAAATTTTCAAACATTTTAGTTATTAAATGTACTACAAAATACTGAATGTGTCAAAAAAAAAACTTTTAGTATCCCACCCTTGGACATTTTTTTAAATATTTAGTTTTTAATAAACAAGTGAGGCTTCCCGAAGCATGAAATAGGTTCAATTTACAAACAAACAAAAAAATACTTGGTGTTTGGTATTAACTTTGCGTGGAGAAATAGGTGTATATCGGAACCGTATATCGGATTTTTCTGAGTTTCAATACCAAGTTCATTTACCATCCATCAGTCTGAGAAAGAAGTCTCTAGCTCTTCTGGGGCTTGGGAAACCCGTTTTCACGTACAGACAGACGGGCAGACGGACATCGGTCAATCGTCATCGCTATTCAGAAGGAATCAGAATATATATACTTTATGGGTTCCCATATTAACATCGAAGAAATTACACAAGGAATGATCTTAATTTGAAAAGGAAATATCTTCTAAAATTAATATTTTATCCCCAAATCGAGGTTATTTTCCACTGTTCGTTAAGAACACAATTGTGTTCTTTAATTTAAAAAGAAAGCAACATTCTACTGATTTTCTTTTTGCAACCTTCTCATTATGCATGATTTGATTTTTAAATGCTTCCTAAAGATATTATTTCCACTTTTCCTTTCAGAAATGTGATGCCAAACAGATGCAGCGTGTAATTAAATTATATGAAGACTCGTGCTGCTACTGGACGACGGTGTATCTAAAGAAATAAATAGAAATAAATTCAAGTAAGTTAATAGTATTAAAATCGTTAGTTACTTTTTAAAAAGAATGCAAAAAAATTGTTGTTTAATTAAATCGCGCCAGAAATGTATTCAATTAAATGTGCAAACAATTGAAGCCAGTAAAACAATCAGAAAATCATGTACAACCACTTGATTTCCTCTCTGCTGTTATTAATCACAAACTAATTTAATTATGAAGTGACCACGAATTGGGTCAAATATATTTGGGTCTTATAATAAAATATTAATAATTATGATTGAACATTAAACAGAAAAAATTTATATATATATATATATATATATATATATATATATATATTAATTAAAATTTAATTCATGTTATTATCTAATTAGAGCTTTAAATTCCCTCTAAAAGCTTTTATATAAATAATTAAATTTTCCCGTATTGTATACCAGAGTATGTGTTTGGAAAAAATATCTGCGTGAGTGTTTTTCCAATTATTTACTCACGTTGTAAAATTAAATAAAAAATGGTCCAACAAAATGATGAATCACTAAACGTGTAACAGCGAAACATTAATATAATTAATCACGCCAAAAAATTAATATAATTTAAAAACACTAAAAGCTCAGTTTTATAGCAAATCTCAATATAGAAATTAATTTAGCAACGAAAAATTGTATGATTGAGAAAAAAGTGTGTGGTGTGCTTTTTAAGAACTGATATATGGTGCTCTCCACGCTTTTTTACAATATTTTTTTACAAATTTATTTCTATATTGAAAACTATTTTCCGCTTTTAAGTTTAATTCGCTATAAAATTACTTTTTTTTTAATTATTGATCAGGCCTTCCAAAGAAGCCCATAAGATCCTGAACTTATGATCCGGGAATAGTCCAAATCTGAATCTTTTCTAATGATTTTTACAACGGGTTTTCATTGCGAGAAACTCTCCTTTTTGTCATTTTCATTGAATCCGAATCAAATCTGATTTTTGTATATCGTTTGAGTCAGTCAGTCGATCGTTATTCTTATAAAAAACCGTTGAGCTTAAATTCAATCCCCGTATTCCCGCAAATTTTACCCATCGCAACCTGATTGTTGTGCTTTTGAACTCTTCGATTCCCACGTGATAAACGGTGGTTGATGTAGTTTCCAGTTACTATAAAAGAATCGAGAACACCAAATGATCAGATATATAATTTCGGAGTTTTTGAAAAGAAAAATTTTTCTTTAAAACTTTTTTCGTTCACTATATCTCACGAATATATTAACCGATTTCGAATAAATTTTTGGTGATTAATATGAGGGGCTGATAGTGTTTGCAATCGATTGGTGAAGCAGTTGAGAAGTTATTTCAAGAAACCGACTTGAAAAATGAGTTCTTTCAAAAATTTTTTTTTTATTTTGAAACTTACCGGTTCGAATCGGTTTAAATACACTGAAATCTGAGTTTAGGAATGTTCTTTAAAATGCTAATAATTTGGTTTAATTCGACTCAGGTTTTCAAAAGTTATAAAAGTGTCACATACTTACAAACACACACACACACACACACACACACACACACATGCACATACACACACCCACATGAGCATGCACACGCTTACACACTTACACACTCATAAATATATAAGTTTTTAATAACGGGCTCTCGGAATTAATCGAAGAATCTTCCTAAGACGTCGAAACGTGGTGATTTGATAAGAACTCGATTTTCTCAAAACGGGCTAAAACCAAAAACTTCTCGATTTCTAAAAATTTTTAATATTTCTAGAATTTTTCTACAATTGTATCGAGATTTTCATCGCTGGCTTAGCGACCAGCGATGCTACGCCGTCGTAATTGATCTAATCCGACAACTACAACCACAATCATGCCATTTCATGAATGAGTGCGGACTTGAACCCGGTATTTTATCTACTTCAGCCAACATCCGTTTCAGTCCAATTAAACCGATTTTTTTATATATCAAAATATTATTTTTATTTGCCAAAAAGAATGTTAAATTATATATTTAGGGAAATGAGTTGTGAGATTCAAGTGCTTTAACGATCTGCAGCCAGTGGTCTGTTGCGATCGATGTGTTTGTTATCATCACGATTTCTGTCGCTTTAACTGAAACACCAACAACTGCAGATTGTCTGTCTCTTATGTGGCTTTTTCACCAGTAGTTAATATATTTTTTTAAATTAAGAATTCTTATTTAAAAAAAAATATATTTCGCAATAGGAAATATTTTTGTTGCTCTTATAAAGTTTTTGTTTTTATTGGAGAACAGATAAGATTTTAAATCAGCACAACGTTGATTTATTTTTGAAACCCATTTTTTTTAAATCAAATATTTTTCTTTCCATACATTCAAAGGACACGAAAACAGCGCTGAAAATAAAAGCAAACATTTTGTTTCGTTCTCCATCAGAATTATGTTGATGTGGGTGCGCATGTATTTGTGCTGTAAAAGCTGTTTGCCAAAAGCATTCGAATAATTTATTATTTATTTATTTTAGTATTTTGCTGATTCCTGCATTGAATCGGAAATTGCGATAAAATAAATTTTCGTTTCATATTAAAAATATTTTGCTAAGCACACAGACAAGTCTGCGGCTGGTTTTTGCAAAATGTGTTAAGTCGAGATATGATGTTAATCATGCAAGTAAATATATTGAACAGGCCTGTAGTTCGCAATATATTTTATAATAGAAAATATGTTTATGAAGTTATTTTCCGCCTTAAATTGGGGCCACTGGAACAACAAACGTTTTGCCATATTTTTGTTAATTATTTATACACAATATCTTAAGGGAATGGCCAAAAGCGCTTATCCTCTTTCCACGAGGCAATTGAAAATATACAGAACTTTTGAATTTAATAACCATTGACATGCCTTCATTGTTTCGCCAGGCAGCGTTTGTAAAACACCAGAATTATTAAGAAAGCGAAATGCGTTTGAAAATTCTCTGAAAACTGAGCGATTTTTTTTGTTCCATTATAATCGTTTGGAGAGTTTTTGCTTGTCAAATTTACTTTTAAAACGTTACAAGCAAAAAAAAAAATCAGGACTAACGACAAGTTTTAAGGAAATTTTTATTTCGTATGTTTTTATTGTGAGTGTTGAAAAACTGTTCCCAAACAGAAGGAAAACATATTACATTTTTCTTATAAATCTATTAATTTTTATTTTTAGTGCCGATGAGATTAAAATAGGCCAAATCGCTGAAGTATAAACTAGCGTTTTTAAAGCGATAAGACTTCCAGAGTTTTTCTTTGTCAGAACTCACGCTTAACGTTTTCAAATAAAAGTTACCAACTTAAAGGCAATATTCATGATAAATACAGTGGGGCGCAAAACTTCCGTTAGGGTTTAAAGGTTTGACAACTTTTTTATTTAATAGTTAATTGTAACAATTACTTTTTTGTTATTGAGAATATTAATGGGGAATATTTCTGGCTTAAATATGAAAAATTATGTCTCGCAAGTGGTCGCCCTTTTCGGCTTCACAAATTCGTCCTCTTTCTAATAAATCTCCGGTGTTATGCCTTGAATTTCATTGCAAGGGTTTTGTTTTAGCTGTGGTATGTTCGCTGGGTTCTTACGTCTGTCCTTTCTTTTAAATAATTCCAAAGAAAACAGTCTGCCGCTGTTAAATCCGTTGAACGTTGAGTGCGAAAATGCATTCGCAAAAGAGCTCCCGTAACAGAGCCATTGTATTCCTCTCAGCGTGGGCTGCGGCTTCATCTTGTAGGAACCACAACTGCGGATGGTTTTCTACAGCCGTCCTCAACAATTTATCCAGCCTCGTTCGATATTTAGCACCATTAACTGTAACTGAGGCGTCATGTGCTTTTTCCAAGAAATAAGGACCGCGTAATCCTTCCAGACGTTACACTGCACCAAAGAGTACACTTAAGAGGTTGAAATTGGTGCTGATGAACCAGTCTTGGATTTTCTGTAGTCCATATCCTGCAACTTTGTTTGTTTACGAAATCATTCAAATGATAATCGACTTTCTTCTGCTTTCTGTCGGATTGAAATGGCATAATCCAGCCGTTGTTGTTAGTCTAACGGCTTCAATTCTTGCACAAGCTGAACTTTAAATGGGTACACTTTCAATGCGGCCAAAATCCTCTGAACGAACCTGCGCGACATCTCCAGTTGTGCCGAACGTCTTCTTGTTGGAGTGTCTAGACTGTCCTGCACACTATTCCTCTTCCGTGTGGAGCGACCGTACGTGGTCTATTAGTACATGGAACCAAGTTCTCGAATAGGCGATTTATTGTTGGTGCTGAAGGTCCAATAGGCATATTAAAAAAAAACGACTCTGTGTCAAAATAGTTGGGAAGCTTCTTTGGACCTCAAAACGTGGAGATCTGATGAGAACTCGAACTATCCATAAAACGGGATAACAACAACAACTTCCCCTTTTTTTAAATCTCAAATTTTCCTAGCCGGAAATTAAAAAACTTTCGCATTATATATAGAGGGAAAACAGGTTCAGATTTCTTATTGTTAAAAAAAAAAAAAAAAAAACAACAGAACCAGAGTTAATCTGTTTATTTAACAATCGACAGCTAAATATTTATTTATTTTCCTTGTGCTACAAAATAACGACATGTTGTGTGTTACCTTTTATATATTGAAGCCAAAATATTGGCTTATTTACTGATAAATATAAATTAGACGGTTGTAATTTTACAAGAGACAGTCAAATATTTATTTACAATTTCCAGATACAACAAAATTTTTATAAAATTTCAGTTAGAAACAAGTGAGACAGACTACAAAATATGTCAAAAGCAAAAGACTTTATGTTTCAGTAGTAGAAATAATTAAACGAGGCGCATTCAATAAGTATTTAAAACATAGTCAGTAATTTTGTGAAATTTATATGAGCACAAAACCAAAATTAGTTGTGCTTAGAAATTTAGAAAAGTTAACCCAATAAAAGTTGAAAAATGTTTAAGTGTACTGAAGAAAATTCAAACAAAAAAAGTTTGGCTTGACAAAAATGGAACAAAAAATTCGAAAAACTAGCACATGAAGAAATATAATAAAACGGCAACACTGAGGCTTAATAAAAGTTCGTTCGCTTTGATACAGTTCTCGTATACTTTTTCATAGTGAAATCGCTACAAATAGATACTGTTTTCACATTCAACTGTGCCGCCTAACAAGTGTTAAGAAATAAAAATATACTTGAGTACTGACGATGAAAATGTCGCGGCTTTCGAAAACAGCTGTTCTGCTCTGTTGTGTGAACAGAATATATAGACTGATGTTGGCTTTTCCTAGTCGTTTGGAATATATATCACGCATCTCTGAATTAAAAAACACTTGTCGAACAATTAACTTATTAAATTAAATTGACGCATGTTTTAAAATGAACGAAGAGGTTTGAGTATTTCTTATATAATTATGAAAATTTTAACGTGTCTCATGGTTGAAACTCATGACGGCGATGGCCGATTAAAATCGCTTGATCGCAAAACAGTTCGTTCACCAAAAATGTCTTGTGAAAAAGTCACTGTGTCCCTCGCATTGTGAGCAGTGACTTGCAGACAGTTTTATACGGCTGGTCTCAAAAAATTTTCGATTTACGCTTGATATCTAAAATTAGTGATGCTACCGGAGACATCATACAGTATTGGCTATTAATGAGTCCATTTGATTGTAAATGGGTTTGACGCTCATGACTAAATTATGAATAAAATCATGATATTTTTTTGATTTTCTTTATGGAAAAAAGTTCAGGGATTTGGACAAGTTGTTGAATTGTGTGCGGTTCCGTTTTTGATTCCTTCAGTAGCGTCCAATTTGAGTGTCTGGCCTTATAATTGCAAGTATTTGTTATTTATCAGCAGTAAAATAAATTAACATCTGGCCTTAAATTTTTTTTTATAAAAATACAGTTTTTGTTAAAGTCAAAAATTATTGAAAAATTATTAAATTTGCCAACGGTAATTTGATTAAGAGTGGAATATATTTTATAGTCAATGAAATAGCGGAATGAATTAGAACTGCTTTTTTGACCGCTGCGCCATCTCATCAGCGTTCTTTCTTCAATTTTTCCACTTTTCACGGCGTTACTACTGACTAGTAACAGGAGTATCAACTATTTAAATAATATTTTAACAAAAATTTAACATGAACAGTTTTTAAATTTATTTTTAAGTTAAATTACTTTTGATTAGTATGAAATTCGCCAACTGGGACGATTAATACTCCAAATGGTCCATTTTCCTGCCTGCTTTTTTCAAAGCCATTGCCTGCTGATATCCACAGCTTTTTGATGTTTATACCCGGGTAATTACTGATTACTGATAATCAAAAGCGCTTTCCCTCGCTTTTTTTATATTATGGGTGTGTTTTCATTTTTAAATAAAAATTTGAGCAATTAAAAAATGTATTTCGTAAATGAAATAAAAAGGAAAAAATTGAAAATTTTTTCCGATGGCAGATTTGAACTTAAAAGCCAGTCAAATAATTTTCAATTTCAAACTTTAAACAACAATAACGACAGCAGGCTACACGAACACCAACTACAAAGCGTGTTGGGTGCAATCGTCGCCTATTAGTCAGCTACTTAATTCTTTTTAAAACGACACCACCAAATCAATAACCATGAGTTGTTTTCCGTAGTAGAATTCTCTTCATACGCCAGTGTAGCCGCTTTCATATATTTAATACTCTTAAATAGTGTTATTCCAATAAAATATATTTAAAGTCCACAATATATGCCAAGAAATCATTTCATTTGTCTCGAAATGTAGTTGGTTGTTGCTTTTTGTATAATAAAAGAATATACTTTCAGGTTTACAAATATTTAATTTATTTATATTATGCTGGCATTATTGTATCTACTCATTGTTGCTCACCAAAATAGAAATTAATTTGATTTTGCTACAACCACAAAAATAGCAGGGACAACAACCAGTAGCCGTGTTGCCAGTAGTAGTAAAAATAATCACTCTTATATGCGCACATAGATTCCATAATTGACAAATTGTAGTCGATAGCCTGCTGTCGTTATTGTGTTTAATGCCTTAAGCTACAGTCACACTTATCAAATATTCGCCCCAAAGAGCATAAAACGTTGAGTGCTTGATATGCGACAAATAAAGGACACAAAGCGCTCACCTTTTTTTAAAATAATAATTGTACTTTAGTTCGTTTTTATTTTACTCTTATTTTAAAATTTATTTGTAACTTTTCAGCGCATTTTCTTAAAAAGCGTGTTTTTAGTTTTTTCTAAACTTAAATTGTTTAATTAAATTGTTCAAAAGCGTGCAAAAATACTTGCACATAATCAGAAGATAAGAACATGAACCAAAATTGTGTACGAGTACAATGCGATGTATGCGTAACATTATTAATAATATTAAGTATACGCACGAAAGCACCATGCAAGAGCAGAGTTCAATACAAACAAACAAACCCACAATTAAAGTTATTAAAAAGCGTGAAAAAATAAAAAATATATTTCAATATATAGAATTTTAAAATCCATTTCTATTTAAATATTATTTTACAATTTCGTGTTGGCTCAAATATGAAATTGTTAGATGTTACAAACATCTCCCTTTAGATATTTTATTTACCACTTTTGCGGGCTAACAAATACCGACACTTTTTTCCGCACAAGTATTCGCCTGAAGTAGAAATTTATTCGTTTGTTTGTTGTAAATAATAATTTAGAGTTTATTTATATAGAAATTGGGAAACGTTTTTGTTACGCTTTTCTAATAAAAATTATTTTGATTTACCGACTTGTTTGTCTGCTCTCAATAAAGGAAATGAATAAGAGTTTCTCAATACAGACAGACAAATTTTTAAATTCTTTCAGAAAATGGAGTGGCGATTTCCTTTATCGCAGGCATGTTATGGCGGCGTATCCTGACGGGCTTATTGTTTTTTAATTTTTGAGTTTGATTAGCGATAAGTTTAAAAAAAAATTCTTGCGACATCGTCAAATAGACAGTAAATTACAGTTTTTGGAAGAGTAGAAAATTTCGTTCATGTCCTTGTGTTTGTGCTTGGAAAAGAACGATGCGTGTCACACATTCTGCTGTTTTAACACTATCCCGGCATTTCTAATTCTGGCACAATGAACTGCTTGTGTAGGGGTCATCCCTGAAGTGCTACTCCAAGGCAATAAAAAATCCATGCAGATATTTTCTTATGCAATTGAATCTTGCAAAATCGTGCTCGCAATTAATCTGGATATATTGTCTATCATATATCGGACAACAAAAATTAATTGATTTGATGTAAAATACTAAAAACATGAATTAATTAACTTCTCCCTACTAAAGCTTAATTGAGAGGAATTGATGCTTTCAAATTTATTGCTCTTCGCATATTCACGAGCAATTTGACGAATAAATTTCCGCCAACGAAATAATAGTCGCGTAACATACAAAATTCTTCCAACAGCTGGAATGTTTCTTCTATAAAAATATTTAAATCAGCCATGAAATGCTGTTGTTCAATGAAGGCAGAATTTTTCAACGCCAAAAAGTCACTCCACAGCGGATTCGAAAAAAAATCTTTCTAGACACGCAGACATGCCAGTGAATCAAAACAAATAAGTTAAACTATTTGCAAATAATTTTCACACATGAATGGAAATTGTAACCCAAAATTTATTTGTTGTTGGTTGTCATACCAAAAAAAATAAAAATATAAATTGGAAATGTCAAAAGCTCTACTGCGACAGTAGGAAAAAATTAAGGGTGTTTATCTGAAATGGAGTTGGAAAAAAAATATATTTTCCATAAAATCTTTGTGTATGTCAAATAACACAATCACTACCCCCACCCCTGATACTCTTCCCATTTATTATTAGACTTGAAATCTTCGAAAACAGGATTTAAAGTGTTTGAACACTCTGAAACCACTTGCACGCCCTTCAATTGCTGTGGTGTTAAAGAATGTGAAACTGAGGCAACAATAAAATGTAACACGATTCAATAAAGCCAACCAATTTTATTTATTTAAATGGCTTTTATTTTATTTATATACATTTTTTTCCAACTAAAAATATATTTCAATGGCGTCGTTGGGTAATTCCTTTTGACTTATTTTCTTGTTAGATATTTCAAATATCGACATCAATTTCCTTCTCTGTTCTCTGTTGTATGGTTGCTAAAACCTCAGGATTTGCCATTTACTCAGGGCAGGTTCATGACACGCACAATAAATTTCTTTGGCAGCTTACGAGCTCTTGTAAGAAAATCTCCTGATACATTATTTTGAGGCAGATAATTGGCTTAACATTAAAATTTAATAACAATTTTGTGGGACTGCTTGAATTTATAAAATTTTAAATTCATTAATCAGGTCAACTTTCTTAAATTTTGTAGCCGCAGTTTGGCAAATTTGCTGCCTTAATAAAAATGCATTTTAAAATTGTATTAAAACCATGATGGACCTTAAAGTTGTACCCATTTTCTTAAAAAAAAATAATTTTAATTAATAAAATTTAATATTCAGGTTGGTTGTAGAACTCAAGTCAGAATTTTGCATTATTTTATGTCACAAGTGAAACTGTATCGCCATTCGTCTGTTGCTGTTATAATAAAAAAAAATTATTTATCCAAACCTGGATTTTTATTTCGTTTTATTTTTAATTCAATTTCTCCTGAAATATAAAAGGGTTTTTATTAAAAACAAAACTGAAATGATCGCATTCAATTAAAAAGTAAGAAATAAAAATGCACACGAGTACTGATGATGAAAGTGTAGCGGCTTTCGAAAACAACTAATCTGCTTAGCTGTGTAAGTTGAATATATAAAACTGATGTTGACTTTTCCTTGTGCTTTGGAATATTTATCATGTCTTTCTAAATCAAAAACACTCTTCGAACAATTATCCTAAGAAATTAAATTTGAAACAGCAATAAATTAATTACAAATGAAAATTAATTTTATATAAGTTATTTTATAAATCTAAAATAAGTTACAATTTTCCAGCTGTGTTTTGCTGATTTTCTGTAGCCATTCTCTTAACAAAAAAAAGTTTTGATTATCCAACCCTGGAATTATATTATCGTTTTATTGTTAATAGCAATCAATTCCTTTCTTATATATAAAATATATATTTGTGCCAAAGAAAACTAATTTTATTTAGTCGCTTTATTAATAATAAAATTAAAAAAATCAGTTTTCCAGCCATGGTGCTGTCTTTTTGCCTCTCTTGATCTCTGGTATTAAAAAATTTCTTTCTACAGTATCAAATACGTTTAATTTAAACAAAAAGAAAAAAGTTGTTTTACTTGTGTACGTCTATAAAACAAAAATAATTTAATTGTCCATCCCTGCATTTCAAGTTCTTTGTACTGTTTGATTTCTAATGCCATTTTTAGTATATTTTTAATATGTGGAATACGTTTGACTGTAAAAAAATGTTGTTTTATGTAGTCGCTTTAATACTGAAAATTTCAGCTTTCCAGCCCTGTAGGTCTTTTGGAACTGCTTCTACTATAAGATTTCGTAACCTGCAGCGATTTTCTTTTTCCGAGCTTGAGTATATCCATGAGAGCACACCGCTGGGCGATTATTAATCGCTGCCAAACTAATATGAGAAACCAACTGCTACGACGATTGGATTTAACGCTGACACAAATATTTTATATCTGATGGGCACCACATTGAAGAGTTAAAATGTAAATTGATGAATAGTAAAATATATTTTGAGCAAAATTAAAATTCACTAGATATTTTCTCATTTATTCTGTCATAACAAGTGTTAATGAAAGTGTAGTGGCTTTCGAAAACAGCTGTTATGCTCTGCTGTGTACATTGAATAGTTAAATCTGATGTTGATTTTCATCTATGCTTTACACTATTTATCAGGGCGTTCTGAATTAAACACACTTTTCCAACAATAAGACTATACAATTTTAATATCATTTGCAATAAATAATGCGATGTGAAATACTGGCGATTAAAATTCGCTTAATTTTCTTAGCAGACCTCGTAAACACATGAGGAAGTTTGAAATTATTGAATTGAAAATATTAGAAATCTTGCTTTCTCTTGGAAGAGTTTATATGCACATCCAGCAACATGACATCTGCTGCCACAACACAGACATGCTGCCATCAAACATATTTATTGCAACGACATGACACATCAGCACAACGAACATTAAAAAAAAATACTGGCTCTGTGTGATATATGCAAGGATATCTTACGCCATTTTCGTAAATATTGACCAAAGGCCGAAAGCAAAACAGCCAACACGAGGGAAAGGATTTTATTTAAAATCTGAATGTGTTGGAAACTGAAAATCATCTCACTTTTAGTGCAGTTCTGCTATTCATGGAAATTTTTTACAATTCCAAAAAAGTTTGCACACAAAATGAAGTCGCGTGGACAATATTGAGAAGTTACTGGTTTGCTGCATGCCCATCTGTGGCAACATTAAATATTAAACAACAATAAAAACAGCAACTTCGTGCTAAAAAACAACTGTACAGTCGTTTGAAGGGCATCTAACACTATCAAACGCGATTTTTGGATCCGCGGCACTTTTATATTTGACTAACAAGAACCACTTGCAAGAGGTTTAATATATTGATTTTTAATGTGTGTGAAGATAAATTTAAATTTAACTAGCCGAGACACAAACCGAAATTTGTACCAAACCTGTTCTGCAGGTAGCAGAGCTCTGTTAACTACTTAATTCACTTATAGACCAAAATCCAGGAATTGGAACACAGTCAGTGTGCAGAATACATGACCCAAAGGATACTTGATGGCCCAGAGAGTCCTTTATATAGCAGAAAAGGTCTGATGTCTGAAATAATTTTGGAACTTTAATAATATCAATTTAAAAAAAATTCTCTTGAAAAGTGTGCTTGGCAGGATTAGTGGCCATTGTGGGAAAATGGGAAATACTACCAATATGCCACTATATACAAATGATGGTCCAGAGAGCCCTTTATATAGCAGAAAAGGTCTCATGTCTGAAATAATTTTGGAATTCGAGTAATACCAGTTTTAAAATTTTGTTTCTCTAGAGGATTAGTGGCCATTGTGGGAAAATGGGAAATACTACCAATATGCCACTATATACAAATGATGGTCCATAGAGCCTTTTATATAGCAGAAAAGGTTGTATATAGTGGCATATTGGTACACGCACGCTTTCCGTCCACAACAACATTTTGAACTTTTCCACTTGTACTTTTGTAATGACACCAATAATTGACATGTTTTTTGAAATTCTAACAATGAAATTTTAAGTTCGAAAAAAGCGTTGCTACAGAATATGACAAAAAAATACAGAGGGAACTAAAATAGTTAAAACTAAGAAAAAAGCTAAAAATCTCCTGTTTAACTCCGCTCTCGCTCAACAATATGACCATCTGCTTCAGGGCGTGGTTGTGTTTTTTTGTTATCGACCTGCGGCTTAAGCAGTACCAGCATTCTTTTATACCATCCTGTACTGAAAGATCCCATTACGGCACCATTATTCCCCGCTACAAAAATTCGCCGGCGCACAGTAAACGGTCCCCATAGTAATAGCGGAAAAAAATCTCTTGGCCTACTATTTTCGAAAATGAATTAAACTTTTTAGAAGTTTTTTTTATTTTTCCGGTGCGGGAACAATTAAACATCAAAAATTCTCCGATTTCAGTAATTAAAATTAAATATATTTTAATTACCTTAAATTTTTGTTGTAATATTTGATTTAAATATATTTGAAAGAAATTCGTTGGTACTGGAGCTCATAAGAGCCACACACTCAGCTCCAGAGATGGAAGTTTTTTTTTATTATTGAAGTAACTAAATAAAATTTGTTTTCGGTAGTCCAATATATTTAATATTTTAAAAAGAAATTCATTGATATTAAGAATCAAACGAAATAAAAATTCTATTTCAGGACTGGATAATTGAAATTGTTTTTGGTACATAAAAATAACAGATATAAGTCGGTAGAGGGTGTATGAGATTCGACACAGCCGAAGAATATAACAGATTGAATTATAAAAAAATTTAAATTAAATTGAGCTAATCATATATACCAAAAGTAACTGTACGATTTCCAGCTCTGAAACATTATTTTAATTAATAATAAAGAACACCTAAATTACATATCGTTACTTTAATATTAAATAATAATGTTTGCACAAAAAAATTACACCCTGACATTCCAAATTAATTGAATTGTTATTTTTGTTATCCTTGAAAAAAATCTCTAACGAAATCTTTTGAAATAAAATTACATGGAATTTTTATTTGAATTAAAAAAAGGAACAGGAACATAAAGAAAATCAAACAAGCAAATTACAGATAACGTCCAGACATTAAAGATGTTTATTAAACAGGAAACCAAAAGCAACGCGATACAACATCTGCTGCTTCGTTATCTGCTAGAAACGTTCTTATTAAGGCTTGTGAAGTCTATTCACACACACAATTATGCAACATGTAGAACAGTTCTTGTGATTCATAAATTACAGCAGAGTGGAAAAAAAGAATTTTTAAAAGATAAAAATTACACAAAGCAATATTTTAAAACACAAACAGCCTATCGCCAGCGAAAATGAAAAGAGATACAAAATTCTAAACAGATATTTTTCAAATATCTTTGATTATGATACATGTAAAAAATGGATGTGTCACAATAAATGAAAAAAACTAATTTTGTTATTTTGTCAGTTATGGCCTTTTGAAATTCAGCTGACGATATATAAAACTAGTGTCTAACAGCCTGTCGTGTGTATGTGCTTTAAATTAACTAAAAATATCTATAAAATAAATAGGAAAGTTAAATGAATATTTAAAAATTAAAGTTGGGAATGAAATGATTATTAAAAGTAGGGCCCCCCAAAGAAGGAAGGCCCATATCGTAGAATAGTTAAACTCTGAGAATCGCTTAAAAAAAATTAAAAACGAACTCTATTTATAAAAGCTCCTACGCTTTTGCAACATAAGCAGGGATTTAATTTTTTGTGTTTCCTCGCGAAATGTTAAAAACCATACGAAATAACACTAAATTTGCATTAACCCTGTCACGAGTCCTGTGCGCTGCCCTAAACACTTTCTAATATAAAAATGAAATCATAAAAAAGTATATAAAATTAGACACACTTTATGTGAAGAGTTATACAATTTCAAAACACCTTTAAGCCAACATATTTTATTTCATACGAAAGTTGAACAGAAGTTTTGTGACTCAACATCCCCAGTTTTTGTTTCATTCGTACACAGTGAAAAAAAATTACAAATCATTTGTGGAGCACTCTTCTTCTTTACGTTTCAATTGGTTGGTATTCTCAACTTATAAAAAAAAATATTATTAGATTTATCCAGATTATTGAAGTTATTTTACTTACACAAATTTCAAAGTTATTTGCAGTCTTTGCAAGTAACGGGTGCTTTTTTTATAGAGTGACACAAATTTAAATGATAATAAAATAGGACAATATATTTTCAATATCAACGAAACGAAAAAATTCAGAAAAATGGGACATGAAGAAAATATTCAAACGGTAACACGGGTATTAAAACAAAAACGTGTTAACGTCAGGTTGATACAGTTCTCGGATTCTTTTTCATAATAAAATTTGTGTAAATAGGAACACGTTATCACATTTAACTGAGCCACCAAAAATGTGGTAACAAACACAATACATATGAGCACTGATGATGAAAGTGCAGCGACTTTCGAAAACAGCTGTTCTGCTCTGCTGTGTAAGTTGAATAAAACTGATGTTGACTTTCCTTTGTGCCTAGGAATATTTATCATCATGTCCTTCTGAGATTTTAGCGAAGAAAAATTAGCCTATATAAATATTAATATAGAAACGGACTTTATTTGAAAGAAAATTTTATGAAATTAATGTTTAAATATGATTTCGGACATGCGACAGCCACGGCTGGTGCATAGAAGGCACCATCTGGAACACCAGTTTTCAACAACTTTTCGGAACATATACGACCCTATTTCGCCAATAACTCTGCGAATATTGATTTACAAGTGTTCAGCTGTTTGTGGCTTATCGCCAGTAGTATGTCGTGGAACACTTTTTCCATACAAAAAGCTGTTCATGCCGCCAGCCTACATTATGTATGCCCATGCAATGATCTGATATTTCATACATAAAGCGTCAGATCATTACATGAGCATACATAATGTAGAGTGGCGGCATGAACGGCTTTTTGTATGGCATAAGTGCTCCAGGATCCGCACAAACATATTACTAAAGACGTAGACAAAAGACTTAACATGACTCCTAAGAAAATAATCGAGTAAGGGTAGATCACAGGATCTTGGTGGCCTATTATTGGAAATTATTCTTGAATCAAAAGTTTCTTTTAGTAAATCAATTGTAGCGTCCGCTGTGTTGGCATATGGCTGCATTTTATTGGACCCACATATCAGCAACATTAACGCCAAATAATTGAGGTAGGAAAGTGTTTCCTATACCGTTCACTAGTGACAGTAACATTCCGACCATCATCGTTATTGAGGATAAGTGGATCAGTGACTCCGCCAATAAAAATGTAATAATTTTCTGTGGATATTTCTGTGAGTGTTTCGACAAAAGTTTGTGTATTGCCTTCACTCTAAATGCGACAATTCTGCTTATGTACGTACTCATTCAGCCAGAAATGGGCTTCATCGTAAAACGAAATTTTGAATGGATGAGTTTCACGAATGGAACAATTATTGTGATTAGAAATTTCAACAATTTGCATGCGTTGCTCTGGTGTAAGTCGATTCATAATGAAATTTAAAAGCACACTATGCACAACGGAACTATCAGCTGTAAAATGGGTGCTCAAATAAAGCAGTGATGCCAACTGGAAGTTGTAACATTAAAAAAACACGCTGTTTTATATTTTTATTTAGAAAAAAGTATTATTGAACAATAATTGAATTAAAAGACATCAATGAAGGATTAATGTAAAATAAATTGAATATAAAGTGCGAATATTTTTAATGTTGTTGACTTAAAATCTGAAATTTATGTTGGAAAACGACAAGGAAAAGTCTATTAAGTCCCCGAGGCCTTAGAGAATTTCCAGTAGACGATCTTTTCTAATCAATTTAAGAAGTTATTAAAAATGATATAAAAAATCTGACTTAATTGATTCACGAAAAAGACGACAAAAAGGAGAACTTTTGGCTCTGACCATCCGTTATAAGAACCATATAAAATATCCAGATTTGAACCACTTCCGGACCACAAGTTTAGAATCTCATTGACCGCTTTGGAAAGAAAATTTTTTACTGCGTAACAATGTTTCATTTAAATGTTCTTATTTTTTTAATATTAATGTTATATTTTGAATCTTAATCTTACTTTTTATATTTCAATATATCGTCACTCTTTTGTGTGACTCTTCAGGAAATTAAATATTTCTTTCATTTCATTTGAACAATTTTTGTGAAATAAATCTGTTATGAAAACTATTTTTGAATTTAAAAGAAAGAAACTTCAAGCTTAGAAATATTACAGAATATTATTATTTTAAAGGAGGCCAATAACTAAAAGAATATATATATATATATATATATATATATATATGTATATATACATACATATGTATATATATATATATATATATATATATATATATATATACTTCATATTTGCTTTTGAGTAAATTTTTCTTTTGTAAGACATAATGAAAGAATAGTGAAACCTTCTAAAAATGTTAGTGTTTTCAAAACAAGTCCATAATTAGCCACTATAAAAACTAATTTTCAGGGCTGAATGTTTTACCTCCCACTGTTACCTCTGCGATATCTTATTATAAAGGATGGCACTCATGATAAGAACCCTGCCGGAACTCTCAAGGAAAGAGATATTGCAGACATGCGTATGTAGTGGACTATATGTCAATCGCTTTTGCTTCAGAAAAACCCTCTACCACATCCACGGCTAACGGCGGAATCGAACTGAGGACGATTTGCAATCAGTTGACTTTTCCTCCAACACAGTTCTGTGTCCCATAAACAAAAATAGAACAACCCTTCTTAATTTGTAAATAAAAATTTAGTTCGGATAAATTTGAAAGAATTTTTTTTGGCAGCGCTAGAGAACAACTTGATTTGCAAATGCTTTAGCAAAAGAGTTGTTCAAAATTCATTTTCATAAGTATAAAATTAAGCTTAAAAATATTAAACAATTTTCAAGTAGTTGATTTTACCAGGTTTTGAGAAATATGAAGCTCTCATAAGATCTCCACGTTTCGAGTTCCTAAAAAGCTTCTCTGACTACATCTGTGAGCCTGTCACATTGTTTGTACATACGTGTGTGTAAGTGTATGTACGTTTGTGTATATATGTGTACGTAACCCGTTGCTAACTTTAGAACATATTGACCAAACTGAGCCTAGCTGTTAGCCTACTGAATTTCTAAATCTACCAAATTTAGACTTCCTAAAACCTTCTGACTGGTAGATTTTAAGAAAATTAAAAAAATTACGAATTTTTGTTTATTCAAAAGAAGTTATTTTGGAATAAGTAACGGTTTTCGGATCGATTCTACAAAACTAATCAGATGTTTTCATTAAAAAATAGTAGGCGTGTCCTGTGGGCAACGAAAAATAGACCTAATAAAAGTACTTAATGGAAGTGTACCGAATTGCAAAACTTTGAGACCACTTCTTTTATTTCCTGGTCAGATGTATGTCGAATAAAAGCACTGTGCGAAATCGTCATCCCTGATTTGGGCATAGAACTGAAAGAATTTGTCATACCAAAACCATGATTCGGAAACCATAATATCGGAAGGTATGGAATGGGAGAATGCGGATACAACGAACTCCATGACCAACCTGTTAACGGACGGGTCGAAAATTGGCGACCGATCGGGTGGCGGTTTCTATGACATGGGTCGTAACTATCGCAAATACTTCCGTCTACCAGATCATAACACAGTATTTCAAAGTGAGATCGCGGCTATTACGGAAGGGATAAAATGGCTAAAGGAAATCGATAACAGACTACCGGTTCGTATATTCACGGTTAGTAGGAGAGTTATCGAGGCCCTAAGGAATCATGTGGTTCAATCTCGGTATGTACTACAATGCAAGAATGAGATAAACTCATATACGCGATGTGGGAGCATAGAGATAATATGGATTCCAGGACATCAGGGAATACCTGGCAATATTGAGGCAGATAGGCTAGCTAAGATGGGAGCATTAATGGCAAACATCACACTAGATAACCCAAAGCCATTTCAGGTTTTTAAGAACGAACTTAAACAGTGGACCATAGAATTGCATACAAGAGATTGGCAGCACTCTATCGTAGGTAGGGTGACCAGAATTCTATGGGGTGACCCAGATGGTAAAAGGATAAGAGAGATCCTAACATTGAGAAGACCAGTACTGCGGAAACTGGTTCATTTGATAACAGGAAATGCAGAGTTGAGGTCTCACCTGGCACGCATGGGTATCGTTGTTCATATAACATGCAGAGCCTGTCAGGAGGAGGACGAAACAGTGGAGCACTACTTGTGCCACTGTCCAGCTTTCAACCAGGTCAGAAGACAAGTATTTAATCAGGGGATAATACAGGAGATGGAACTTCTTAGGGGCTCCAACTGGAGGGACTGAAGAAGATACATTGAAGAGACTAGGTTCCTAATGTAACCAAATCCTAAGGTTTTTTTTTTTGGAAGGTACAAAGGAGGTCCCATAGAATAGTGACTCCTAATTATAGAGTGCACAGCAGGCCTATCGTGGCCTAGGTGTAATCCTTGTGAGGATGGGGATGACTCATGCCCCTCTTCTTCAACCTAACCTAACCTAACCTAAAACCATAATTCCCTTGATTAGAATTGTTCAAAAGAATATTGAATAACAAATTATGAATAGATCAAACCGGTTCTAAAAAATATTTCTGGTGTTGAATAAAATGTATATCTTTTATTAAAGAATTCAAAAGACTTCTACTCTGAGTTGTTGTAAAAATCGTTCAAATTAAGAAAGACAGTATTTTTGTTTAGTCCAGTGATAGCATTGAATTAATTAAAAAATTTAAAGTTGTTGTTTTAAGCGGAAAGATTGAAAAGTATCTGGTTACTCTTTATTAACTTATAAAAAATAATAAAACAATTTTATTAGCACTAAATATATCGACATGATTTTTACGAAGTGTGCCGTGCTTTCCGTGTGACCATAGTCTTGTTCTGTATATGATGAAATATTTTAGGAAAATTTTGATTTTTTTCCAATCTTATAAGCGGCTTATAAGACCATCTCGGCATGAGCAAATTTGTAAGTCAATTTGAAAGTATTGACAAACAATCTTTGAATATATTTTTCTATTTCCTGAACCATAAGTTGTTTGCTGGGTTACAGCTGCTAGTTTTTTTTCTAAAAACTTTTCATGAAGAAATAACAATTTTTTTTAAATAAATATCCTGTAATAAGTTTATGAAAAAGTATTTCTTCTCTTTTGCAAGAAAATCTAAAAATAGAACAAAAAGAAATATTTAAACGAAAAAAAGACTTGGAAGTTTCGCAACAACAACAAACGCAAAACTTCCTGAAAATAAATTCGCATATTAAGAATAATAAAACTTTTATTTGTGTTTTCATGTTGCTGTTCTAAATATTCTGAACAATAAAATAACTTCCGCTCAAAATAAACCAGAGAATTGCGAATGAGATTTTATTTCAAAGTACTTGTAATTAAAATTAGCGTTTGTGTTTTTTTTGTTGTTGTTTTTGTTTTATCAATAGTAATAAAAAGTTGTTATTTTTACTTGCTATTCAGTACTCGTATGTTGTATTCGAATATAATTGCCAAGTGTTTCTTTGTAGTGAAAGCGGACCGTGATGGCAGCATATTTCTTGAGCGTTTTTTCTATTAAATTTTTGGGTGGTTTTTTTAAGTGGTTTTTAAAAACAGGCATTAAGTTATTTTAAATTCTTTACAACTGATAATATTAAAAAAAGATGTATTTCTAAATCTTGTAGTTTTTTCTTTACTTTGTTTTTAATTATGATACTCCCTAATATTTTTGAGCATCCAGTCTGTTTCAAATATTTCATCACTTTTGTTTGTCACTGCTTTTTATTATATTTCCGAGGTTCAGAGAATACTATAATAAAATTTATTTCTGGAATTTCATAGTTTCTGTGAAATATATTCGTTGCTTCTATAAAGATATCAATGAAACTTCTAAAGTCTGATATAATAAATGCTGCACTTATTCTGCTTTAATTAGGGCAACTGTCAACCAAAAATTATCTTGCATGATTATTTCCAATTAAATTATGTCAATTAAATTGTTTTGTTGTATTAACGACACTTTATCATTAAATCAACCAAAAATTATCTTGCATGATTATTTCCAATTAAATTATGTCAATTAAATTGTTTTGTTGTATTAACGACACTTTATCAGTTTGTCAATGAATCAATTCAAGAAAGTAAACTTGAATCTATTTTCTTGTATCATTGAAATTAAGTCGTTGTATCAATGAAATTAGTTCGTAGCCTTAACGAAAGTATATCGTTCAATTCACAACATTTCCATTAAAATAATTCCAATAATAAAATTAATAGAAATAACGAAACGTTGTTTCATTAATCCAACGAATCCTGAGTTTTACTGAATTTTAACAAATTAACGACTAAATTCCTAGAATTAAGAAAAAAATTATTTTAATTTTGAAAATTAAAAATATTTTAGAGTGTTTAGCGATGAAATCTGGAATCTCGAGTCTGATGATGGCCTGACCGTACAGGATCTTATCGATACAAATATAAACAGTCTCTTAACAGAATTAATCTTAAGCATTAAAAGTGTCGTGAAACTGATAAAATTAAAACAGAATCTATTGAAATTTATATTGGTATTAAAAATTAAATTTAATTAAAAATGCTATTCCAGGGGTGGATATTTGAAAATATTTTTTTGGTTCGGATTTTTTCTTTTTCGTTTTTATATATAAATATTTGATCAAATTAAAACAAAGTCATTGATTTTAAAAATCATAAAAACCCTGCAGTACAGGTCCAGCTAAATTGAAATATGGTTTTTGCAATTATACAATCCTGGTATTTTGTAAACAAATTTAAATTGATATTAAAAATCTAACAAAACTAAATTTGTGATTTAAAAGGCTTTTAGTGTATTATTTTTATAAAGAAAATATAAAATTTATTAATAATTTTTTCATCTCTACTTATTGAAATCAATTAATTTATAAAAAAAAAATTGAATCAATTACCCGATTACTTCAATATTAACTTATTAAAGAAAACGTTGGTTTGTCGAATTGTTGACCATTTAAAATAAAAAGCATCATTTTCAAGATGCTCTCAATTAAAAACTTTCTTTTTGTTGAATTTAACTGAAGGGAGTTTCTTAGTTTGAGAGTTGCATTGAAAATAATCTCGACTTTAAATATTTGGCTTAAACGAAAACAGTCGTACCTGTAAGACGGTTGTAAACATATTTTACCTAGAAAATAGCCACAAGATAACGTAATTCGGTCACAATGTTTTACCGTGATTGAATAAATGGCTTGACAGCGCAGAGATTACGAATGAAAAACCCAACAACGTGAATTTAATTTTCAAGCAAAGCAGAGCAGAACAGCTGTTTTCAAATGACACATGCTTTACTTCGATTTAGAGCACAAATACATACACAATAGCTTTTGTATAAAATTGAATAAACTTTTCTAACTTCCCGTTAAGAAAATTAAATTTTTTTAGAAAAATGGAAGCTATGGGCTTCATCGCTTTTAGAAAAAATCGAGTTCGTATCAGATCGCAAGGTTTTGTGGTTGTAGGAAGCTTCTCTGGCTAATTTCAAGAGCCCTTTATTATGTCTGTGTGTATGTTTAGGTGTGTGTGTGTGTGTGTTTGAGTTCATGTTTGTGTATGTTCTTATATGTCTATCTGTAGATGTATAAGTATGTAACCAACTTATAACTTTTGAGCAGTTGAACCTGTGAATTTTAACCGATTCGCCCCGGTAGACTCCAAGATATTTTAAAATATAAAAATCAATTTTCAAAGTGTTTTTTTAGAATAACTTTTCAAGGCTTCTGATCTATTCCAAAACAGCTCTTGATATTTAACAACCACGTCTATTACCGTAAACCGGCTCAAAATCGGTTAATGCGTTCTTGAGATTTCGTAAACGAAAACTCTAGAAAAAAGTGATATTTCATTATGAAAAATTTCGAAATGATTTATGTGATCAGTTACTGTTCCCGATTCTTTTATAGCAACCGGAAACTGATCAATCACTGCTTATCAAGTAAAAATCGATTGATTTGAAAATTAAAATGAAAGTGTTTTGGCTCAAACAGCGCAAAATCACAGACTAGAACAAAAACCAGATTACGAAAACTTTGCGCTTAAAATTAGCCCGGAGTTACAGGGAGGGCCCTTTAAGGTAACCCATTTTCCATATATTCTATTTTCTGGAATGGAAACTCTTAAAGAATATAAATCGTTTTTGGATTTTGCTTGTCTTCTGTGTGAATTAATTAAAATATATTTATTAAGCCACATTTTATCAACTCCACTGTAGGTGACTGGTGGTTCCATATGTTCCAGCTAAAATGCTTGTTTTTTTTTATCAAACTGCTGTACTCCTTAATTCCTTTAACTTAATTTAAATCAACGACAAAAGCTGCTAACAGATTAAAAATATATTTCTTAAACGCTAATTCTGGGTTGGCCAATGACACGCGGTGTGAAATGGGGTACACTAAAATTGACAGCCACATGATTCCTGTTCATTTTATTGAAACACCCACCGCATGTGACATAAAAAATTCTGTGTAACAGCACATTTTAATTCATTTTTGTTTACACAATTCCTCTGATAAATTTGACAAGAATAACACCGATAAGATTTTGAATAATCGAAAATAACTTTGGTGCTCCGCTGCGACGTTTTTGGTTTTGTTTTAGCTCAGCTCCTCTTGTTGTTACGCCACGTCTTTAATACTCCCACATCTTTTATTTGACACTTTTCCCTTTTACAATAAACAAAACCCAACTGACGATAAAGTCAAGAGTTTACAAAATAAGTGGAAGAACACTGACACTTGACAAATAAAATGTTATATGATTTTAAAAGAATTTTGTGAGAAGACATTTTAAGGCGTTTTCAAGCCGTTGACGAAACATTTTTGGAAAAAAATTTTATAAAGACATATTCGAAACAAACAAAATATTTGACGTTTGCCGCTGCATTAATGAGAAAATAGTTCAATAAAAATTTTCAATGATGCATCAAATAAAATTGATAATGAAATGTCTCACTATTGCAATAACTTTTAAAACGTTTCAATACAATTCAATACAAGATAAAATATTTATTAGAAAAATTTCTTTCTTTGGAGAAACACTTTCTGAAACCTACAATCACTTTCATTTACAATAAACAAAACCCAACTGACAATAAAGCCAAGAGTTTACAAAATAAGTGGAAGAACACTGACACTTGACAAATAAAATGTTATATGATTTTAAAAGAATTTTGTGAGAAGACATTTTAAGGCGTTTTCAAGCCGTTGACGAAACATTTTTTTAAAAAATATTATGAAGACATATTCGAACCATATATGAGAAGCGGAAACAAACAAAATATTTGACGTTTGCCGCTGCATTAATGAGAAAATAGTTCAATAAAAATTTTCAATGATGCATCAAATAAAATTGATAATGAAATGTCTCACTATTGCAATAACTTTTAAAACGTTTCAATACAATTCAATACAAGATAAAATTTTTATTAGAAAAATTTCTTTCTTTGGAGAAACACTTTCTGAAACCTACAATCACTTTCATTTGTAGGAAGCTTCACTTTAGTCAAAATCAATCTTGAAATTAACTTCTTAAACCCTCCCTACGTAAAATTTTTCAATTAAAAACTTGCAAAAAAGTATGCGCCATGAATGACGGGAACGTCTGCTCTCAAATTGATCACTCAGTTTTGTATGTCCTGGTCCACACCTGCAATTTTTGTTGCAACAATTCTTGATTTTACACTGAAAAAAGGGAAAAAGTAATAGAAAAGATATATATTTCTATTTCATAACTCTCACACAAAATAAGAATTACTGCAACAAAATTTTCATAGTTTGTATCGGGAATATGATCATGCACCCTGGGGGAATTGTGACACAATCGGAAGAAAATCGTTTAATTCTAAACGAGCTCATCGATTGTGTAGACTAGACCATCTTTTTTTGTAAATAGAAGTACAAGAAGCGCTAAATAAAATAATATTCATTAAAAGCCTATTTTTGTAAATCACATTGCGTTAATGAAAGCAAAATATTTGGCTTTAAATTTGTAAATCACATTTTTTTGGTGAAATTTATGGGAAAAAAAAATTTATTCACCGAAGAAACGTAGAAAAAGACGGACGCTGCTTTGACTTTCAAAATTTAAATCGAGTAAGAGAGAGATCTTTTTAAAAATGATTTTGAAAATGTTGTTTTTGTGTTCATATAACTTTCACCAACAGTGATTTAAAAATTTAGGGCTTTAACTTTTAAAACATATAAGACTTTTTTGAGAAATTAATTGTAATGGAGTATAAGCGATCAGAAAAGATATATATCACCTAGACCAGGTGACTTATACAATTACAGATTAAATTCAAATAAAAGAAAATGTGTGTTTCATATCATCCAAAAATTATTTAAGAAAAACTCTGATGCTGTTCTGCCAACAACCATGTTGCTATATGGGTGTGTATGTGTGTATGTGTGTGTGTAGTATCATCTGTGTTGATGATTTTCACGAATGTGCATGAATGTGCATGTAGAGTCTTGGGGTGAATTTCGCTGTTTCCTCAATAACTCTTGATGATTGTGCAGCGGAATATTGGAGGGTTTTGATTCGCGAGTCCACGCGATGGTTGTGGCTTATTACAAAGCTTCGGTGGTTGAAATTTTAGGTACATCTTGACGCCTGGCAAAGGAATATAAATTGGAGGACTTCCGTCTGACCGATGGTAGTAATTTTAATGTTCTTTTACAGTCGCCTGCAATTGTTGGCTTTTGTCTTGCTGGTAATTCTTCGTTTACTGGAGGCACTGCGCAAGCCACGGCAAGATGTTCATGCGAGCTATGTGGAGTGTCATTTATGAGAAGTTGTAACCTCTGCGTGTCCCGACACCCTTACTCGACTTCATATGATGCTAAGAGAAGCTGCTATGACGAGGCGCACGATGGGATTTGCTGACGCACTAGACGCTGCCATCTTCTTGTACGTGATAAGGTTAACAGATGTGGTTTCTGAGTACACTCCGGAGGGGCAGTGGTCATTCAAGTTTAAAAAGTATTAAGACTACCTTCAGGTTATCCAGTAATGGCACGTACAGAAATAAATCTTGAACACATCCGTAAGAGTAGGGGTCACTCTGTGAGTAGCAGTGGAAGAAAATATAATAATTTAAATATAAATCTGTTAAATATGTCTGCAAATGTATCCAGCAAATTTTAGGGTCCACCGAGAAGCAGGCTTGTAAATGTATTTCTCGAATGTTGGCAAACTCCTGTTTACCAAACTGCTCTGGCATCACTTGATCTTTATTTGTGATGTCCCTTTTGTCAGGACTCTTTGCTTTAGAAAATATCAGTCCCTGAATTAATTATATAATCATAAAAGATGGTAAGAGAGAGAGAGAGAGAGAGAGAGAGACAGAGTCAGAGTCAGAGAAGAAGCACTGTCTACATCCACAGCATCCAGGAAAGCGCTTCAGCGAAGTTATTTTTTGTAAGATGCGCTACTGTTTTGCTGCTTAACAACGTGGGATGTATTTTTGCTGGAAACTGAACGTTGATAATAATTATATCAAACAAAGCATTAATTAAACTAATTATCGTTTTTGCCAGTTAAAAAGCCAATCAATTCTTTAATAGCCCCATCAATATATCTACCACAGAATCAACCCCTTACATACCTATTACTTTGCTGAACTCCCCATCGTGCAGTGGCGATGAATATTTAACTTTTATGTGCCACAGCAGCTGTAAACACTGCAACACTTGACATTCTGTAACATTAAATTTACCTGATTTACCATGACACCGGAATAACAACCACATAAAAAACAACATTTAAAAGCTTAACAAATCCAATCCAACTTAATATTCGGCCATTAAATAATACACAAATCAAAATATATAAAAAGGAAACACTTGCCCAAGAAATAAAATGGAAAAAATGTCAAAAAAAAAAAAATAATAACAAAAAGTGTAAAAACGAAATGGTGTTCTGTCACGAAATCAAAATATTATTTATGACGAAAAAAAATTTTAGGAAATCGTGCAACCGAAGACAGGAAAATAACACGTTTTATTCAACGTCAGGAAAGTAAAATTTTTAACGCTCCCATTTTAAGAACGTTTGTAGTGAATAAACTGAATCTTGCAAAGGGTTTGGGAGAAAATTAATTGAATTAAATAATACAATTTGCTTAAGCTTTTTGCCAACAAATAAATTTTAAAATAAAGCGAATTTAACTGATAATAATTATTATTGACTTTTTATTAACTCCCATTTAATTTGAATGACACGCAGACACGTTATATTGACGTCACATTCATTCAACAGAGTGAGTTATTCAAATCTTAAATCAAAGTTCTATTCAAACAAAAACCTTCTCGATTAGTTATTATCAGTTTAGAATTTGTGAATGAATTTTTGTGTTATTAATTAATAGTGAGAAAAGTAAAACACGATTTTAAATATTTAAAATACATTTTGAATTAACCACAGAATTGAAGTTCCACTCCAACGGGAAATTGCCCATTCATTTCCCAAAATTTCTTTATTTAATTATTGAATATTCAAAAGCATTTAAACTGATTTTTGATCCTAAAAGTATTTAAGTCAATAACTAAACGAATTGCAACCACTTGAAATTTAATTACAACAAATTCTTCTCTATTATTTTCAGCTTTGCAATGGCCTGAAGTTTTCACAGCAAAATTTTTACAAAAAGACGTATTTCTTAATTTCATTTACATTAATTTTATTAAAATTTAAAACCACGAAAACGCAGCAAAACCACAAACCAAAATATATTTCAAAAAACAAACTTTCCTTTTACCATAACCTCAAATCTTAAAGTAATAGAACTTAAAAAGATTTTCATTCTTGTAAAAATGAGCCCTCAAAGTAAAATAGAATGTAAATTAAAAATGCTTAAATCTTTTTATTGCATTGCAAACAAAATATAATAAAAATAAAGGACCGTATATTTTATTCTCTTTTAAAATGTTCTCCATATGAAAATTAGTCCTTTTGAAATCGTTGGTTATAAGTCCATAAAAATGTTTACTAGTCCGTATTCCTTTAAATCGTACGTGAAAGTGTTGTAACACTTGCATATTAAAAATATAAACCAAATGAAATTTCAAGCAGCTTAATAAAGGTTTTGTTTGACTCTTAAACGTAAACGCTACACTATGGGAAATAGGTTACAGTTGCTAAGAGAAAACTAATTAATTGAAACTGAATAAAATTGATTTTAGTGACTGCCTCTTTAAAAGAATGCCTGCTAATTATATTTCTTTCAATATTTAAATTATTAACAGCTGATTTGGCGTCCCCACAGCCGGTTCAGTTTATTCAGATTTTATTTTACAGTTTGTCTAATAAATGTGACCGTATGTCGGCAATAACAAGACGAATGTTGTGCTCCAAGTGTTCAATCGTTTCGGGCTTAGCGGTGCAGACTAGCATATTCCCACAGAAGATAGTCTAACGGCGGTTGCTAACACGATCTTAGCGTTTAACTCAAGGGTCCGAAGCATGAAACTATGCGGTTCCCTTCAATAAATAAATTGTGGCATGAACTGTGTAACCTGTTGCGCCGTCTTTGTGAAAGCACAGATGCTGAACATTCTGGTTTCCAATTGATGATCTATAGCGATCACTATTAACGGTAACGTTCCGGCCAGCCCCGTTTCTAAACAAGTACGCACTGATAATTCTAGCAGCCTACAGAGAACATCAAGCAGCAGGGTTTTGTGGATGGAACGGTGTCTCAACACACACTTGTGGATTATTATCTTTATAGTTTTTGCAGATTTGTAGCCGTTCTAGCAAAACTGATCTTCATCGCTTAATAAAGATCACTAATGAAAATCGAGATCAACATTCAACGAGTTTGTGACTTGTGGTTTCATTTGTTGCGCGAGTTGGCAAAGCACGTAAATCTAAATCATTCCGCAAAATCTTACATAAAGTGGAAGGAAACCAATCCAATTCCTGTCTTTATTTACGCTCCGCACTACAGCAGAAACGGCTAATGTACGACGTCTCTGATGGATGGATATTGTCATTCAAACTTATTGGAAAAACTTCCCTTGTTTAATTGCTCTGATGGATTGAGCGCAAGATAAATTGTCACTATTTGAAAGCTCTTTTCAAGCATTCATGTCAGCTGTGCTAAGTTAAGTGCTGCCAAGTTATATGTAGGAAACATTTGCAAATCTTTTAAAAATTCTCCGAAAAATCCACTTTTTTTTCAGAATATGTATGATTTCATTTAAAATTAAGTTTTTGAAGCATTTGCTCTGTATGGGTATTTCCATGCTTTTCAATTATTGATTTGCAAAATATAAATAATTTTAAAATGCAGTGAAATTGTTGTTTATTGTTTTATGCAAACAAAAATAGCTACAGTACAGTTTGTGAAGTAAGTATTATGAAATACAGAGGAAAACAAAACAACAAATACTTATTTTTCTATGGGAGATTCAATATATATTGTGATGAAGTTTAAAACCTTAATTTACTAAATCTACAGTGTGAACACAAAATCACATGTTTTATTGCTAAAACCAGGTTTTGACTTGCAGAGTGTCATATAAAACTACTTGTAAATAGTATCAAGTGGTTTGCAGAATTGCTTTAGCCTGTTTTTCCTAGTGCTAAGTTGAGTGCTGCCAATTTATGTGTTCGAAACATCTGATGATCCTTAAAGAATGCTCAGAAAAATCCACCTGATCTGCATTTTGTTCTTTCAGAATTTGTATGATATCATATGTGTGGGCATTTCCATACTTTTGAATTATTAATTCCTATTCTAAAATGAACTAAAATTGTTTTATATGTTTTATGCAAATAAAACCAGCTACACTACAGTTTGTGAATTAAGTATTATAAAATATGGAGGAAAATACAACAATAAATTCTCCTATTAAAACCAGGTTTTAACTTTCAGAGTAAAAACACTAAAAAATCACCTTTAAATTGATTTCAAGTGGGTTTTGTGAAATGCAGAATTGCTTTTGCCTGTTTTCGGCTGTGCTAAGTTGAGTGCTGCCAAGTTATATTTTATATGAAATAAGCATTTCCATAATTTTAAAATATTAATTTGCAACATATAAAACAATACATATTTTAATTTATAATTTATACAATATTTTTTTACTTTTTACACAAACAACAACAGCTGCAGTACGTTGTAAAGAGTGTTTTTTTAGCACTTCACAGCATTTAATAGGCCCCTTTTATTTTCTATGCCGATCTATGAACACTCTCAGGCTTTTTATCAAAACGAAGGGATTCAAAGGACAGCACTACGACAACTATAAGTTCTTTTTTGCTTTTCGGTTGGTTTGTTTTGCTATTTCAATAAAATCACTTCTGAAGTTCAGTGCTTTAAAGTTATTGAGCAATTTTGTGTGAAGATCCTTTTAATATGCCAACAAATCATGTGATTCAATTTCATTAGTTAACAAATTTCTTAATACGCCAAGTCAGTTGTCTACGACGATAAACTAGAAGCGCTTTAACACCTGAACTCCTGCATTCGATGAATTCCTTTCAAATTAGTTTTGGTGATGCTGAGAAAAATGATTTGATATATAGAAATTTAACTAACGCCACCTGATTGAAAACCTATTCAAACTTTAATGACATGAATGTGTCTCCCTACTAAAGCTTTTAATAACTTATCGTTTTCCTCTATTTTAATTTAAAGTAACGAGCTCTTTTTATATAAGAGTAAAATAGATTTTTGTCTTCTTGACTGCCTTAAAAAGGATATTTTGCTTGTGATTGTTTTGTGAAATTAATCCTTTTCATAAATAATGACCATTTGCAGCACATGCCGATAAAACATGTGTTGAACATAAACTTTTTTATCTGTGTGTGTTTTTCTAATAAAAAAAGAAAGTTCCATGTTTTTTCCAAGTCAAATATATTCAGATATTTCCAAGGTTTTTTATTATGTGACAGGGAACATAATTTTAAGCCCTTTGAACATTTTTGTGACGCGTTATAAATAAGAGAGATTTTTTTATTTATTTTTTTTTTTTGAAGGAGGAAAAAGCCTCGAAACAAATCACACTGCAAAGCAAAACAAAGACAAGAAATCCTGCGAAATATTTTTTATACCGAAAGCAGCAGGTTATTTATTTCAATAGATATTTGTGGTGCGCAGAACTGACTACTGCCTCCATGAAATGTATAAATTTACTTACATTTTCTTTTCTTTAATGTATTAATTTTTCAAATAGTTTTCATTAAAATAAAAATAAAATAATAAATAGGGCTACTCAATATATTTGCTGTTATTTGAAACACCCTGCAAATCTAAAAGAAGTGCACAAAAATAAAACAATTGTAGTCTCTCATATCTTGTGGTTCACGGTACGACGACAAGTCTTTCGGTACGAAGAGCTGTCAATAAAGTCATAGAACACGATTTTCATCCTGAAAATTATCCAGACTTAAAATAAGAATTGGAATATTTGGAATAATTGTCATCAGGATGGTGTAATTTCGTACTAACCAAAATTAAGTCTACAGGGTGGCCTAAAACTACCGTTGGGGTTTGAATTTTTAAAAACTTTTTTTTAAGATTAATTATAATCATAATCTTTTGGCTTAAGTTTGAATAATTATGTGCCAAAAGTGGTCGCCATTTTCAACTTCACAAATTCGTACTCTTTTTAAAAAATCTCCAGTGTTATGCCTTGAATTTCATTGCGAGTGTTTTGTTTTAGCTGCGATATAGTCGCTGTCTTATTTACGTCTACGCTTTCCTTCAAATAACCCCAAAGAAAACACACTGCCGCTGTTAAATCCGGAGCACGTTGAGGCCAATTGATTTGGCTTCTGTGTGAAAATGCATTAGCCAAAGAGGTCCTGTAACAGAGCCATTGTATTCCTCTCAGTGTGGGCTGCAGCTTCATCTTGTTGGAACCACAACTGCGGATGGTTTTCTACAGCCGTCCTCAAAAAGTTGTCCAGCCTCGTTCGATATTTAGCACCATTAACTGTAACTGAGGCGTCATGTGCTTTTTCCACGAAATATGGACCCCGTGATCCTTCCAGACGTTACACTGCACCAAAGAGTACACTTAAGAGGTTGAAATTGGTGCTGATGAACCAGGCTTGGATTCTCCGTAGCCCATATCCTGGAACTCTGCTTGTTTATTAAACCATTCAAATGATAATCGGATTCATCGCTCATTATCAAATTTTTAGTGAAATCGGGTCTTCCTTCTGCTTTCTGTCGGATTAAAATGGCATAATCCACCCGTTGTTGGTAGTCTAACGGCTTCAATTCTTGCACAAGCTGAACTTTAAATGGGAACACTTTCAATGCGGCCAAATCCTCTGAACGAACCTGCGCGACATCTCCAGTTGTGCCGAACGTCTTCTTGTTGAAGTATCAAGACTGTCCTGCACACTATTCACAACACGTTGGATATATTCCTCCATGTGGACCGACCGTATGTCGCCTTCCGTTACATGGAAGGTGAGTTACTGTACCATGTGGTCGAACATTTTCAATTCGGCGGTTTATTGTTGGTGCTGAAGGTCCAGTACACATATTGAAAAAACCACGATGCGCCAAAATAATTCATCGTTGGTTTTCAAAATAAAATTCAATAAGTTTCAATCGCTCTTTTGTATTCTTCCATTTCGAATTCCCCAAGTTTTCTTCCCAAAATTCTGAGATAAAAAATAGAAATTGATTTTAAAAGTTATTAAACATTCAAACCCACCCTGCGTATGTTAATTTTTTAAATATGATAAAACTTGCCAAACCATAAAAATGTGCTCAAACACACGGCGGTAACAAATGGGTTAATGCAATGCTTTATTTGCTTATAACACTTCTATCCATGGAATTGCGGCATTTTAAAATTTTCTACTTAAATTTCACACAAATTTTCTACCATCACGGTGTGAAACTATTGCAAAAGAAATTCGAAATACTCTTCACTCAGATATTGCGAAGCCATCTGCAGTAGCTACTCGGGTTTTTTGCCACAACTGGTGTTAGTTAAGCGACAAACATGTAATTCACGACGTAGACATGATTGTGTAGGTGTTAAAGTGTGCCACACAGTGGGGGAGATAAAAGTAAAATTACAACTCATTGAAAATGAGTTGTAATTGAAAAATGATTAAATTGCAAGATGAACTTTCCAGGAAATTAAAATCATTTAGCATGACACTTGCCAAGAGAGCTGCTGATGTTTTGCAATTTTCTGTGTTTTTCTTGAAATGAGAATTACGTGGAATTATTTGAAAATCGCTGCTACAAATGTTAGGGTAACCTATCGTTAATCGTGTAACCGATTAATTGCTAACTGATTAACTATTCGATTGATTTCAAATTGACTTTCTTCAATAAAATTTTAAACCGGTCAGCCAACTAAACAACCAAAATTTTGAATTGTCATTCGTATCGAACTATTTATTGTTATACAACATTTAATATTCAGAAGTTAACTGTCCGAATGGTATTTTTAGTTAAGAAAATATGATAAATATCCAAAGTACAATTGAAATGCAACACCAGTTTATTTCTATACAACTTACTCAGCAGAGCAGAACTGCTGTTTTCGAAGGCCGCTGCACTCTCGTAAACAGTACTCAAGTGTATTTTATTTTATTACCAATTGTTAGCCTGTAAATATTAAATTTGTAATATAATATTTTCCGAGGAGTCTTAACAAACTTTTTTTGTATTTAATTAATTGTCTCATTTCAAGGACGAAATTCATAAAAAGGGAAAATCTTAAAATCGTTGGATCTAACCGAGCTCAGTTATGATTGTGAATTATAAAACTATTCCAATCGAAGTTAAATTATAAAATTATTATTAATTTATTTAAATAATTTTTTGCCTGTATCATCTTTTTGATGAGGAACTTTTTTTTTAATTCAGATTCTTTTAGTTCAAGAACTGTTATATTTAATACGCTATTGTTTTCCACTGCCAATATCTGAATTATGAATTATGATATTTAAACAAAAATTATTCCATGAGAAATTTTTTAAATATTTTAATTGGCCAAGTCAACGATTAATTAGTCGAGCCGTTAACCGATTAAAACAAAAGCCTGACTGTTTGAATACCCTAATCAGTACTGATTTCAAAACCGCTGCGTTATCTCTTCAGCGTTCTGATGTGAACTTTTCCCATTTTTGTAGTTGATTCTACAAATACGCCCTCATGACGGTAAATAGTTTGTGCATTTGCAGTTGACATTTCCGATTTGATTTTCAGTGAATTTAACTTTTAGCATTTTGTATTCGCCTTAACAAGATGTTGAAATTAGATTTTACTTGAAAACAGGTAAAAGTCAATTTTGTAATAAAAATGTTTAAGTGTTTAAAATACGCTAGAAAAAATTTAATTTCACTTGAAATTAAAATTGTGTTGACAGTTGAAATTTAATATTTTTACTTAGAGTTATTGGTATTTTGTAGTACTCCACTTGGACTTATTTTAAAATCGGTGCTTCAAATATGTTTTGAAAAAAATTCTACAAGAATTGCTATCAATTCTTTTAATTCCTGCTCAATCTATAACTTGAGCAACAAACTGATCTTTCAAACAAATTTCTACTTTAAAAAAATAAAAAAGATTTGAAAGATTGAAAATATTTCGCAAACAGTAGCAAGACTCTGGAAGGGAAAATTATCAATATATATTTTATGCATTTTAGTCGCGTCTCTTGACCATTTCAAGGATCTTTCAGAAGTATCCCTGTAAGGAATAGAACCGTTAAATTTATATAATTAAGAATTGTTGCTCGATACTTAAATATTCAATTCTATTTTATGATCCCTTAAATTTTCTTTTTTGACACAAAAAAAAATCTAATCAACACGATAATAAAAAAATGAAATAGTACAAATAAAAAAGTACAGAATTTAAATTGAGTTAGTGTTCATATTGATTTTCCATTTCAAAATTTCCCAAACCAAAAACATAAAGTGCACGTACAATTAACATAAAAGAACGATTGTTGATTGAGAGATGCATCGCTTTTAAAGGTTTTTAACCTTGTCTGACCTTAGCAAAGTAAAGAAATAAATTAAATTTCGAACTCTTGTCAAATAAAATTAAAAAAAAAGAAGTTTTAATATTTAAACTCCTTGTTTGATTGGTGATATTGGCAAGAAAAGGCAAGCTGAAGTAAATATTTAATAAATTTTTATATATATATGCAAGCGATTAAATTTAAAGACGTTCTATTTTCTGCAAAAAATGCAACATTCGCGAAACCTGCAACATTTTTTTCATATCTTTTCTAAAACGTGGAGTTTTAAATCAGGATTTTTTATTTGAATTTTTTTCTTTACGAGATCTCCCGAACGGATTAACCGATATTGTCCCTGCTTAAGGGGATCGATGTTGTTTATAAATGTCAAGAGTGTTTTTTTCTATGGTTTTTTTAGAATATTTTAAAATCGGCTTATTCGAATCGGTTCATATTCACACTGCCAGTTTGGTTTGATTCGGTTTAGACGTTCAACAGTTATTAGCGGATCCCATACTTGCACAGACACATACACGTAAGCTTCAGGGGACCTCAAAATGTCGAGATCTGTAAAACCAATAACCTCCTCATTTTCTGAAATTTTCCTAAAGGAAAGTTATTGATATTAATAGTTTTTTTTTCTTTTCTTGTATAGGGTGTTTTGTATAGAGCGATACAACTTTGAGTTGGCATCACTGCTTTATTTGACTACCCATTTAACAGCTGATAGTTGCTTTTTATTTAGTTTGCTCTGACATTTCCTTACGGATCGAAATTTTCAATCAAAATAATGGTTCTGTTCGTCAAACTTATCGTGCACTTCGTCCATTCAAAGTTCTATTTTTCGATGAAGCCCATTTTCGGCGGAATGGGTACGTAAATAAACAGAATTGTCGCATTTGGAGTAGGGAGAACTTGTGGATTTTGTCGAAACACTCACAGAAAATTACTGTGTGGTGTGCTTTATGGGCTGGCGGAGTCATTGGGCCAATATGTCTTCAAAAACGATGATGGTCAGAATGTTACTGCTTGTGAAAATTGGTGTTCCAGATTGCGCCTTGTACGCACCAGTCGTGGCGGCCACATGGCCGAAGTCATATTTAAACATTAATGTCATAAAATTTTCTGTCCAATAAAGTCCGTTTCTTAGATATCAAAAATATATTACCATGTTGTATTATGATTTAAACTTGTATCACTCTCTAAAAAACACTCTATATAATTGATTGAATTTCATGAGTTTCTCATTTTGGGTCCCTGATAGGAATTATCTGGAAGCTGTAACCAATCAATTTAAAAAGAATTAAGCAGTTTTTAATAACATCATAAAACATTTGCCGGGCATGAGAGAATTTGTTCTTTAATATGATTACAAGTTTTTTTTTTTTGTCACAAAATTATCTCTGCAATAACTCCAAATTCAATGAAAACAAAAATATAATGTTCTTTCGTTTCAATGCTGTAAACCTTTACAAAAAGCAACCCTTAAGCTTTCAACATTCACCTTCTCTAGAATTTATAGATACTTTTTTCTCTTTTTCCGGTGTTGCTAAATTTCACACATAACGCACGCCACACTCTAGAGGTCATTGACCTCTGCTACCGAAAGAAAACTAATAAAATAAATAAACTTCTTTCTTTTTGAGGAATGAATTTCGTAAAAAGATATTAAATCTCAACGTGGCAGTTAGTAAAAAATGCCAGTTAAGCAGAAGTAACGCTTGGCAACAACTCAAGACAATTCGTTTGTTATTTGTGTCGTGAATTCTTTACGTGTGTGAGCAGAAGAATGAATGAAATAAAATTTTTATGTGGGCATTGAGATAAAAAAGTTTTCTTTTCTTTTTTTAAATCACTTTAAAAAGTTCATATTAACAAGTCATAAATATTTGCTGCATAGCAACTACGGACTTAAACTTGAACAGATAAAGTGTGGACTGTTTTAAAGAAGGGTAGTCGCAGTGGTTCTATACTGGCCAAACTTGGAGGGTCACACTCAGTATATTTGATTTGGTGCATGTAAAATATTTGCTTACAAAGAATTTTTTAATTGTTAGTCTCACTTGTATGTCTGTTTGTTCGTATGCCTCTAACTTTCGTTTTACATTGTACTTCCACGCGTATACTTAATATTTTTATTAATATTACTCATACGTCACATTGTACGCACACAAGGCTGTTGGTGTGGTTCATGTTCTTTTCTTTCCATAACGTGGAAGTATTTTACACGCTTTCGAAGCACATCAAACTGAAAAATAAAAAATAAATAAAAATTTTTGTCTTGAACCCCTGCGTATTGTTCCATAACTAAGAAAATAGATTTATACAGCGATAGAGGGAGTACTGCCTGTGAACGTGCGATTTGAACTTCCCCAAGATAAACGTGGCAGGAAAGTCCTTTTAGGAAGTTTATAACACAAACGAACTCTTCGGCCAAAAAACGAAGTCTCTCTTTAATGGAGCTCGGCTCCATGGCAACTCGACCCCAATGAGTATGTAGCTTACAAGAACAATCGATTCTTGGCCAGAAGTTTCCTGATATCACTTGACCACATTCTTTTTGTAGTATCGGTACAACAGTGAGACACACTCCACGTTGTGTCGGTGCTCCAGTGAGTCAATAAAGTTGGCTTTCCTACTGTCACCAGGGAGCTTCTTCGCTTGCTTCTGTACGTGATCAAAATAGACTTTTAAGCACTCGAGAGTTATATTCCATATTCGGCAGGAAGTAGTTATAGAGGGGAGATGAGATGGAGTGAAGTGTGCCTTACAGCTCCTTAAAAAACCGAGGTACTTGAGCGCTCCTTTTGATAGCTCTTTTCGTCTAGAATATATGCAGGGGTATTCCCCTCAGTACTGGTCCTATTTATAAAAAACACTGAATTTTTATGCATAGAACATCAATACGTTTGGGGTCTGCACCATCCACCAACCGCCTGTATGAGAGCACACAGCACTGCGTTTTATTAGGGTTAAAGTTAACTCCGTTCGCGCGGCCTCGTTCGGAGATTGAAATGGAATCACTTGTAAGTGATCATCCCTGATTTATTATTTGCCTTTTAGTGTCAACTTCCTCCAATCTTGGCCGGATGGTGAATGGAAAATAATGATTAACATGCTTTTTAAGACAATCTAACCGAAAACTTAAAATGAATTTTAAAATAAATTCAAAACAATAGTGATCCAAAATAAAAGTATTATTGTAAGAAGTAAGCGTGGGCGCTTTGTGCTCTTTTTTTGTATAACGAGTCCCCGTCGGTATTTTCCCAATAATAATTCTGTTTCAGTTTGTTATTATTTTGAATTCATTTCAGTATGTATTTTCAAATTATCAGTTCGATCTTCTTAAAATGCGTGCCTCGTAGTGTTTTTTAAACTATTTTTGTTTTTTATTGTAGGAAATTTTGTTTGAAGTAAATGTTTTGCTTTTATGTTCGTTTTAAGATAATAATTTTTTTTTAATGACTGAAGATTTACTACTGGAGTCCCTCCCTCCATAAGAGATCCATAAAAAAAATGTTGATGTCAATCTCAATTGAGTAGACAACGACCAGATTATTACTGGATTATGACTAGACTATGACTAGACGATAAAACGAGGGGTAGGAGTAGATGATTTATAGTAAACCTGTGCGTTGCATAACAGTTTCTGGCAGTGAAGATGGCCTTGCAGAAAACGTAACATCATGTCTTATAGCCCCCACATAAAGTCAAAGTTGTTGTTTGTCTACCTCAAAATAAGTAAATTTAAAATGAGATGATATTTTATTTTGCTGCCAGCTTTTTATTCCAGAACTTTTAAGCTTAAATATTTTAATTATGGAAACTTCACGTTATCTATTCCTTTTCAGCTATTAACGACTCCCTGAGGCGCAATAATTGAAGATGGCAAAGAAAAAATATATGAACTGAATGAATATGTTCCAGTGACCTTGTCCAAATTGGAGTAAAGAAAGAGTGCAGAGTTTAACATGAAAAGACAAGTAGTTTAATTGGGAATTTAAGAAAAGCATGAACGTAAATAATAGAGAGGAAATATTAAGGGAATAGAAATTAATTAGCAAGTTTGTTTTAATTAATCGGGCTGCTACTCGAGCAAACTGTTTGTTATTGTTTGCCTTTAGTGAAACAATTTATCATGTTTTATCAACAGAAATAAATTTGTTGGTACACAAGGAAATTGATTTCGATTAAAATTGCAGATAAAAGGAAGTTTCCTTGATTTCCTTCAGAAGTGTGTTCTCAGACAGATGTTCGTTAACAATCTACTAATTAAAACTAAAATTAAACTCGTATATAAACAGCCTTGTACACCATATTTTCACCTCCTGGTGGTTTTACCGGTCATTGGGCAAGTTTTTCTTAACTTATTGCGTGAAACATGGCTAATTAAAGAGTTTAGAAATATAAAAAAATCACTTTGTATTATCATGCTCCCAATAGGGGACAGGGGAGAAGGGTAAGTGATTCCCATCTGTCTGTACGTGAAATCGACTTTCCAAAGCCCCAGAAACGCTACAGACTTTGGTCGTTTTAATTGATGTACTACAAACAGCCTGCAAAAGATTGGCATTAGAAATTAGAAAAATCCGAAATATGTTTCCAGAGCTGGGGCCATATGACCGCATTCGATATCAATCAAAATTTCAATACAATTTTAAAGACAATTTACGGCATTCGAAGTAATTTTCGCCTCTGGAAAATTTTAACTAATTTTTGTTTTATAAAAGTAATTAGCCAGAGCTGATAGCAAAGCTATACTCGTGTTAAAAATAAGTAATAAAATCTTTCCACGTCAAGTTTCACCGAAAAAAAAGAAAGAAAACATTTGAAATCTAAACATTTACCTCGATATTCATGATAATGAAAATAAATTTGAAATGTATTTTAATAGAAATACGTGTGATACTTAGAGTGAAATGAATCGTTTGAAAATTAGTTATTGAAACAAAATGAACTATTTTATTCAAAGCAAGTATTTGAATTAACGAAGTATTAGGTGTTTTTATAGAGTGATACAACTTTGAGTTGGCATCACTGCTTTATTTGACTACCCATTTAACAGCTGATAGTTGCTTTTTATTTAGTTTGCTCTGACATTTCATTACGGATCGAAATTTTTAATCAAAATAACAGTTCTGTTCATCAAACTTATCGTGCACTTCGTCCATTCAAAATTTTACTTTCCGATGAAGCCCATTTTTGGTTGAATGGGTACGTAAATAAACAGAATTGTCGCATTTGGAGTAGGGAGAATACACAACCTTTTGTCGAAACACCCACAGAAAAATACTATTTGGTGCTCTTTACGGGCTGGCGGAGTCATTGGCCCATATGTCTTCAAAAACGATGATAGTCAATATGTTACTGTTTGTGACAATTGGTGTTCTAGATTGCGCCTTGTACCCGCCAGACGTGGTGGCCGCATGACCGAAATCATATTTAAGCGTTAATGTCATAACACTTTCTATCCAATAAAGACCGTTTCGTTGGTACGAAAACATATTACTATGTTTTATTATGATTTAAACTTGTATCACTCTATAAAAAACACCCTTAATTTGAATAAATCAATCATTTGAATTAAATGAATCATATGAATCATTTAATTCAATTGATACACATAATTCATTCCATGCAAATCTAAATACTTGTTTTGCAGTTTTCATTATCGGCCTGAATTGGAAGGTTGTTAGCTGATGTGTTGCAGCAATCAAGTTCGTTTCTCATTCCAGGTAAATAGTTTTTGCTGAGATTTATTAGGCAGCTTTGATGTATGATTTATATCATTCAAAACATTCATTTTATATGAAATAAATATCTCATTAAAATATGTCAATGGTTTCAAATGATTTACACATTCAAATGATTCATTTCGATGATTCATGTCATTCAAGTCAATTATATTATTCAGATGATTCATATGAAGTTATTCAATTCCCTAAAATGATTAGTTTGATTCAAATAATTTATTTGAATTAAATTATTCAAATGTTTTAAAATAGTCAAATCAATCAAATGTTTTAATTGATTCGCTTGACTAGAATTATTTATATAATTCGTTTGACCAATTTCAAATTATTCATTTGGTTTAAATTATTTGAAACAAATGATTCACTTGGCTTAAATCATTTAAAATAAATGAATCATGTGCAAGACATGAGGAATTTGAGTGCAATTATTCATACGAATGAAACAGTTCACTTGAATGGAATTAATCATTTGAATCTATTTCATTCAAATTTGCTTGAAGTGAATGATTTGAATTGAATGAATAAAACTAATTCTGTGAATCATTTGATTTACTTATTTCATTGGAGTTATTTGGATCATTTAATTTATATAAATCATTTTAATTAAATTTAATTAAAGTTGATTTAAACCAAAGAAATATTTTAATAGAATTATATTTGGTGAAATGATTCATTTAAATGAATTGAATCATTCAAATAAAGTATATCAACTGAATCATTTTAATCTAAAATATTTATTGAGTCAATTATTAAAAATTTTATAATATGAATAAAGTAAATCATTTTGATGAAATGAATCATATTCCTAAAACAAATCATTTGAGAGATATTAATCATTTGTAAGAAATAAATCATTTGACTAAAAGAAGTCATTGAAATGCAATCAAAAATTTTAATCGAATGTATTCGATGAATAAAATAAATCCCACGGACTTATTATTAAAATAAATAATTTGCATGAAATTAATTAATTCAATGAATTAAATTATTTGAGTCAAATGACTAATTTGAATGAAATGAATCTTTGGAATGAAATTAATCGTCTGCATGAAATTAATCATATGAATGAACTTAATGAGGCATTTGAATCAAATTAATCATTTAAATGATTTCAACTAAAGGGTTCATTTGGCTTATTTGAATCAAGTGAGTTATTTTCAGTCTTAGCGTTCCATTCTTAATAAAATTTTGAATTCAATATAAATTTTACTGCACGAGAAAAAGAAATATTTGAAAGCTCGAGGATTTGAATTGAGTACTACATGATAATTCTTGGGATAAAGTTTATATAATAAAATGTATATTCATGAACAAAGATATCTCTGAGTAGTTTAACTAACGACTCAATAATTTTGATAAATTATTTAAGAACAAAAATGTCGTTTCAATATATTAAAATACAATCAAATGGAAAATCTGACCATCGATTAAATTAATATCCACTTTCTTATAAACGAAAATGAATGAAATGAAATCCTTCTTAAATCTACTCACGAAACTAAAAGTTCATTTACCTTCAGTTTGTTGCCAAAAACAGAACACAACCAGCATAACTGAAATTACGTTTTCGTGCAGAAAGGAATGATTAATTGTGCCTTCTTAAGCAATCGCTGGTAACTTCCTGCCATAGAGACACAGTAACGATTTTGATTCAATAGCTCGTTATGGCTGTTGTCAGTTGCGTGTTCTGTAAATCTAAATACTTGTTTTGCAGTTTTTATTATCGGCCTAAATTGGAAGGTTGTTAGCTGATTTGTTGCAGCAATCAATTTCGTTTCTCATTCCAGGTAAATAGTTTTTGCTGAGATTTATTTGGCAGCTTTGATGGATTAATGGTGCAATTAAGGGAGTTAAATACTCAAGGTTGCTCCTTCGACCCTCCCAAGTTTGCTCTTAATGAAGACAATAATTCAAAAAAAAAAAAAAAAGGTTGGTGCTCGTTGATATATTCTCGTGATTCGCATGAAGGGAAATTAAATGAAACAGATGTTGATTGAATATATCTTTAAGTTCTTGTATTATTTCTTTTTTCTTGTTGGAAAACGAAAACTATTCAATGATACGTGAAAAAACATTTCTGTCAAAAACGTTTTCAACAGGCTGGTCCTTATAAAGAGATTTTATTTCCCTAGTGCTTTATTTTGCCTTTATTAAACTGTTTATTTAGCACAACTGATAAAAGAAATTATTGAAAATCTTAAATCTTTTATATCACTTTCTAGCACTTCTTCGAACATTTTTATATCCTTCACAAAAAAGTAAAAGAGTTTTTTATTCCGTGTGTAATTTCTTCGATATTAATATGAGACCCCATAAAGTCTATATATTCTGATTCCTTAAGAATAGCGATGAGGATTGAGTGAAATTGAACTTCGTTCTTGGACTGATGGATTGGACATAAACTTAATTAGAGCTGTATTAAAATTCAGAAAATACGGTTCCAGAGCTGGGAAGCTTACACCTATTTCTCGACGCAAAATTAACACCAAAAACCAATTATTTGTTTGTTTGTTGTTTTGTTTAATTGAACATATTTCATGCTTTGGGAAGCCACAATTGTCTATTAAAAACTAAAAAACAATAAAAAAAATTTCCAGGGATGGCAAATTAAAAGTTCTTTTTTGGCACATTAAGTATATTGTAGTACGTGTAATAATTTAAATGTTTAAACATTTTAAGTTTTTCTGAAATAGAACCGCTTTATACACCGTGAAGTTTTGCATTGATAAAGAAAATTAAACTTTCGCCTTCAGGGATGGGAAATTGATTGTTTTTGATACATAAAAGAAACCAAAACGACAACTAACGTCGGTTTTTACTATTTAAAATTATTTTTTAAATCAGGAAATACAAAATTGGTATCAAAAATAAAAACAAAATCAAGATTTCGATTTTAGGGTTTGATAATGTCAATAAGCAGAATTTTCGCTTTTGTCGAAACACTATTTGGTGCACTTTACGGGCTGGCGGAGTCATTGACCCATATGCCTTCCAAAGCGATGATGGTCAGAATGTTGCTGACAATGCTGAACGGTACAGGAACATAATTCGAAATTTTTTCTTACCTCAATTACGTGTCACTAATCCTGCTGAGATGTGATTCCAACAGGATGTTGCTATGTGGCACACAGTGGGCACTAAAATTGATTTACTCAAAGAAACGTTTGCTGTAAAACTAATTTCACTTAACAGCCCAATAAATTGGCCACCAAGATCGAGTGATTTAACCCCGTTCTTGGGATTATTTTCTTTGGGATTAAGTCACTTATCTACGTCGATGAGTCACATACAATTGAACACCTGAAAATCAACATTCGTAGAGTTGTCAGCGAAATACGGCCGCAAATACTGCAAAAAGTTTTCAAAATTGGTGTTCTAGAAGGCGTCTTCTGCGCTGGCTGTGGGGGCCACATCATGTCTAAACCTTAATTTCATAAAATTTTCTTTCAAATGCAGCCCGTTTAATTGATATTAACATTATATATCCCGGTCTGGTCATGATTTAAACTTGTTTCACTCTTTAAAAAACACCCATTATAAAGCCTGCAATCTAAATCAAAGATCATACGTAATCCATAGTTATAATCAAATTAATTTATATGGGACCTTCTTTATAAACGTCATAAACGTATAAAAAATAACTAAAATGTTAAATTTTTGTGTCTAATTTACATTGTTTTACCCTTAAGATTCTTATGTTTTGTAAAATTAAATCTTAAAGGGATATAACTTTTATTTATATATCCCAAACCGTGTGAGAGAAAAAAAATGCTACAACTTGGCCTATAAAAGATGGTGTATTTTTACAACTTATTTGTGCAAAATTTTATTTCATTTTCACACCACTAATCATTTTTATAGCCCAAAGCAAATTATTCAACACACAACTTCCCACACTTTTCCAAAAAAAAAAAACAAAGAAAAAGAAAATAGAGGAAACAAATAGTAACAATCCTACAGTTTCCTTTTCACTGTGTGCTGTAGGTATTGATGAATATATGCATACAAGTGTAAGTGTATATAAGGGCGTGGATATAGGGGGAGAAAGAAAATTTATTAGTAAAATATCAGTGATATCTTACACAGCCTTTTTAGTGCATTTTTTAAAGCAACTCAACTTAATATCAAAATATTTTCTTTAAATGAGCACGATCTTATAATTTTCTAATGCCAGAGCACATCCCCAATTCCTTTTCGGGGGGTTATGAAATTCCGTCAAACAAGTGCTTTGAATATTGAGTACTCCCAGAAGCATATGAAAAATCCCAACGTTGCAAGTACAAGACTTCTTAAGCAAACGGTTTCAAAATACTTTTGGGCTTGGGGGCATGTCCAGCCGATAATTTCCAGTTCTCCTGGTTTCCTCTCATGAGAATCTATTGAATAATAAAATTAATAATAACACAAGCCAACAACATGTAATTTTTTACATACGGTCAAAGGCTTTTTACTGAGTTTATATACACTTCGTGGTGAACATCAATGCCCATAAAATAGGCACCGTAACGGTTAAAATTTATATAAATAATAAAGGCTGGAAACCGGTTTACCCTAAAGACCACCCCTCTAACTTCCTGCTAATCTATTGCAACCTGATTTTTGTATTATTCTATGCTTTTGGCTGGTCGAGCTAAAACGCTTTAATTTTAATTTTCAAATCAACCGTTTCCCACTTGATATAGTTTTCGGTTACTAGAATCGAGAACAGGAACTGATCAGATATATAACTTCGAGACCTAAAAAAAAATTAAATTAATTTATTAATAATAATAATTTCTTAGAATTTTCTCGTTTCCATAATTCTTCCAACGGATTAACCGATTTTGACCCGGTTTCCAGTAATCAAAGTGTTTGTTTAAATGCCAAGAAGTGATTAGTTTGGAATAGATCGATGAGATATCTTGACATCTAGCGGTTAGAATTGGTTCGAATGCGTAAGAAATCTCAGTTTAGGAATGTTTTTAAGAACACTACCAGTTGATTTGGTACACCCGTTCATTTAATTAGGCACTCACACACATACACACTTCAAGACACATACAAATAAATAGTGACGTGCTCCCGGAATTATTTAGGAAAGCTTTTAAGGGCCTTAAAACATAAAGATTTGATGAGTACCCGATTATTTCAAAACAGGGGAGAAGCAATAATTTCCTGCTTTCTTATGGCGTTTTCTTTTCTCGAAAACATGCAACATTTCTTCACTTATTTACTAAAAAGTGGCCGCTTGGAAGAGTTTTAGAATATAAATAATTTTTCGTGAGAGATGTTGGATTAATTTCGAATAAATTTCTTATTTTTAAATTACAGAATCTGGCCATTTTCAATTAAAAAGTGTGAAAAATTTTGCATTCTTTTCTAGAAAAGAAATCATTCGAGTCTTAAATTTTCTTAGCGGGCAAAGAACATACGAAAAATAGGGGACAAAAAGCCCATGTTTCTTACACAATAGTACTTTTATTTTGGTACATTATTTTTTTAAATTTCTCAATAAATTTTCGTTATTTCCTTTGACCTTATTTTTGACTTAATTTTAAACTTTTAAAATTTACTGTCAACATTTTAATTAGAATTTTTTTTTAATTTATTTTTTATTGTGTATATTTTAGTTTAATGTACCTCGAAAGCGTGTAAAAATACTTGCACATTTTGACAAGATAATACTGTGGACAAGATAATAGGGAATTGTTTGCAATTAAGGCCTTAATTGGCCACAGTTATTCATACAACAAGTCAATTAATAAATTGAGCAATTAGTAGCTAATTATATTACTAATCGCGTAAAACTCGAATTGCAACCCTGGTCATAAGTCTGTTTATTAAGAACTGTGTTCAGTGAGCAGAAAAATTTCTTCTAATGGCGAGCCAAATGTCAAAAAATATAAACAAAAACTAAATTTTCAAACAGACTGAATAAATAAATAAATAAACAAAAACGAAATGGCTGGTGAAGAAGGTGAGCTTTTTGCTGGAATAATGAAAGGAGCAATAGCTGCTGCTTTCTCAAACTTTGTAAAATTGTCCAGTGTTCCTTTTTTAAGCACTGAAAATTTTTAATCAAAAAGCGATCGCAATGACTCCAAGAGCCCCATATTTCTATTGCATATATTCTATATGCAAGTAAAATTTCTTTTAAACCAAAATTTCCATCCATTTTAAAATTTACAAACACGAATAATCACGAAACAAATAAAAATAATGTTTTTCAGCTGTCAAATGTTAAGTGAGTCAGCTGAATTGAGTATGTGTAAACACTAAGTTTTATTGCTCAATTAAAATTAAATTGACTCAATTGAAAATGCATTTCTGAACACAATGCGACGTAAAAGCAGCGTAATTAATAATATCAAGTGTACGAATGGAAACACGATGCAATAAACGTGTGAATATATCCAAATATATAGACTTCATTCTCATGATTGTACATGCCGCAACAGGCACCAAACTGCACCGCCTCGAAAAGCTTAAGCACACACGCGCCTGTCTTCTTAATACACATAAACTTCGAGCTTATATTTTGGCAGTGCACATTTTGTTTGTCGTTTAAATAACGTAATTTATATGCGTGTTTAAGAAAATCATATACGTAATAAATATTTGCTCAACTATGCAAATAGCACGTGTGTAACATGAATAATGTCGCACGGATACCCGCAAATACAATCCGCATTTCTTACGAAATGATGATGCAAAGCAGATGTTATTACGGATGCATTAAAAGGCTAGAAATTTATGTTTTTGAATCCTCCCCTTCTTAAGAAAATGTAAATTTGAAAGGCACAAATTCGCCTTTTAATTAAAAATATAGAGACTGATACTCAATAATGAAGTAAACATCAGTTTAAGTTTTTCTTAAAATTCTACATGGGGACTTCTTAAGACCGCGATGCTACCGGTTTGATATAACTCTCGTACTATCTTTCATAATCGAATTGATACAAGATTGTGTCTTAGATTAACGTCGGCTCCTACCATTACGGCCTATACGACGGTGGTCCTAACACCGGGTGAAATTAATGTTCACCACCACCCCTGTCGCCCTGAGGGGAACCTGAGTGTCCCTCGAGGACACACAGGTTGTAATCATTTGGTATCGCCATATATACCAACTTCATACACCTTGCTAGGGTGTTCGGGCCAATCTTAAACCCTTGTTAACGTTTTGTTAACATCTGCTGATTCGCAGCAGCCCATAGAGACTGCCATCAGCTGGGTCAATGTCCAACATAATACATATGCCGGAACATCAACCCACTTCTGACATCTCTACCAGCAACTCTTGGTATTAAACTACAGCCACCACGTGGACTCATGAAGAAACCTCAACCAAATATCTGGCCACAGAATCAACCGAAGTCTCATCTATGGGGCTCCACCAGATCCCGTGGTACCAGTGTATGGAAACTGGTTATGCCTCGCAGGTCAAACCAATATAGGTTTGCCACCTACTATTGATTTTAATAGAACTTTCATCACATTCAACTAAGTCACCTCAGAAGTCGTAATAAAGAAAAATACGCATGAATACTGAGGAACAAAGTGCAGCGGCTTACGAAAACAGCTGTTGTGCTCTGCTATGCAAGTTGTTTAGCCAAAAATTGATGTTGATTTTCCCTTGTGCTTTCGAATATATAACACGACTTTCTGAATTGAAAACACTCATCGAACCATTGGTCCATCAAAATTTAATTCAATACAAAATACAACACTCCGCTTTAATAAAATCTAAAATGTTTTCTTTATTGCCAATGAAAATTAACTCTAGTTGATTCTTAAACTCTTCATTGATATCACGGTATGAATTTTATTTCCATATTCTTTTGCCACATCCTATTCACAGGACTCTTCACCTTTTCTCAAAAGGTAAAGAAGCACACAGAGGGCACAGATATAGCGAAGAAAATGATGACTTCACTTAAATTCTGCTTGACTTCACTTTGTGCTGATAAAGAAAAATCCAACAAAATCTACTTTTAGTGCGAAAACATCTGGAACACAAAGGAACGTGTTGTTGTCTCAGAAAGCAGAAGACACTCACTTGCAAGTCGTTTTTAATGTTATCAAATTTTATGGCTCTGCCATGTTTTTCTGCTTTAATAGTTTTTTTTTTTTTTGTACCAAAACAAAATCCATTCCCCTTTCGCACAATCGTTCATAAATTTATGTGTAACATGCACTGGGGGCAGCCCAAAAGCAAAAAGCAAAAGGCTGTAGGAAACGTAAGTTATTGTATCAATAAACCAACTGACCGTCCGTTTTCTAGGACTCAACACTTTGCGTGGTTGTCAATGATTTAGAAATAAATAATTTTATGGAAATAGTTGGGGCAATAAAAAGAAAAGATGTTATTTGTGCGGCTCTTTGGCTTGAATAAGTGGGCGAAAGGAATAGATAAAAACTTATGGCACAACTACAAATTAATTTATTTGTAACAAAAACTTTTCTTATTTCCCTGGAATATAACAATTTTGGGATTTATGGAATATGTCCCTAATGGAAGAGTTCTTTGCTGTCGTAAGTGAAAAATAAAATATTTATTAACCCGATTTCAGGACAATGGGCGCAGAACTATAGGAAATAAATTTCAAAACGGTTGGTCAAATGTGTTGGTAAAATCTACGCTTAATAAGGAAGTTTTTACTGAAACTAGCGTTATAATTTCAATATTATTTTGAAGTTAATTTTTTTTTGTATTGAACTGGAAAAGAGGGTTAAGTGTGTGGAAAAGAAAGCTGAAGACAGATCTAGAATACTGGCCAGGTCCACATCCCCAATATCTGCCCACAAGAAGTCCTTTAACATCCCGCATTAGCAAACACTATTCACTGTTCAATTTCGAAGAAGTACGGATCGATGACTCCGCCAGCTCACAAACTCCATCAAACAGTCACTCCTGGTGGATGCTTCCGCTTTTTAATAATCACTCGTTTATTCTCATTTTCCCAATTGCCTCAATTGTTCTTATTAACGATCCCACTGATATGAAAGAGTGGCTCTTCGCTGAAGATGATTTTCTATGTAGAGGCACAAAGTTCAGGAAATATATTTTCATATGAACGCCCATTTTCATAAGAGGCCTAACACTCCTAAGGCGCTGTTCAATTGCGTACTTCTTCATGGCTGAATTGATTAAATGTCAATTAATTTCGTGCATTGTTTTTGTTTCACCCTCTTTCGCGAAGAGACTTAAATCTTTATTTGATCACCCATTTAACACCTGACAGTGGCTGTTTTTTTCCTAGTTTGCTTTGGAATTTCATAATGAATCGACTTACAGCAGGGCGACGAGTGCAAATTGTTAAAGTTTTTAATTAAAATAATTTTTGTATTCGCCAAACGCATCAATTCAAAATTTCGGTTTACGATCAAGCCCAGTTCAGATTGAATCGGTATGTAAATAATTCGAACTTCTGCATTTAGAGTGAGGAGAATTTGCACGCTTTTGTCGAAACATCCACGGAAAATTACGGTTTGGTTCGCTTTATGGGTTGGAGGAGTCATTGGCCCATATGCCTTCCAAAACGATGATGGTCAGAATGTTACTGGCAATGGTGAACGGTAAAGGAACATGTACCTCAAGTACGTGGCATTAATTTTGTTGAGATGTGGTTCCAACAGGGAGAAGCCACGTGCCATACAGTGCGCGCCAGAATTGATTTACTCAAGGAAACTTTTGACGAAAAAGTAATGGCCCAATAAATTGACCACCAAGATCGAGAGCTTTAACCCCATTCTTTGGATTATTTTCCTTGGAATTAAGTCACTTATCTACGTTGATAAATCACATACAATTGAACACCTGGAAATCAACATTCGCAGAGTTGTCAGCGAAATACGGCCCAAAAGTTATTGAAAATTCTTTAATTTTAGTTTTGTGCTGATTCAATTTTCCCAAAATGTTACTAAAAATTCAAAGTGAGCAATTATGGGGTTTCACTTTTTTCTTTCACTGGGGCTAATGCAGGTCATGAGTGGACCTTCAAGCAACTTTTCGTAGAATAACTGAAAATACTATTTCAAGCTTCAATTTAAATAAATCAGAAGCTTAAAAAATATCAAAATTATAACCAGAACTCATTTCAGAACTTTTTCCTTTTTATTTTTTACATTTTTATTTTAAATTGGCTGCCTTTTTGCCAACTCTAATTGTAGTTGTAAGATATTATTGATGAATTAGAACTTCAGTCTGTAAATAGACTTGCGGAGTACGGAAAACTTTAAAAAAGTATTGTAACCGACAATTGATTTATTGTCCTTTCTGTTTTGAATCAGCATTGAGCGGATGATTTCTACAGATGCAGTGCATTGCGTCCGAGGTAGAAAAATAGGATGCGTGGAGGGGGATAGAGGGAGTAGTGGCTACAGACATTCGATTTGAATTTCCCGTTGCAGGAAAGTCTCCTTAAGAAATATATTCCACATACGAATCATTAGGCTAAAGAACAAATTATCTCTGTAGTGCGTGATGCGGTTTAGTGGTAACTCGACCACAAACGGATGTGGTCTGTGTGAAGAGCATGTAGCTCACAAAATCAATCGATTCTCGGGTAGATATCCTTTGATATCACTTGAGCACATTCCGTTTGTGGTATCGGTAGTGTGTCAATAGAATTGTCTTTCCTACTGTCACCGGGAAGTATTTGCGCTCGCTTTTGTACGCGGTCTATTAACTTCAAAATAGACTTTGAAGCTTTAAATTCACTAAAGCAAGTGAGTTACAAAATTGTGGAGCTGTAGTACTGGAAAAATGTTATAAGACTCTTTACGCTTATTTGCCTTAACAATAAATAATCGTTTTGCTTAACCCGTGTAGTAAAATATGAAAAAAAATTACGAAAAGACTTTCCAGCAAAAAGAGAAAAAAAGTTATTTATTCGGGTGTGCCCTTCAGCGACGTACGTCTGGGATTATAAAACTTAACAGATAAATTGGAATGACTGTTGGCTTGTAAAGACGGAGAACTTTAATTGGGAAAATACAATCGAGACAACATAAATATGACCATTAAGAAATAACATTATAATTCTTTATAATAAAATAAATCTAAAAATTTATGGAAAATATATTGTTTTTATAGCAGAGAATTTATTTGTTTATTAAATTAGACAATGATATTTTATGACCAGACATTTACATGCCAGGACATGTTGTCACATGTTTTCATAGAAGTCCTGAGTTACATCAAACTAGTTTTAAGCGAGAAGAAAGAAAATTTCTGATATGAAAAATTCTCCGAAATATTTCAACGATTTCTCAGTTTAAGCTCCTTGAGGAGAAGATTATTGTTAAATGCAGGAGTGGAAAATGCTAAAATTCCTCTGAAATCTTTTAAACACCAGTTTTTGACAAGAATCTGTGATCCAGACAATGTAATTCAAATCGGTTTGATCAAAACTGGCATATTGAAGAGTTCGAAAAAACTCGACATAATATTGTAGTCTTAAGCATTTTAATGCAGGATGTCCTTGTCTGTAATTAATTGGAACTTATTATTAACAGAAATTTAAATCCAAACTGCTTGTGAATATTTTGTAGAAGGGTCCAGCTTGAAAGCAATTTCCAATTATAAACACTCCAAGAGTGTACATAATTTAGGGATTCAGGGAATAAAATATGAAAAGGAGAGTTAGTCCTTCGGCTTTTTTTTTTGTTTTGTTTGTTTGATCACTAGGAATTAGAATCCCTAAAAAGTAATTCTTTGTGAAGCCAGAGAGGGTATTTGCCAATTTAATCCAGTTTATTTATTTAAGTTCAGTAGGAGGACAACTTTCCAGCATTAACATAAATTCGATATGCAAAAAGTTTTAAACTCCAACTTAATTTCGAGTTGATCTATAAGTCCCGATTCACACTATGAAACTTTTTTTTGCAGCAGTTCTTATATTGTGTAAATTTTTTATAAAGCTTTTTCGCTCTTTCTCACTCTAAACTCAAGAATTGCTGCAACGAAAATTGCAAGTGTGCACCGGGAATAAATTAGTTCGGTTTCACAAAACTTTCAACTACCACAAGCATTTCAATTCTATTCATTCATGGATGGACAATTTAACACAACTCTTTTTTATTAAAAATGCATAAACATTTAAAGTGTTAAATGCTGCCCCACTTGGCATCAGACAGTTTGTCACTGATACGATGAACTTGTGCCAGGAATAGAATCGAATCGAATCAGGAACTGTTGGCAGTTGTCGAACTGATTGTAAGTCCTTTCATTGTGGTATTAAAGCGGTTGGCTTGTTTTTTGTCTTTACTTGCTTTAACGCAAGTCCTTTTTGAAATTTACATTCATCTCCTGAGCAGGTAGGAGCGCGTGATGGCGCATAATACGCACTTAAAAGTGTTCAGCGACAGGCAGTTCCATTGATCGGACTCATAACTAAACAATTTACACACATTCGATTCCTTTTTAAAATATCCTGTTCATCCTTGCAATTCATAGCGGGAAACCGCCTACAAAAATCGTATGCTATGGAACTTGGACTTATGGGTTTGTCGTTTCGTCCATGGGTGAGTTGTTTTAAACCTGCGGTTGATTCTGGTTTTGAAACAAAATTTCAGTGAACTAGAACTTTTTTTTTTTAATTATGCTTTGGATTTAAAAAGATTTAAAATTTTTCAAGTTGAAATTTTTTAAAATTTAAAACGGGCAGTTACATTCAAAGTTGAAATGGAATTAACAATTAATGAGAAGTTTCGTTATTCAGAAAAGCAAGAAAACATGGTTTAACAATAAAGTGTGTTAAAGTTTCTGAGCCAGAGCGTACATTTTTATCAAAAGGAGGATATACTCCTATTTTGGGGATGCGAAAAATCGATTACGACAAGCAGGCATCCGTCCTGTTTGTTAAGTGTCGGATTCTTCCATTTGTGCAGTGATTTTAAATAGTCCTCTTATCAACGTATAAAATATCGGTTATAAATGGGTTTCAACTTTTCCCATCGATTAATGACAAACATATTTTGATAGTTTTGCTCCGTGAAGGCTATTAAATGAGCACCGAGCAGAAGATGTCCGGGCGTTAGTGCTGTTATAGTGCTGGATCTTCTAGCAATGCGGATATTTGGGTTGGAGTGTGCCCACCATTCTAGTCAGAAGTAAATTTAATAGACCCAACAAGTCGCTTCTAATGAAATTGAAAGCTCTTTACTGAGGCTTCCCGCAGACCACTCATGTGGGTAGCACGTGGGTCAAGAAGTTTCCTTTCGAATGGATGCTATAATTCTGCAGTCTGTTTAATGTTCTGTTTTAACTCAGGATCCTTTTGAAAATATATGACGATATTATGAATAATAAGAATACTTTTAGTTCCAATAAGGAAGACATAAATCAACAAGATTTTAAACTTATGATCCGTAAGTAAAGCAAATTTGGATCTTTTCTAAGGACATTTTCAACGGCTTGTCATCGCAAGAAGTTCCCTTTTTTTGTTACTCTTTCAGTGAATCCGAAGTCATGATTCTGATGTTAATTAAATCTGATTTTTTATGTTGTTTCTAATTAATTTTTCAATTGATTAGGAAAAGTCGATAACTGCGAATTGTCTAAAGGCTTGGGCACGCGTTGACGCGTTTCCGTGTCGTTTGCTAATGATAGTTTTATATAATAAATCAGTTGCAGACTTCTGTCCAATATTGTCCAAATGTACAAATAATTACTAATAATTTATTTTTATTAATATATTTTTGTCTACTTTATTTTGTCAAATATATATATATATATATATATATATATAAAGTATTTTTTCATAAATAAAATTGTAACGCTGCAAATAACTCCCAAATTCTTGGTAGTAAAACTTCTCAATAAATTATCTGGATATTAATAATAAGACTTCCTCATAAGTTTATAATACAAACTAATTGAGACTTTGGAAGTGAAACAAAACTAGCATCCCAAAAATTACTTCAAATTTTTTTCACTGGGCAGTGGCACTTAAATATTTACGAAACAAATAAAAAATTATAAGGACTTCTTTTAATAGTCTCATGAAATGGCAGTGGACGAATTGGTCTTTATATGAATCCACACAATTATTTAAATACACATTTTGTCGACTATTTTGAAAACGATTGGAAGAAAATTAATGCGACACAATACAATTTGGCTGTTTGATGGGAAGTTTTGAATTTATTCTGATGTTTTTATTAGGCTCTGCAGACGCAATTAAGAAATTTCTTTGAACGGTCTGCGAGACGGTTTTTCTTAAATAAAATATTCTAAAACTTGTCAATTCAATTTGGACCGAGTAATAAATCAATTTGAGAAATCGAAAAATGTTTACAGTTTTGCCTCACTTGCGCACCTGCGTGATGGCGTAAAAAACTATGGTGTCTATATAAAATTTTTAGAAACTAAAATTAACTATTATGGAGTTCTTCTTCAGGAATATATTACGCCACGTGGTAGAGGTACTTTAGGAAAACCCTCTTATATCCGGTGGAAGAAAGTCTTTAGAAAAGAACATAAAAAGTTTAGTTATATTTTATAAAGAAAATTAATTAGTCGGGCAATGCGTCACGTATTATTTTCACTGATTTTGCAAAGACTTTCGTATCTCCAGTTCGCTATTGAACAGTTTTTCGCTGCGACTCCGTCACTGTAGCGTGTTCCCAGTTTAAAACTCTGGCTTTTGCAGCGAATTATTTTTAGCCATTAACCTCATTGTTAAAATATATATGAACTACGTGTGAACAAGTAAAAAAAATCATATTTCCATAAAAACTACAGTTGTGTTAAAAACCCCAAAAGAAATCCACTTTGGAAACAATTGTGTCACTGATGACAATTCGAAGAAACTCACAAAAAAGGGAAATTAATACACACACACACACATACACACGAGGATATCTATTACCCTTTTCACCATGAATATCATTTGCAAAAACATATTTTTTAATTCAATATGACGTGCTGATAAACACGGATGAAGGACATGTGAGAGAACATGCAACGTATTTTTGAAAACAAGCACTCATTCATTTTTGTAATTATTTCACTTGTGCCGACATGTAACTGAAGGTTTTATTGAAGTTTTTCTGTTGTGGAAATTTACAATTAAAATTGAAGAAGAAATAACTAAAAATTGGGGAAAAAATAAATAATATTTTGGACTTTTAATTGGAAGAATGATTTCATTCATGTAACGAATAAACAAATAAATTGAGTTAAATGTTTCTGTTTTTTTAATATGTTGCTCATAAATTTTTTTTCCTTCTTTCAGTTTTCTATTTTCTTTTGGAATATTTTATAAAATTTTTTGCTTCTTCAATAATTTAAAAAAAAAAATATGACACTCTATTTTGCATTTTAGGTAACGATATACAAAAATATGGCTGAACTACACTTTCATAACGAATATGTCAAATATGTTTGATTTATAAAGTTCCATTGATCGGACTCATAACTAAAATATTCGATTCCTTTTTAAAATATCCTGTTCATCCTTGCAATTCATAGCAGGGAACCGCCTACAAAAATCATATGCTATGAAACTTGGACTTATGGGTTTGTCATTGAATATGGTATTGAAAACATTTTCAGTTTAAACTGTCCATCTCTGGAATAGTATTTTTGATTTTGTTGATTTTCAATTCCCATTTCCAACTTTCTAAGACTTGAAATAGTTTTTAATTAAAGTCTGTTTATTAAACATGTTTAATTTTAATTATATGCTGATTCTTTTTTCCCAAAATCTTACTAAAAAAATTCAAAGTGATCGATTGATTTTAGCTAATTCATAAGCGCATTTCACTGGGGCTAATGCAGATAATCAGGGAACGTTTGCCCAACATTTCTTAGAATAACTAACGATATTTATTTCAAACTTCCACTTTAATAAGTGAGAAGTCTTAAACAAAATCAAAGTCATAACAAGAAATCTGATCACTTTTCCTTTTTTTACTTTCTTACGTCTTTGGAAAAAAGGATCAGCACATAATTAAAATTTAAGAGGTTTGAAAAATTTGTTTATATTTCCCAGCTCTGAACCTTAATGTTACTGATGTTCAACATCAATCCATTTCCTATGCATCCATTGAATGCCGAACTCTTTAGCTTTTGTGGGAGGACCGACAAACATCGTTTATTCAACTTCGCTAGTCATAAGGATCAAGAATATATATAAATATATATATATATATATATATATATATATATATACCAGATTATTGATTTTTAATTAATATTTTTAATTGTGGAAATTTTTGAATAGGGAATTGGCGTTATTTTCTATGAATTTATTTTTGTGCGGATAATATTGAGCTTATACTGAATCCATTTATCTTTGCAAGCTGCATTTGATCCTCTTTTGTTACTGGAATGATAAATTTAAATCGCAGCTGTCAGTTGTTTTTAAAAAGACATTATGAATCGTTACCTAATTTTTGCTGAATCATCAATAAATTTTATCTTGAATCATTTTAAACTTGTAAATAACCAAAGAAATAGAATGACTTGTTCATGTGTAATGAAAATTGCTTTAATTAATTTGTAAAATATTAATGCAAAAAGTGCCAGTTAAACAACACGTTGTTATGAACAACATTATCAACTTTCAACAGTCTAATAAAAATTGTCAACATCAATTGATTTATTGTGGAAATAATGGAGTATTGAAAAACGATACCAAGAAAATGTACTCTTGAAAAAAAAAATATATCCTGCCAACGTGCACGTGCAACTTGAAAAATGTGTACAAGAATTATTGTTGTCTTTTTGCATCGATGAATGAAAAAATAGAGGGAAAGTTTTCTTGTTGCAGGCAATCGAAATCCTCAATTGCGCCAGCTTCGTTTCAGTACGAAAATTTCCTGTATCGTGTATTTCCTGTTGTCCCCTTTTCTCTTCACATTCATTTGACTGAAATATTTGCTGATGGGAGCAAAAAAATTTTTTCTTTTTCTTGATAAAGAGATTTCGAATTTCCATTGTAGTAAATTTAAACGCAACTCTGCTGCATGAATAGACGGTTTTAAAAATACGAACCAAATGCGTCATTAAGTGTGTGTTTGACAGCCATTAAAAGCGGACATGCTGGCAAATTTTAATGAAATTGAAAAAGAGGGAATTTCGTGTGTTAATTCAGAATAATTTTTTGCGTAAAAAACAATCATTTCGTAGGATTATCCACTTGTCATACCAAACAGCTCTCACGTAAAGGAGCACCCTCTATAACCGGAAAACATTTTTAGAACCGCAATTTTCATCAGTTTTCCCATACAAAATGTATTTTCATACGCCGGACAATATAATAATCGGACGGCAACATTAAATTCCAAGTGGATAGAGGCAACATGGTGCAAAGTTCGTGCTCGAAGCAGAAGTTGTACTCAATTTTCAAATCTGATTCATATTGTGTGAACATAACTAAGATTTCCCCATTCCACTACTGGCACAAGCGTACAGTATGGCAAGAAAATTATAAATAAAACGGTTGACCCTAAAGGCCATCCCTGTAACTCCCTGCGAATTTTGGCCGCAAAGATATTGCAACCTGCTTTTTGTGCTCTTGAGCTCTTTGAGGTAAAACTCTGCTATTTCAAATCAACCGAGTCCCACGTGATCAACAGTGATTGATGTAGTTTTCCATTACTGTTAAAGAATCGTAAGCACTACCCGATTAATTATATAATTTCGAATATATTTCAAAAATAAAATAATCACTTTCATCCATTTTTTCGTTCTCTATATCACACGAACGAGCTAACCGATTTTGATCCGGCTTATGGTGTTCGAAGTAGTTTTTAAATTCAAACAGTTGATTTGTGGAATCTATCGCCGAAGCCGTCTAAAATTTCTTTAAAAAAACACATTGAAAAGTGTGTTGTTTTTAAGTTTTCTTAGGATATTTAAATATCTACCAGTTCGAATCGGTTCAAATTCACAGGAAATATAAGTTCAAGAACACCTCAGAACGTCTGCAGTTTTTTTCAAAGATTATAAACAGATCACATACTTACACACAACCACACGCACATAAACACACTTAGACGCAAACACACTACATACATAGAGAAATAGTGATGGGCTCTCAGAATTCGTCAGTAAAGCTCCCTAGAACATCAAAACGTCGAGATCCGATGAGAACTAAATTTTTTTCAAAACGGGCTAAAACCAATAACTTTCTAACTTTTGAAAATATTTAATGTTTCTAGTGGGAAGTTGAAAATTTTTTTTTATTGTTAAACAGTGAATGGAAATTGTGAATTCTCGAGGAACAATATTATCCTGCCGTTTTATAACCTTTTGCTGAATTTATTATTTATTTTAAAACAACGAAGCATTGAAACGAACTTTCCGCTTAAGAAATTTCGCATTTCAACACTTCATAGTGTTGTCTTCAATTATAGTCCTTATAAAATTTCGTACAAAGAAAAGGCGATATGACTGAAAACGAAATTCATCCACGAGCGAAAAGAGATATTTTCTCTATGTCCCAGAAAAAACATTTTCATAAAAACAAATCATCAATTTAAAACAGTGGTTTTCAACGCAAACTAAAATGTCGGATGAAACTGTAAAAAATTGTTTTATTTTGCATTCAGAAAATAACACTCCTTTAAGGAGTCTTATATTAAACTTATTTGAAGAGTTTTATTTTTCTCATTAGAAAATTAAACACACTTTATATGGAATGAGATTCCTGCGCCTCGTTTTTAGCTATGTACCTAGCTAATTTTCGGGTAGGGTAGGTCCATAGCTAAAAACTAAATAAGTTGAATATGAGTGACAAGGAAGGATTTGGCCAAAAATGGCCAAAAACTATCTAAGATGAGCCAAAAAATCACTTAAGTCAATTTTGATAGTCTTATAAAAAGTTTCACAAACACAATTTAGAAAAAGTACTTGTATTTTCAGTTAGCGTAGGCTCGTTAATGTAATATTATCTAAAAAACATATGTCGTATAGGTAAATATGTCAGTGATGGCACTTAAAAACATATTTAACTTTGAGTTAAATATGTCACCACGTAAGCTCTTACGTCAAACATATTTAAATCGGCGTATTTATCTTTACACACATAAAAAATTAACATGAAAAGAAAAATCGGTATGATTGTACACGGAAAAATAAAACTTCTCATACAAAGTAAAACTCTTTTTTAAGAAAATTTTATTTAGACGAAAAACTAAAACTCCTCAAACGAGTTCCATTTTATGGCGGCAAAATAAAATTACTTTTCTAACAATCTCATCAGAACTTCATTGTTTTCCTGGAAAAGTATTTATAAGTAGAGTCGAGAGCATTTCTAATACGTTATGAAAGAGCACGTCAGTACGAGTTTATTGGCATACGACATTATCCAACGACTTTATAGTTTTTAGGTGAAATTTTTCGAATAACTTCTATTCATGATCCCCGATGAAAATCAGTTTAAAACGTTAATGCTTATACAGGAAACTTTAGCTAGAAGTAGCGTACGATTTCCAAAAAACATTTTTTTAATTAAATGTGCATGTTTCTGCATGCCGGTGCATGACAAATATTTTTAATCGTGGACGTTCATGGCCGCCTGTTACAAACAACGAATGAAATCAGTTTTCTTTTTATGTTACATCCCAGAAAAAAAACTGCATTCCAAGGAAGTCCGTGAGATCCCAAATTTATGATCCGGTAGTAGTGCTAAACCTGGATCTTTCCTATGATATATTTTTCAACGGCTGGTTATTGCAAGAAGTTCTCTTTTTTGTTACCTTTTCATTGAATCCGAATGTTAATTAAATCTGATTTTCCTATATCGTTTCTAATAACTTTTTCGGTTTATTAGGAAAAGTCGATTACTGAGAATGCCCTGAAGACTCGGGGTCGCAATACGCATCTCGGTGTCATTTGCCAACGTAAGTTTTATATTTTACAGTTTTATATGTACGAATTATTATAAATAATTTAATTTTATCAATTTATTTCTTATAATTCTTTCACTAATGCCGTTTAACTCAACTATATTTTTTTAAATAAAAATGTTTGTTGTAAATAAGAATGTAAGACTTGAAAAAACTACTAACAACTTCAAGCATTGCGCAAGTAAAATAACTTCAAAATCAATGATCTAAACATTGATAATAACTTTGCAAGTAAAGAAAAAGTAGTCCCCCAAAAATTACTTCCCTTTATTTTATGGACGTTGGCTGTAGCTCAGTGTAAATTCCACTATCTGGCACGTGGCAAATTAATTAATTACTCAGTTAATGCTGTCTTAATTGTCACGCATAAACTCTTCTTTGCTTTTTAACAACCAAAAAAACAAAAAATCAAAAAAAACCTCATAAATAGAAATTGTGTTTGCGAAAATCAAATTTGTTTATTCATCAGGCAATAAATTGTTTATTATTGTTAAGGCAATAAATAAATGAACGCGACCACACTCTGTTTTATGTTTGCACTCGTGAGTGAATACTTCAATATTTTCTAATAAAGCATTTTCCCAACAACTTCGGTTACATTAAAGAGCAGAATCAACAGAACTTTTGCCAACAGGCATTAGCAGAAAATGCTGTTTTTCTTTTTATGAAGAAATACTGATGGAACTTTTTACGTCTCCAATGCCATACGTGTTATGGTGCCATACTAATCATTAAATAAGCCTTCATGAAGAATTTAAGATGTGAAATGCCATTTGACAGCTTGTCCAGAATTATTATTGAGCTGTTGAATATGTGAGAGTATTTGTATAAGTATGCGTATAAATACATAAGCAACACGGGCATATAAACATCTACAAAAATATTTTCTAAATCTTAAACGTAATAAGCATTGACGTAACGTAAAAGAGGACGCGCAAAAATACTAAAAATATGAGTTCTGCAATCCGAAAACTAATTAAAATCGAGGAACTAAAATTGGTATAATCGGCGGTGCCGAATCTAATGTACCCTTCACTGATGAGCGCCTTTTACTTGTATGTATCAAAAAATGTTTAAATTTTCCAACTCGGAAATAGTCTTCTTGTAATTGTTTGATTTTCAATGGCATTTTAATTCTTCCTGAAGTATAAAACAGTTTTAATTAAAATAAACAAAAATTTATTTAAGATGATTAATTTAATATGCCAAAAATAAGCTTAAATGTTCCAGCTCTGATAAAGCATTTCGAGTTTTAATGATTTTTATAATATAAATCTAATCAAGACTTCGCTTGATTTTCAATACTTATAAATTTTTTTCTAATACATAAAAAAGGAAATATAATTCTATTATTTAGTAACGTTAATATTCAAATAAAATTTTCAATTTTCAGCTCTGGAACCGAAATTTTAGTTTTTCAGATCCCTCGTATCAAAAAATGCCTTCAATTATATCAAGTATTTTTAATGAAAAAAATTAGCATTTTGGAAAAAAAGAAACTAAATTACAGAGTTTTAAACGACAATTGCAAAAAAAAAATACAATTGAAAATCAAAATTCGAGGTTTTGCGTACTCTAATAAAATTATTTTTATGTTGTTAGTTGTTGTTGTTCTTAATTTCTCTTACAAATACAATTAAAGTCGGAAAAAACCCAAACAATTCTAGAATGAAAAAAGATTGAGACTAAGAAAAAAAAATTATTTTAATATATTTAAGTTTCTGATTTATTTAAATTGCAATTTGAAATAATTTTTTTAGTTGTTCTAAGAAATGTTTGATACAGGTCAACTGATGAATACCCCCAGTTAAATGCGCATGGGAACCGGTTGAAGCTCCTCAATAATTTTGGGAACAAAAAATTAGTACGACATTAAAAATTAAAGAGAAAAATATATATATTTTAGTTGGTTATCAAAAAAAAAAAATTTTTTTCAATGAAAATTAACTCTCCATCTCTGGAATGGAACACAAAAAGATATTATTTGTATGTAAATAGGAATTAAAATTTCTATCTAAAATATAAAGAATGTTTGATAAAAAAAAAAACTAATTATATAGTTAACATAATATTTCAAAAGAAACTTTAATTTTTCAGCTCTGGAACTTGGAATAAAATATCATATTCAGGTCTGTTCTGGATTCTACTTTGAGGTAAAAGTAATTTGTTACCACTTCAATTTGACGCTTTGGTGTTCTGCATTTTACTTTTTACTTTTCATTTCCGTTTTGTTTTCGAACATCAATTCGTAGCGAATTGCACTGTTCTAGAAACTACTTTAACACAAAAAGAAGTAGTTTGAAAATACTTTTAAATTTTATCGTGAAACTGAAAATTTTTTGCCGAAATATCCTATTACACCGGGTATACCAAATTTTTGCATAAAATGACGCATAGACAAATTACGCTCATCGTCTGTCATGAATAATTTAATCCACCTAGGGCAAATATATTTTTCTAAAATAAAAAGCACACGATTTAAAGTTTTGCAAGTGGTGCTCCGGGCCAAGGCCACATCGCTGTCTTTTCCAACCCCTCGTTGAAATCCGCCATCTGCTAAAAATCTCAATGTGGGAGCAAGCTGTATTTGTGCCGGGATAGAAGACTCGGGAATCCTTAACTTTACACAATTTAAAAGGTTACGAAATGCATCCTTGTTAATGCGGTAATACTGTAGAAACCTAAATAAGTTTAGCATATAAAATGTTCATTAAAAGTATATACTTATATATTTATGTTGTATTTAAATATGTACTTATCCATCATTGATATCCAAAGGATTTGAGTGATCTCGCAAAATTCTCCTCTGTAATTTTGCTTTCGCGAATCCATTGTTTTGATGCACCATGGACACTAACACTACATTCATTATTTATGGTGTATTTTATTATCTATTTTTTAATATATTTTTACAAGACTTGTTCAATTTTTATGTGAAGAACAAAACACAATTTGTAATTTTATGAAATATAAAGCAAAATTGTATTTTTAATTTTATATGAATGTGTCAGCTGTTTCCAAATTTTGTTTTCGAAGTTCATTTCATATGAGAAAATGTAAGATCAAACCGATACTTTTGCAGAACATGAGAAATAAAAAGTTGACTTTTCAAATCGTATTTTACTTTCATTCTACTACTCTCTGAAATCTAAAATAAGATGTTTGTTTGAATATTAATAACCATTTAAATGTGTGTCTAAAATATATGTTTCAGTATCAAAATTAAGTTTTTATTTAATGTATTAAAATTATTTTGTCCAACTCCGGCGCAGTCTCTAGTAATCATAAATTTCATTTTAAAAAATATCGTAAATTTTTAAGAAGTTGTCCAAACCTGGAGTCGAATTTTAGGTGTTAATCGAATTCTAATTCCAACTAAATTTATTTTCTAATACTTGTTTGATTGCGAATACAAATCGTTTTCTCAGTTCCTTTAATGTGTACAAAAAAGTTAGATTTTCCAGCTATGGAGCTGTTTTCTATTTGGGTTTTCCAGCTCTTAGTTTGTTTGAAATATAAAAAAAGAAAAATGTGTATAATTTTTATAATTTTCATTTTTATAATAATATAAATTTTGGTTTTAATTTTGACATAAAACCATTTTTGAATTGATTTTAGGCATCTCTGTTTTTGTATAATATTGGCTGTTTTCACTTGAGTACTGCCAAGTTTTATATTGAAAACATCTGAGAATGTTTGAAGACTGCACAGAAAAATCAACCTCATCTGCACTGTTTCCTTCAGAATTCGAAATAAAGTATATTAGAACCATTTATTCGCTGTGTGTCAGTGTTTTTATAGTTCCAAAACATCAATTTGCATAAAACTACTTTTATTTGAAACTGCATTGCAACTCTCTTTATTGTTTTTTCCAAATGAAAACAGCTGCTGTACAGTTTGCGCATTAAGTATTTTAAAATATAGAGGAAAATACAACAAAATATATACCAAATTCATAAAATGAACTGATATTTTTAAGCTTAAGGTCTTTATTTTTATATTTATTAAATTATAAATAGTTTTTCGATATTTCGTCACTCCTTTGTGTGACTTCTTCAGGAAATTTATTTTGAATTTGATATGAAAAAATAAGTCAAAAAACTAGAATAATTATATATCAAATTTCAATGAGAAATTTAAATTATTGTGATTAAATTTATTGGGTTTTAACTTTAAATTTTCCAATATAAGAATCGAAATTTCATATCTAGGAATCGAAGTTTCATGTTGAAAAAAGTTTCGTTATCTCATGCTGTAATCGAATTATCATTTTTGTTTGATTTTTAAACGATTTTAATGTTTCTGAATTATAAAAATGATGAATTAACAAAAACTAGCCTTATTTAGTTAAAGTTTAAGGTTTCCAGCTCTGGAACTTAACATTAAATAAAACTGATTTTCAATACCGATCGATTTCAAATAGTTTCCAATACATCAGTCCAAGTACGATATCTGTAGCTCTCTTGAAAGATGCGATTTCACATACAGATAGACCATGAAACGGGAACTATTTAGTCGGTTACACTTTTCATAAGGATTAATAATATATTTACTGAATAGGATTGCCCATTAATATTGAGGAAATTACACACTGCGTGACAAACCTCTTATACCCTTTCACAGTCTTTTAAAGGGCTGAATAATTATGATAACTCGCATAGTTGTTGCGGTTCCTGAAACTCATCACTAAACAACAAATAAAAATTATTATTATTATTTCCAACTTATATGTCTCTGGTTAGAAATATTAAAGCATTCAATAGACAAACTAAAAGATACAACATAAATGGAAAACTCTTTACTTTTACTTCCTCATTATTTGTTGCAACAGTCCCAGTGAAACTCTGGCAAATAACATGTCACAGACATAATAATACACTCCAGGACAGACGTTGACATGAAAATCAGCAAAAAGAAAATATTTCTGTTCCTGCTTTTGGTTAAAGAATCCCAACGGACGTTATCAAAATGAGCAGTATCAATAGCAAATTGTCTATTAAAGAAAATATAAGCCAGCAGAATTGTAACTGAAGGGCAACTGACAATAGAAATGCTAAAAATAGTGAACAGATGCTTGAAGAAGTTCGCTGTTTTCATTCAAAAGGATTATCTGCAAAATGACATGAAAATGATTTTAAGATTTTGAACGAAAAGATAGACATACACACACACACATAATTTATAGAAGGGGCTGTAAAAAGGAACAATACAAGTTGAATGTGTGAAATATATTTTAGCAAACGATGGTTTTACAAGAGCCTGAACGCTTGAGTTGCGGACAATCCCATTGCAGGCAGCCTCAAGGTTGTGACAAGTATTTTTTGCGTTGTTACACTTTTTACACTTCCATCGATTTCCTAATAATATTTTCAATTTTAGCAAATAATTTTTTTGGTTTTTTGTACAAAAACTTTTTTTGCAGCAATTGTTTTCTGCACATGGAAACAATCAAAAAGTGTAAACGTTTTTTCTTTTAATTTTAAGAAACTTAATTAAAGTTCTAAAGTGAATGCAAAAAATCCAAGGAGCTGTTTTTTTTTAGGTGGACAAAAGAAAACATTAAAACAGAACTAATCTTTTAAAACAATTCAGTTAATGAATTAAATCTTTCAAAGAATCAACTTTTTTAGCAGAGAGAGAGAGAGAGAGAGAGAGAGAGAGAAAGAGAGAGGCTATTGACTTGCATTGAAGATTAGCATTTCACTATAATTAACTAATTTCTGAAAAATCGTGAATTAACGTTCACATATTTTAACCAACACATAGATTTATTATTGGCAAAAAATGGTAGTGGGAAAATGTGAACCATCGCAGTAAATCAAAAAAGTATGTCAGTTCTTTAACGATTTTTAATCACGATCTTCCTCAATAGTTATTTATTTATGCTTCAGAAATTAGCTATAATAAGATAATTAAATTTAAATAAAAGATGTAATTGTTCATATTATTCAAATTAGAAAGTTTAATAATTAAAATAATAACACGAAGTTGGCAGCACTTTTATTAACCGGCGTTTAGATGTCAAATGATTTGTATTGAATTTGGTTTGACATTTCAATATGGATTTCGAAAAACTCAATACAGTCACACCTTTTTTACCCACACTTTCACATATTTCGGCATGACAGCCCCAGTGGCAGCAGATTTTGCCTGCGAGTGAGAATTTTCTACTTGCTTGCCGCTGAAGAAAAGTGTTGCCATATTAAAAGTTTGATGCGAATGTACCTGATCATTTTAGAATTTGAATTGAAGTTTTATCTTGTTAAATGTATTATTTCTTGAAATGCTTTCCTACTAACAGAGAACTAATTTTTTTAAAATAAAAATAATAAGTTTTGAATTTTTCTCCAAAGGTGTGCATATACAATTGCTCTGGTCACTTTATTTTAGCTTTGTTTACTTCCCGCTGGGAAAATTGAAAATTTTTTAAAATCGGAAAGTTATTGATTTCGAGCCATTTGGAAGAAACCGGGCTCCTAATTAATCTCCACGTTTAAAGTCCCAAGTAGTTTTCAGAGCCCATCACATTTTCTGTATGCATGTGTGTGTGTGTGTGTGTATCTGTGGTGTGTGTGTGTGTGTATGCGTACGTGTAAGTATGTGACACGCTTATAATTTTTGAACGGCTGAATCGAATTAAACTAGTTAGTTGCGTTCTAAAGAAACTACTTAAACTTAATTTTATTGTAAATTTTAACCGATTGAAAATGGCAAATTTCAAGGTATTTCACAAAAACTTATATATAAAATTTTTCAAAGTGTGTTTTGAATAACTTTTTAGCAACTCGGTGATCGGTTCCACAAGCCAATCATGTTTTAATATTTAAAAATCCCTACAAACCGGGTCAAAATCTATTAATCCTTTCGTGAGATATCGTGAACAAGGAAAAAATCCAAAAACTTGACTTCTTTTGAGAAACTCAAAAAATTTTATATCTGATCAATTCGTGTTCTCGATTCTTTGATTCGGTTGATTTGAAAATTAAAATAATAATTTCTTAGAAGAGCACAAAAACCAGGTTATGGTAGCCGGGCAGTTACAGGGGTTGCATTAAGGGTCAACCATTTTTCATAATTTTTAATCTGAAAAATAAAAAAATTTTTATAACTTAACGTTATTGAAGATATTTTGAAAATAAACTCACACTCACATGTATAAACTGAAAAGCCAGCTGCATGAGATCCGACACTTTCTAAACATTTTTCAGAACGAGAAGAAAACAATCAAACGGAAACGCAGCGGTTTCCAAAAAGAGTGTGTTACCAACAGTTCGCTTAAGTTCTCGTATCCTTTGTCATAATAAAATTGATACAAATGGAAACTGTTATCACATTCAATTTAATGACTGCTCATTGCAGATTTAATAAATTCAGGTTTTAACGCACAGGCTGTCCAATCAATTGAATTACAATAAATTTTATCTCTCAGGGATAGATAGAGATAGATAGATAGAGTTTTTTGATGTTCGATGCAGCTTTTTTTATCATTCCAAAATAGAACTTCTGTTATATTTCGCAAAGAATTATTTTGAAATTATTTGAAAATTTATACAAAATAAATAAATAAGTGAAAATTACATTATTTCATATAAAAATTATTTAAATTCTGTGGGTATTTCTGTGTATTCTTTGAACGCTGACAGATGTTTTCAATGCACAACTTGGCAGCACTCAACTTAGCACGGACAAAAACAGGCAAGAACAAAGTTTAATGTCATTGAAACCTTTTCAAAACCAATTAAAAAGTGGTTTTACACTGGTTTCATCAGTCGGTTTTAACGTTACAACCAGAATTTATTTAGAATGGTAGTAACCACTAGAACACAGGATGAAAGCGTGGGTAGCGGTTTTCCAAAACAACTGTTCTACTCTGCTGTATAAGTTGCATATGAAAAACTGATGCTGAATTTCCTTTGTGCTTTGCAATAATTGTCATGTCTTTCCGAATTTATGGCACTTTTCGCACAATTAATTAAAATTTTATATTAAAATTTTTGGTTACCGGGCTGCCTACCTAAAAATACCCAAACACCGTGTTACATAAAAATGTACTTTCTTCCTTACTCACGTTAAAATGAATAAACTAAAATATTACCTCCTGCTCTCAGCGATATGAAAATGTCAATGAGTTATAGCAGACATATTTTTCATAATTGAATTATTTAAGTGAATTTATAAAATTAAAATTGTTCTTCTTTGTGTGCCTAAATGCATGGAATTAGTACTCCAATACAAAATTATATTCCTGATGAAACAACAAGAAGATTTCATTTGATGAGTCGTAAAAATATATATTTTCATGACTAAAACAATGAAATATTTCGCTGTCATTCAAATCAACTTTGCCATCTTTGCCGAAAGTGACAGATTAAAAATTTTATTTGCTTTTTATGTGAACTTGGCAATTATATTAAAAAGAAAGTGTTGCACAAATTGGCATCAACTTAAAAGACACACTAGGCTACAGTAAACAGAAAGCGTAAACGCAAAAGAGTTGCTTTACTTTGATTAAATAGCAGTGGGAACATGCTACTCATTCCAGCAATAACTTTTCTTGACAGTAAGTCAAAAAAGTATGTGAGTCCTTTAACGACTACTACTGCTCATGATCTTCCTCAATAGTCACTCATTTGTGATTCAGAAGTTGTATTCAATAAAAAAAATGAAAATAAAAATAATAGATGTTATTTTTCATATTATCAAATTAGAAAATATATGAAAATAGCAACATGAAGTTGGCAGCACTTTTTTAAATGCAGTGGGCTGTGCTAGAAATATAAAGGAGGGACTAGTGGTTAGATTATAAAGGAGGAAAAATAAGAAGACAGACAGGAAGTTTTTTTTTTAACTCTCTGTTAGAAAACTTAAAAATTTTCGGAAATTGGGGAATTTTTAGTTTCACGATATTATGACAAATTAAATGCTTTTTGAAGAACTAGAAAACTTCCGTGATTATTTCTGAGAGCCTCTCACAATATACATATGTGTGTGTGTGTGGATGCATGTTCGTGACCATTTGACCCACTTGTGAACAGCGTGGCCTAATCGAAACCAGATGTTAGTGTTCTGAAGAGTTCTACCCAACTTAGATATCCTTGAACCGATTCGTACCGATAGATCTTACGAAAAACTAAGAAAACTAACAAATTTTTTTCTTAAGTATTTTTCAATTTGTCGCTTAGGAAATTGAAAATTTTTCAAAAACGGAAAGTTATTGGTTTTACAGTGTCTTGAAAAAAATTGAGTTCTCATCAGATCTCCACGTTTTTAAGATCCTAGAATGCTTTCCCGACCATGTTGGCTAGAGCCCGTCGCTTTATCCGTATGCATGTGTGTGTATGCCTGTGTTTGTGTGTAAGTGACCAGCTTAGAAATTTTTAACAGCTGAACCGAGTCAGCATTCTGACGATTGTTTTTGAATCTAGAAACTTGTGAATTTTAAATGATTAATCTATAAGACTTTTAAGTTGGCAGCACTTTTTTTAAGTGCTGTTAAGTGATTCATGTTAAGTTTGATTTGACAGTTCAAGATGAACAGCCTGACGGCCCTAAACCGTCTTAAAATTTTTGAAATATATTGTGAAAATAATGGTTCTGCCCGGAATTAATATCGCGCAAATATTGTTTAGCGCTAAATGATGGCTTCAATAAAGAAAACTCTCATATTTGGAGTGTATGTTGCGACACCGTTACATCCACAACAGCTGATTGCTTGGTGTTCTGCTTGGTCCGTACTTCTTTAAAAATGATGCTAGACCGAACGGTGCAGTTAATGGTGACTGCTGTAGAGCCGTGATTACTGCGGGTTTCTTTATATGGATGATTCTACGGCTTTCAATTGTTATATATGATATGCGGCATATGTCCGCCGTGGCTACGAGTTATACAGCCCATTCGATCGGCTTAAATTTTTACTGCTTTTTTCTGATAAATTTTGTAAGTCTTTTTGTACTTAATTTAACAAAATCCGTATTCAAAGTACTTTTCATTTTTAGTGTATTAAATGAAATTGTTGTGTAAAATATAGAAGTAAAAATATTTCACCGCTGTTGTACAAAAAGTAGGGGTACTATCCTGATCGCATAGCGACTATAATTTTGTACAGTTTTTATAAAATTTTACAAATCTCATGACAAGTAAAAAGAAAAAATTAAAAATAAATTAAAAAAATACGAGAAAAAAATAAGTAAATAAATAAGGAAAATAGTTGACCTTAAAGGTCATCGAGTCAAAACGCTGTTATTTTAATTTTCAAATCAGCTACAAAAGAATCGAGAACAGTAACTGATCAGGGCCCAAATTACGGCATTCGATATCGATCGAAGTTTGCATTTAAATTGTTTTGAAATTTCGATCGATATCGAATGTGGTAATTTGACCCCAGGTATATGAATTTCGGAGTTAAAAAAATCACTTTTTCGATTGATTTCATTTAAATTATCTTACGAACGGATAAGCTGATTTTCACCCGGTTTACAGTGATCGACATGGCTTTGAACAGCTGATTAGTTTGTGGTATCGATCGATGAAGCCATTTAAAAGTTATTTGAAAAAATGAAAACTGCCTTTTTCCAAGTGGGTTTTTGAGTATCATGAAATTAAACGGTTCGAAACGGTTCAAATGCAGACGAAGTCTGAGTTCCGGCACGCTTTTCAGAATGCAGACATAGTGATGGGCTCTCAGGACGGGCTCTCATAGTGACAGGCTTTATAGCACCTTTAAACTTCCAGATCTGATGAAATCTCAATATTTTCAAGTAACTACCCGATTTTTTAAAATTTTAAATTTTCCTAGTGGGATGTTAAAAATGTCGTTGGCATCCGATAAATTTTATCGCACAAGCGATCTTCTGTTGCATAGCAAAAACTGGATTTATATTTTGCAATTGTGTCAAAGGCCACCACATCATTTTGAATGCTATTCGATTGAATATGGAATTTTGTATAAAACAACAATTTAAACATCTGCGACCTGAGTCCATATCCAGCAGTACCTTCAGCAACACGAATCCACTACATCAATTCGGAGTAATAAAATAAATTAATAGCACTCCAACTTGCCAAAGTCTTGTTTGCTGGGTTGTTAACAAACTTCTTATAAAGGCACCGTTACATATGGGCAAAATTTGCCCTAAAAAACGTAACCACTAAATATTAAGGAGAATCGTTTTAATTGAGTATTTATTGAGTTAAATAATTTCCAATCTCAGGGGGTTTTATATCTTTATGAAACTGTTTTAATTAAGAAACTCGTAACAGAATCAAAGTATTTTGCTTGATAGTTTAGTGGTTACGTTTTTGTGGGCAAATGTATGACCTTCAGCAGGAAGATATGCTTTTTGTTCTAACAATTTTATTCCCATTGAAACTCAGCAACTTTGACATAAATCAGCCTGCTGCAGATTTCATGTGTCTAACGATATGCTGCTGCTCTTTTCAAGCTTTTCATATTCAGTATTCAAATTGGAATCGTTTAAATATTTTTACGACCTCAATGTTTTTTTTTCTTCTTAAGTGTAGACGTTTGCGGATTGCTGACTGTGGTTTTTGTATTGAATGTACTTAACGCAAATAAACATGCCGACTCTTTCAAATAACACCCCAATTACCACCACCCTCTTGTTGAAACTTAATAAAAAATGAGTGCAATAAAATTTCGTGTGGAGTAGAAATTGAACAAATTTTCGCGCCATTATTTTTCAATTTCGTGACAATAAATAATTTTATTTGCTCTTTTCATTAAACACTCCTGCTGCTGGTTTTGTAGTCATTTTAAAGCCACAAATACAATTCCGCTTTTTTTCTCCGATTGTTTTAAATAACAATTTTAATAACTTAAATAAAAGTTTTCAGATACACAAATAAAAAATATTATTTTCAACAGTTTCATAAGGGCCAAACTGATTTATTTGCATTTAAAAATCCCCTACATGATGTGACATGATGGAGCCAATTAGAGGCAACGCCTGCCCTTGAAAACGTTCATTTAAATTTCGTTGTGTTGTTTGAAATTCGCTTCTCAAATTCGTTGTTTTTTAAATCTAAGAAATAAATTATATGTTTTACATTAAATGCACGTTTTGGCAATCAACTTAGTTTCCCCTTCCCAAGTAAAGCCAATAAAAAGTATAAAATGTGCTTTTGAAAATTGAATGGAGCTTAAAAGTTAAAAGAGTTATTTATTTGAATCTTATTTGTTTGTTTTTTTATGAAGAGGAAGGAAATGAGGCGTTAAATGCGTGGGTGCAACAACAACTGATTTATGAACTGAAATAATTAAATTAAAATGAGAATAATATCTAGATCCCTATTTCACTGTAATCACTTTGCGTTAATGAAATTTATAAATAAGTAAAAAAATCTAAAATATTTAAATTTGTTTTGTTTTGTGCAAAATTTGTTCGCCAAACAAACGCAGAGAAATACAGACGTTACTTTACCTTTTTAAAATGTTGAAAGTTGTTATAAAATATAAATTTGTTTTTAATTTCATAGAAATTTCACTGACGCCAAAATTGCAGTGTTAGTTTTTAAAGGTTCGTGGAACGATATTGAAAAATAAAATAAGTGCTGCGTGACTGCCGAGTGGGTACATGACTTTTTATATGATTATTTGGCCATAAAATATTAAAGAAAAGAATATTATTTTCGTCAAATAAATATTTTATATATTTCCTTTTAGAACAATTCATTTAGTACAGATTTTTTTGAAATTATCTTATTCCTCCTAAATAATAAGATTTCTAAAGATGCTCAAAATAGGCGTATTTTAAAGTCATGACCTCTTTATTTAACCCAAATCTCTTACTGTCCAACCATTTATTCAGGTTGGCAGTAAGAAAGTAGTCGCAGGGGGTTGAAGCTGCAAAATATGCTGGATGGAGTAGCAGTTCGTGGAACAATTTATGGATTTTTTCCATACTGAACAACTTAAATGATCTCTTCTATAAAGCAGTTTTTGTCTTCCCTCTAGGAAAATTTAAAATTAAAAAAAATCGAGAAGTTATTGCGTTTACCCCGCTTTGACAAAATTGAGTACTCCTCAGTTCTCGACATTTTGAGGTTCTAGGAAGCTTTTCCGAGTAATTCTCAGAATCCGTCACTATGTCTGTAAATATATGTGAGTGTACGAGTATGTGTGTGTGAAAGTATGTGACGCGCTTATAACTTTTTACGGCTGATCGAAATTAAACAAAACTAATGGAGTTCTGAAGATCATTCCCAAACTTAGAGATTAACCCATTCGAATGGGTAGATTTCAGGATACCCAAAAATAAAAAATAAAAAAGCATTTTTCAACGTGAGTTTTTTTAATATCCTTTGCTTCACTGATCGTTTCTACAAACTAAGCAGATCTTGAAGTTTACGAAGACCGCCGATCACTGCAAAAAGAGTCAAATCCGTTCGTGAAATAACGGGAATGAAAAATTTGGAAAAAAGTAATTTTCTTGAAAAACTGCGAAATTATAAAACTGATCAGTTTATGTTCTCGATCCTTTTATAATTGAAAACCACATGTTTTGATATGAAAATTAAAATAAGATCGAAGAATTCAAGAGCATAGAATAGCACAAAAATCTGGTCACATTATATTTGCTGTTAAAATTAGGGGGAAGTTACAGGGATGGTCTTTAGGGTTCGCCGTTTTCTCCATATATTTTTTCTTAAAGCTCTGAATAATATTAGAGAGTGATCGTTCCAGCCTTCTCTGGGTAATTTATGCGAATTCCTCTACGTGGATCGCAAGAAACTTTAACAAAAAACCCTCAAAATCACTACTGATCAGTTCCTCTATTAATAAAAAGCTAGAATTTAATACAAATTAAAAATAATTTTATTTTGAGCCTGAATTTATTAGTGGCCAAGCAAAGATTTTGCAATTGCTTACTCGCAAATTCATACATTCTCTTTATTTTATCAAGCGTGTAAGTAAAATAAAAAAGTCCTGACAATCGTATCTACAAAACTTTAAAAAAATTTGATTAAAATGTTTTAATCTTATGTTTTATAGTTGTTACTTAACTGGAGCGAATTAATTAATATAATTATATTGTTGAAATATCAATGCAAAAAGCGCCAGTTAAACAACACGTTGTTATGAACAACATTATCAACTTTCAACAGTCTAATAAAAACTGTCAACATCAATTGATTTATTGTGGAAATAATGGAGTATTGAAAAACGATGCCAAGAAATTAAACGCTTGAAAAAAAATTATATCCTGCCAACGTTCACGTGCACCTTGGAAAATGTGTACAAAAATTGTTGTTGTCTTTTTGCATCGATGAATGAAAAAGTAGAGGGAACGTTGTCTTGTTGCAGACAATCTAAATCCTCCATTATGCCAGCTTCTTTACAACATGAAAAAGGTAATTCCAGTTGCTCACTTTTCCTTCTTATTTGATGTGACTCAAGTATTAAGCGATACAAAATGATACATGCATACACTGACACACTAAATATGTCTTATAACGTCTTTTTATGTAAAATTGAAAATACAAGTTTTTATTAGAATACGCATTTTAAATAAAATACCTCATGACTTTGAATTACCTAAGCGATCCTGGAGAGGTTATGGCTGGGCTCAAGGACCTCCTTTTTGTTATTTAAAATTATTTCAATTCCAGTTATTATTGTAACGCAATAATTGTGGGCAAATATAGAACTATAACGACAAAATAGCAATAAAATAGATACGTGATATGGTAAAAAAAACATTCCAAAAAAGTCAAGTCAATAAGATTCTTTACTCATGGTCCGGAAGCAGTGCAAATCTGTACCTCTACCACTTATTTTTTTAGGAGTTGTCATGGCAAGAAGTTATCTTTTTTGTCATCTTTCCAAAGAATTCGAAGTCATGTTAATTAAATCTTATGAAAACGACATGAATACGTTTCTAATCAATTTTGAAATCGATAAGGAAAAGTCAATCACTGCGAATTCTCTGACTACTCGGGGACGCGATAGACATTTCCGTTGCACTTGCCAACGGGGATTTTATATTAAAAATCAGTTGCAGATTGGTGCCAAATAGCGCCCAAATATGCAAATAAATATTATTTTATATATATTATTATATATATATATATATATATATATATATATATATAAAATATATTTATTAAATTCATCGAATTCATTTACTTCAATTAAATTTTAATAATCAATTTTTCTAAATAAAAATATAATACACAGTGTTTTTTAGAGTGTCACAGTTTTGAGTTGGCTTCACTGCTTGTTTTGAGCACCCATTTCATGGCTGATGGTTGCTTTTTATTTAAGCTGCTTTGAAATTTCATTATGAATCAACTGCCATTAAAGGAAGGCGTGCAAATTGTTAAAATTTCTAATCAAAATAATTGTTCCACTTTTCAAACTCTTCCATTCAAAATTGTATTTTCCGATGAAGCCTATTTTCTATTTTTTTTAACAAATTTTTATTAGTATTAAAATACTTTTCAATATCAATTTTACAAGTTCCATGAAGTAAAATTGGATTTTACAAATTCTACACATTCTCTTTTATATATTCTTTTATATATTCCTGCATTTTATTATATTATTTGAATCCCTTGTAAAATAATGATCGTTGCGTAGCTCTTAATGTTGTTCTCTGCAGCCTGAAGTTGAATGGTTGCATGAGTACGTAAATAAGCAGAATTGTTGCATTTGGAGTAGAGAAAATCCACCAGCTCTTGTTGAAACACCCACAGAAGCATCCACAGAAAGTTACCTTTTGGTGCGCTTTATGAGCTGGAGGAGTCATGGACCCATAAGCCTTAAAAAACGATAATGGCCAGAGTGTTGCTGTCAATGATGAACGGTATAGGAACATGATTCGAAATTTTTTCGTACCGCAATTTGGTGACATTAATTCTGCTGATACGTGGTTCCAACATCGGGCGCTTCAATTGGTTTACTCAAAACAAACTTTTTATGAAAAAATAATTGGCCATCAAGATCATGTGAATCCTTCGAATTATTTTCTTTGGAGTTGTGTCAAGTCACTTGTCTACGTTGATAAACCACAAACAATTGAATACTTGGAATTCAATATTCGATGAGTTATCGGCGTAACACGGCCGCAAATGCCGGGAAAAGTTGTTGAAAATGAGTGTTCCAATTTGACAGAAATCGTATTTAAGCATGAATTTAATAAAATGTTCTTTCAAATCAATTTCCTTTCATTGATATTGAAAATATATTTCCCTGTTTTATTATGATTTTATTTTGTGTTGCTCTATAAAAAACACCCATTATTTGAAATGGCGTTGCACTACCCGACATAAATATTTTATCAGCGTTTGTCTAGAAGTGGAGTATGAATAAAATTTTGTTTTGAGAACAAAACTCACTGGCCTACGAGGTGAATATTCGAATAAGAGGGTGCGGCATAGTTTTCTTCATTTAAATAATTGAATAAACGAATTAAGTTGCTTTTCTTTATACTAAAAGATTTTATCTCGTGCTATTCCAACCACAACTAACAGTTGCTTTTTTTAAATTTTATTACTTTGAAATGTGAAGAGATAAATTAAACAAATATTTAAAATAAAAATGTTTCTCTGAAAAACCCACATTTTAAATAAATAAATGGAAGCTCCAGTGCTTTATTGGCTCTTCTTTTAAAGCTAATTTTAATCATAATATTTTCACAGCAGTTCTATTTTTCCATATTTATTCTGTCATGCTTTGCAAAACCCCACTGTTTGAAATATATTTTCTTGAAACCAAAGAAACCTAAAACAGTCTTTAATAATTCAGGCAGCCACTCTCTTGAAAAATGTTGTTTAATGTTGTTGTTGTTTGTTTTTATGGTTCATGTGATTTCTTACAGCACATTAAGTTTGGCTGGAAGAACTATTTTGGAGTTGGAAATTGAATATAAAAATAGTGTTCACCAGGATGCCTTCTTTGTCTGTGTTTGTTTTTGTGTCCAGAGAGATATCATAAACTTAATGGACACAATTATGGAATTGTATATCGAGAGTCTGCTTGTGGGTTCTTGTTTGTTTTGATAAAGTTTGTATTGAATGTAAAAAAAGCGTTTCATGTTTGTGTTTTCTTTTCCAATAAAAGGTTAAGTTGTAGTAAGACAAGGATTACAAGTGGTCGAGTCAACAAAATGAGACGTTGGGCCATCAGTCAGGGAACGACCCAGGCATATGAAGAGCACTGTGCTGAATATATATAAGAGTTGATATTCTTTGGAGGATTGATGATGAAGAAAAATGAGTGGATGGAAAGGCAATTTTTTAGCTTCCTGTTGGGAAATCTTAAAATTTTCAGAAATTGGGAATTTTTAGTTTCAAGCCATAATAAAAAATTGTGATTTCTTGCGATCGGCACATATTCAGGTCGTAGAATGCTTCACTGCCCACAAATGAGAGCCTGTCACAATATCTGCAGGTACATGTGTGAGTGTTTGTAATTATAACTTTTGAACGGCTTTGCCGAATCGAACTAAACTATTAGCGTTGTGAAGTTGTCTTTGAACCGATTCAGACCGATAGATTTTGAGAACACCCAAACAGGTTTTTTTCTAAAGTGTTTCTTATAACTTTCCGTTAGGAAAAATTAAAATTAAATAAAAACGGGAAATTTTTGGGTTTACACCGTTTAGAAAAAATCGAGTTCTCAACAGATCTCTACGTTTGGAAGTCCAAGGAAGTTACCTCGACTAATTCTAAAAGCATGTCATTATGTTTGTATGTATGTGTGTGTGTGTATATATGTGTGTTTAATTGTGTATAAGTATGTTACCTACTTATAACTTTTTAGCAGCTGAACCGAATCATCATTCTGAAAATTGTTCCTGAACCTAAAATTCATGTGAATTTGAACCGATTCAGAACCGGTATATGTATATGAAAATGTTTCAAAAAAGCTTAGAAAAAAGCACTTATGAAAGTGGTTTTTTATAAAAACTTTTGAATAGGTTCATCAATTAATTCCAAAAATTAAATAACTCTTGACATGAAACCGGGTTAAAATAGATTGAATCGTTCGCGAAAAAAATTCCAAAAAATTATTTATTTTTTCGAAATTTTATATCTGATCAGTTACTTTCTCTCGACTGTTTAATAGTAATCGAAAACTATGTCAATCGCCAATTACAACGTGGGAATCGGTTGATTTGAAAATTTAAATTATTTCAATTTGAATCCAAGAGCAGAAAAGTATAGAATAGCAAAAGAATACGATGGCTCTGCGGTTAGAATTAGCGGGTAGTTACAGGGATTGCCTTTAGGGTTACTCTTTTCCATATTATTTTATATTCATGCAGTTCCAAAATTGATAAAAAATTTTCTTTCATTTAAAGAAAAAAAATTTTGTTGCTCGGTGTAATTTGCTTGAGAACTTTCGTTTATTACAAAAACCTGTTGTAGTTGAAAGACCTTTTTTGACATGCTTCGTTATTATTATTTTTTTTTTTCTTGTATTCTTTGTATTTAAAAATTCAATAAACATTTTTTACTAAAAATTAATTTCAGATATTTTCTGTGTAAATGCAAAAAAACAAACATAAAAAGAAATTGTTCCCCTGCGTACTTCTAAAAACCAAAAATACATAATTCTATTGATGTTTATGCCTGTTTAACTTGTAATCACATATTTTCTCGTTGCCATCAAGAAAAAAAATAGAAAAAAAGTTCTTTAATGTGGAACTACAATTGAAACACAAAAGAAAACTCCAGAGCAAACAAAACTTTTGTTTACTTATAGTCACAACCTTGAAGGGAATTATTTATAAAAGTTTGTTGAATGTAACATATTAACAACGTCCAGACAGATTTTAATTTAAGTTGGTGTTCTCTTTCCCACATTCCACGTTGATGACACGACAGTTTCTTTTGTATGGGAGTGGCGTACAAAAAGCACTTTCACACGATTGTAAACACACAATAAACAGACGTGATGGCAATTTTGAGAAAACAAAAATAAATATAAATAATAGGCTAATGGTGCGTATACTTAATACGGAATGTGGCACTTAATACTTATACGCTCCGTAGAGCCGCTTCAAATTGTTATTCAGTTCAGTTTTCAAATTAAAACTCACGAGTGTTGTTGCTTTTAATAGATGGTGGAAATTATTTAATGTTCGCTCGTTTATTTCCTTAATTTAACGTAAATATACATTGAAAAGTAAAGCCGAACAGACCACAAATATAACGGGTGTTTTTTCAATCTATACTTTGTTGAATAAATGTAAGCATTTTGCATGGAACTGTTTCTTACTTATTAATTGGCCATAATTCGTAAAGTGTTTTAGCTAAGAAGGACATCATTAATATTGCAACGAAATCCAACATCAATTTAATTTCACAAATTACACAGCAGAGCAGAACAGCTGCACTTTCACCTCCAGTAGTCACGTAAATATTTTGTTGTCACTTTTTAGGTTTATCTATTTTACTCAGCAATTGGAAATAACCAGACTCCAACAATTGTTTTTACAAAAACACGAATACTCATTAAATATTGTAGTCCGCCATGTATCGATAGAACTACTTGTTCCGCACGTGGTAACATCGTGGCTTTAACTGTTCTCTGAATGAAATTTTCTGGTAGAATATTTTGCTTTTGTTGCAAATAAGTTGTCACTGTTATTTGCTCTCTTCTGCAACCTGTTGAGAGTTGAGGAAATCTTTTTCGCACCAAGAATTTTCAAGCAACATAAAAAGAGAAATTGTGAATACGTGTTGTATGTATGTCGAGGTTGTTGCAACATGTTGTAACACAACTTATATTAAAGGTCTAAAAAGGAGAGTATATCTTATTCTATATTATAAATAATGTGATACAAATACGAAAAAGAACAATCGACTTAACCCATGTATGCCGCTCCCTTTGACATTCGTTCAACACAGCGTGTTTTTTTTAGTGTCACAACTTTGAGTTGGTTTATTTGATCAACCATTTAACAGCTGATAGTGGCTTTTTGTTTAGTTTGCTTTGAAATTTTAATATGATTCGACTTTTACCAGATCAACGCGTGCAAATTGTTAAAGTTTTTTATCAAAATAATTGTTCTATTCGTCAAACTCATCCATACAAAATATTATTTTACGAAGAAGCCCATTTCTGATTGAATGGGAGCGTAAATAATCAGAATTGTTGCATTTGGATTGAAGAGACTCCACAAGCTTTTGTCGAAACACCCACACAGTCATCCACGCTTTATAGACTGGCAGGGTCATTGGCCAGTATGTCTACAAAAAACATAAATGGTGAACGATACAGGAACATGATTCGAAATTTTTTCGTACCTCAATTACGTGGCATTAATCTTGCTGATTTGTAGTTCCAACAGCATGGAGCAGCATGACTTTGGATGATAAAATCAATTGGCCACCAAGATCGTGTGATTTAACTCCGTTGGATTATTATTATTATTATTATTATTATTATTATTATTAATATTAATTTCTGTTTGGATTCTGCTAAATCACTAGTATACGTCGATAAACCACAAACAATTGAACACCTGAAAATCCACATTCGAATAGTTATCGGCGAAAGGCGGACGCAAATGCTGCGAAAAGTCGTTAATCATATTTAAAATCATATTTAAACATAAATTTCATAAAGTTATCTTTCAAATAAAGCCCGTCTCATTGATTTAAAGAAACATATTTTCTTGTTCATCTATGATTTGAACTTGTGTCACTCTATAAAAAAAACGCCCATTGGAAGCGAAAGTATGGAGACCGAAACCGATACGCGCAATAGATAGAAATAAGAGTAAATATTTTGAGGATTTATCGCATAAAATATCAACAATCAATTGTTTCATGTAGACTTTGATATTTTTTCGCTTAAGACGTTAAATGAAAAAGCAGACTGACCTAGAGAAAAAGTATAAAAAAGGGCAAAATATTTGAAATTGCTTGCAGTTTTGGACAGTCCAATTTATAAATTGTAATGCAACGATTGTTGTTGTTTTCCTTAAAAGTCTTAAGTTATTTTACAGACTTGAAAGGTTCCAACTTAACACTGGAAGTTCAAAAGAGTAGCCGAAATAGCTGAAACTGTTAATAAAAAATATGGAAAGCGGCTTACCCTAGAGACTATCCCCTGACTTCCCGCTAATCTTAAACGCAAATCTATGGTAACCTATTTTTTCTGCTACTCTATGCTTTTCAAGTCTTCGAGTTAAAACGTTATTTCAGTTTTCAAATCAACCGATAATTGATGTAGTTTTCGATCAGAATCGAGATCACTAACTGATCAGATTTATAATATCCGAGTTTTTATAAAAATATCACAGATTTATTCAAGCACAGGGATTCATTTTCTAAGAGTTGATATTGCAAGTTTATTAAATCTACAGGCTGAACCCACAATTACACTTTCATAGCTTTAACGTTAAAACCAGGCTTTCTCTGTCAGTAAATAAAGGACAAAATATTGCTGGCAGCATTAAACAGTTTTACAAACCAAAAATTTTGTCTTCTTTAATAACAAAATAATGCAGCATATCCTTAAGGGATAACAAACATTGCAGACATGAGAAAAAGTCAATATTTTATATTATATACGACTGTATTGAACAAACGATTAGGCTTTAATATCATTAGCTCTTTGAAATAATCTTATTTGAATGCTGCTAGACCCACATCCTGTGTTTGGCACATATTTCCTTTATTATACCGTAAAACTGTTGTACTATTTTTTTGAATTTTTATAAAATATTATTCAGGATACCGGGTTTGAAAATGGCATGAAAAGTGTGAACTGATAAATACTGCAAAAACTATAATAAAAGCTAAGGAAATGCTTTTGTGCTATAGAACTTTTAAGACTTCCAGGAAATTTTAAGGGTCTTAATATATTTTCTCAAGAAATGTGCTTCCAGCAGCCATTGAGGGCTGTGCCACGTTAAATGTAACGAGCATTTATTACAGCCATAAAGTTTCATTATTAGGACGTGCTCTGCAAAATAATGTGATCCGAGGTTGTCTTCTTAAAGTATGGTGCTCGATTTTTATTTTATTTTATTATTAAAATAAATTTAAAATCTAAATTATTCATTATCAAAAGAGCAGTAGAGTGTCTTGTAAGGAAGGTACTGTATAATTTTAAAATAAGGACTTGCATATTTTGAAATGGTTTTAGTTCTTTTATTGGACTCTAACGAACAAAAAATCCTTTTCAATTTGTAAAAAGTATCCACGAAATAACCACCGCGACTACCAGGAGAAGCCGTAAATCTTCTTTGATTAAATTTTTCATAACATTTTAATAGACCGAATGTCGCGTTTCACAGCTGCTGGTTTTGGAGGCTTTTCTTTCTCCAGGACTGCACGATAATTTCCTGAAACCCTGAGTTTGAAAATTCTGTATACTCCCAAAGCCATTCTGGGAATAAGGCGCTTCATCGGAGATTATTTATTTAGAAAAGTTGGCATTGACTTCGCTTTACTAAATTTTGCTCTTTCGTAAGGCGCTCTTTTTTTAACAATATTAAAAACATGTTTCAGAGCTCCTTGTTTCATGTCGAGAAATTAAAATAGACGAAAACTATTTCTTCTTACTGAGGTACCCTTTAGAAGACATTTGAAAATAATAATTTTTAATGAAAAAATAGTTTTAGAAATAATTAATTTCCTTGGGTTTCGTATGCATACGTGTGGGACGAAGAGTCCAAACTTATGCAAAATTCCTCTTGCAGATCGACAGAATATATGTCGTGATTCTAAAACTGTTTGAAAAAGACATAAATTTGTAACGCGTGGTCCAACCGTTATGCACGTCATTGTAAATAAAACAAAAACCTGTCGGAGAATTATCTCCAAATATTTCATTGTTATAGATGGATCTGTGAAGATTATATGTGAAACAAAATACCGACTCGCCTTGGCTTTAGTGGCATGCCTCAACACGATGTTCCCCATTTTTGATACCTCTGAGACATAATTGATCTCCTTAATGGTCCGAATCATCTCATCCTTTGGCGCTTGAATTATTCATGGTATATTGACTTGCACTTTTTCTTCTAAATATCTTCAAAGAAAGAAGTCTTACAGCTCCAAATCACATGATGTTGGTGGTCAATTGACATCCCCATGATGTGAGATGATTTCTCGCGCAAAGGAGCTCTTGTTTTGTTAGCTTTCTAGCAACTGGCACCATTTTGCTAAAGGCATATATTGTCCAGGTCCGCATCCTCAATATTTGGCCACAATAAGCCAGTTAATTTCTCGCGTTAGCGTTCTTCCCAGTAACTGCTTAACTGCTTGTGGATGCATCGGCTTTTCAACAATCACTTGTGGATTCTCATATGCCCAACTACGGTAATTGTTCCTGTTAAGGATCTCACTGGGACGAAAGAGTGCCACTTCGTAAAAGATAATTTTATATGAAGACTTACGAAGTGCACGAAATGTGTGTTGATATGAACGCCCATTTTCGCAGAAGGCTTAACCTCTTCATGATTGAACTTATCAAACACTTAAAGAAAGGGAAGGACCCAACTTATGCCGTGATATCTGTCAGAGCTAGAAAGTAGAGAATAGTGTTACGAAGGTAGATGAGGACTGATAGTGGAAAGAAAAATTTTTTCAGCTATTTTTACATCTCCAGTTAATTATTTTCGCTACTGGTGCCGACGAAGGAGGATGGTGTATTCGCATCCTTTTATTACATGACATTATTTACCGCTGTCGGTAATTTTCAGCGCCTTCGTCATTGAGACGAGCCAACAACAATTAACACAATCCTGCACTAGTGCAGATCAGAATAAGTCGACCCCATATTCATAAGTGAGCCCTGTGAGTGCTGTTTTTAGCCAACAGCACTCGCGGGTTGGCGATGCCCAACCGCAATCCGGTGGTTATATAACAGTGGATAAATTATAAATCTATCACATACCCCAGACTCAAAACAAAACAGTGTGTTACAGCCAGAGAACGTACACCAAAAATGGCAAAATTCAGTTGCGCCAACCAACGAGATCATGGCTGCAGTTTTTGGCATCGATTGCCTAGAGAATCGCTGAAGGATCAACGGTCAATAACGTTCTGATTCTTTAGACGAATTTTACATAACAAAAACGAATAAAGTGCTGTTCCTTCAGGACATTCCAGGAATGGATTTGACAACAATCCATTATAAAATCCAGATTTTCCCGCTGCAAATACATTCGTGTTCCAAACCTGGAAAAATCATATAGATCAAATGAAATCGTAACCCAAACACACGCCTATTTTCAGATCCCTGAGAAAACCTGCTATGGAAGATGATTGGAAAAATATATATGTAGTAAAATGAAATATGTCAGTGATGGCACGTAAAAGCATATTTAACTTTAAGTTAAAAATGTGACGACGTGACCTCTTACGTCAAACATATTTTACTCGGCATATTCACTTCTTTTTTTTGAGAATCTTTAGCGGCTGGAGTTTTTCGAAAACATTCCAAACGTTTTATATTATAGCGCAACTATTTGCAAAGATTTTATTATCTTCTCAGCTGTCCGAATTCCGAAATGTCGCACTAAATGATGATGTCCCGTTGTTAAGCATAACAGTCATGTAATTTCGTGTTATCGTCGTATGACATATGACTTTATAACTACAGTTTGAATACCTCAATAATGTTGTAGGATCCTGTCATTTTGTCTTTAAAAATCATTTAAACTTCAATCATTTATTTTCAAAGTTTCATTAATTCTTAATGAACTGGAATAATCCATTGATGTAAAAGAAGACTACGCCCCCTTGCGAAAAAAATTATTTTTTCCAAATGTTTATGGAGCTTTCAAACTGCCCTCGTATTTTCAATAATTATGAAATTAGTCCTTTAGCACATATGAAACTATGACGTTGTTCTGGTATTTTAAAAATATGTTGTACTGTCAAGTGTTCAGGGACATAAGTCGGGATATTATAACGAACATTTTTCGAAGGACTTCAACGCAAATTTTTTCTATTTTTGGCGTTGAATAGAAGTGGCAAATGATTATCTGCGCTAACAAAAGTGCTAAAATGCAGTTGAATTTTTCTCTAAATGAATTATAAATTTTTAAAAATCGCCAAATATAAAGTACTTTTAGGCCTTCCTGGACAAAATTTTCTTACAGAAGTCTGTTACAGTAGAACCAATTTTTTGCAGAGCTGAACCAGGTCTTTCCGCATATATTGAAGTCATTAATGTCGACTCCAATTTCAGGTTTGGTACCTGCTATCGTTTAAAGTCATTGAGCCAAAATGAAAACACTAACATCTTTAACACTTTTTTTTTTTTTTAATGGCTGAATTTTCAAACTGTTGAGAAACTGTTTGCCTGCAGTCCTTCGCTGTAATCGGATATTTATAAGTATTTTATTTTTCAATTATGAGAGCAGAGAAATGTTCCATTAAGATACATTCGGCAGGTCTTAAAATTGTTATATTCCAGGGAAGTGAGAAAAGTTTTTGTTACAAATAAATTAAATTGTAGTTGTGCCATAAGTTTTTATCTGTTCCTTTCGCCCACTCATTCAAGCCAAAGAGCTGCACAAATAACATCTTTTCTTCTTTTTGCCCCAAGTATTTTCATAAAATTATTTATTTCGAAATCATTGAGGAGCACGCAAAGTGCTGATTCCTGGAAAACGGACGCTCAGCTTGTTTACCGACACAATTAAATACATTTTCTACAGCCCTTTTCTGTTCGAGTGGAGCCCAGCGCATGTTAAAAATAAATTTATAAACGTGTTGGCGTGGGTAAGAAAATGCTGTTTGTTTTATTAAAAGCAACTATTAAAATAGAAAAAGATGGCAGAGCCATAAAATTTGATAACAATAAAAAAACTTTGCGAGTATATTTTACTTTTTAAGGCACAACAACGTTTCTTTAAGTTCCAGATATTTTTTGCACTAAAATGAGAGTTGCTGGTAAATATTCTTGAGTTTTTTTTTTTGTTATTTTCAGCATGAAGTTAAGTCGTGCAGAGTTAAAGTTCGACATGCCGCCACTTTAAAAATGGGAAAAAAGGGTCATTTTATTGCGACACAAGAGTATGGAAATGAGTTTTATTTTTATTTTGACTGTCGTGATGTCAAATTTCTAACTTTCCTTTTCAATAAGGCAAACGTATTTATGATCGTTTTTTTTTCTAGGAAAAATTTAACATATTATCACTTATTTTCTAAAAAATGGTGGTTTGGAAAAGTTTTAAAACAGAAATTATTTTTCGTGCGAGATGTAGGATGCATTTCTAATAAATTACTTATATTGAAGTGACAAAGTGTTGCCGTTTTCTGTTAAAAAGTGTGAAAAATGTTGCACTATTTTCTACAAAAGAAAACGACATAAAGGTAATCATAATTTCTTAGAACAGTTTAAAAAAAAAATATGAAAAACGGCTGAGCCTGAAGGCCATCCCTGTAGCTTCCCACTAATAATAACCTCTAATCTATCGCTTTTGTGCTATTCAATGGTTTTGACCTCTTCGAGCTAAAACATTTTTAGTTTAATTCTCCAGTCAACCGATTCCCAAGTCGTAAACTGTGATTAATTATATAGTTACGGACTTAAAATCTTTTACGATGTTTTATGAATAGATAAACCTTTTAACGCAGTTTATAATGATCATCACGATTTTAAAAGGTCAAGAGCTGATTGGTTTGCAAAATTGGTTGGTAAAGTCGCTTAAAAGTTTAAAAAAATACAAAATTAAATTAAATTAAATAAAAACCAAAAAATCTTTTGGAATATCTTAAAATCTACCGATTTGAATCGGGTCAAATTTGCAGGAAATCTAAGTTAAAGAACATTCTTCAGAACGTTTGATACGATCCGGTGCAGCCGCTCAAAATATATAAGCGGAACACATACTTACACAGGCACACACAAAAATACACACACACACACAAACACACACTAAATAGTGATATCTTCTCAAAATTAACCAGTACCGCTTTTTAGGGACTTAAAACGTCGAAACGAGGTAAAACTAATACTTCCCTATTTTTTAAAGTTTTAAATTTTTCTAGCAGGAAGTTAAAAAGCTTGGGGTGTTGCTTAGAGACTTTTAAAAATATAAATTCTTATTTACTGCAATACTGTCACAACTCAAAAAAGTAAATTTTTTAAGTTAATGGCGCAGAATTTTTCTTCTGTGGTTGTTGTTATTGCATTAAAATTTTATCTAAATATCTTTTACTCTATTCACGAAGAATTAGTCATTTTTGGTTACTCATTAAGTTGTTGGTAAATTTAAAGCCTTAAATGAGTTTTCTGCAAAACTAGTTATTTTTGAGTTATGACACTATTGAAGCAAATGAGCGACATTGTTTTTTGTTGCGTTATAAAATAGCGAGAGACATCAAAGTGGAACCGCTGAAACCTTTAAAACGTTACTTTTATATGCCTTAAGAAACAAAAATAAATATATTCAAATTAAAAACTATTCTTTTAAGCATTAAACACAATAACGACAACAGGCTACACGAACACCGACTACAAAAGCCGTTGGGTACAATCGTTGCCTCATAGTCAGCTACTTAATTATTTTTAGAAGGACACCACCAAATCAACAACAATGTGTTGCGGTTTGTAGTAGAATTTTTTTTATACGCCAGTGTAGCCGCTTTCATATATTTAATACTTTTAAATATTGTTATTTTAATGCAATTTATTTAAAGTCCACAATATATGACAAGAAATCATTTCATTTGCTTCGAAATATAGTTGGTTGTTTTTTTTTTATTTATAATAAAACAATATATTCTTAAGTTTACAATAATTAAATTTGCTGGCATTATTGTATCTACTCATTGTTGCCCACCAAAATAGAAATTAGTTTAATTTGGCTACAACCATAAAAACAGCATGGACAACAACCCGTAGCCGTGTTGTCTGTACTAGTAAAAATAATCATTCTTATATACGCACATGTATTCTATTATTGACAAGTTGTAGTCTCTAGCCTGCTGTCGTTATTGTGTTTAATGCCTTACTTGCATTTTAATACGCTTCACTTGCATGTTTGTTTATTTCTATGGTGCTTCCACGCGTATACTAAATATTTTAAATAATGCTACTCATACGTCACATTGTATTCGCACAAGGTTGTTGGTGTGGTTCGTGTTCTTATCTTCCCATAATGTGTAAGTATTTTTACACGCTTTCGAAGCACATTTAACTCAACAATGAAAATTTTGTTTAAAAGAACTGATAAACACGATTTAAAGAAAATCAAACTAAAAAGCTAAAAAGTAATTTTGAAATTATTACATATTTTTGGGAATTGTCGTTTTAACTCTTTAACTTTTATTTGCGTGCTCATTCTGTTTTCCCAAAAGTTATTTATTAAAATTTCAAAGTGATCAATTGAGGGGTTTTAGCTAGTTCTTATGCGCATTTCACTGGGGCTAATGCAGATCATCAGGGAACCTTTATTTATTAATGTGGATGTTTAAAATAAACATCTCTAGTTATTCTAAGAAATGTTGGGTAAAGGTTCCCTGATGATCTGCATTAGCCCCAGTGAAATGCGCATAGGAACTAGCTAAAACCCCTCAATTGATCACTTTGAAATTTTAATAAATAACTTTTGGGAAAATAGAATGAGCACGAAAATAAAAGTTAAAGAGTTAATTTTGAAATTGTTGTAAAAAAGAAAGTGGGCACTTTGTGCCTCTTCGTTTATCGAGCGCTCGCTACTTTTTTCTTTACACAATATTTGCATTTTGGTTCATTAATGTTTCGAAACTTTTTTTAGCCTTAAAATTCGATTTTCTTAAAATGAGTGTCTTGCAAATTTTTGAACGAATGCTTCTTCGTCCTTCTTAGATAAAAGTAGGATAACTTGAGAATGAGTTACAAAGACGGATTTTCCCAAAAGTTACCAACACTCTGTTCTAGATGAGCGAAAAAATCACTGCCGATTTTAGTATTTTTATAAAAAGTTTTACAAGTTCAATTGAGAAATATGAGTGACCAGGAAGGATTTTCTTACAAATGGGCAAAACCTATGGAAGATGACTGGAAAAATATATATGATGTGAAATGAATTATGTCAGTGATGGCACGTAAAAACATATTTATCTTCAAGTTAAATATGTCACGACGTGACCTCTTACGTCAAACATATTTAACTCGGCATATTCACTTCTTCTTTTTTTGAGAATCTTTAGCGGCTGGACTTTTTAGAAAACATTCCAAACGCTTTATTTCATAGCGCAACTACTTGCAAAGATTTAATTTTCTTAGCAGCTGTTCGAATTCCGAAATGTCGCACTAAATGATGATGTCCCGTTGTTAAGCATAACAGTCATATAATTTCGTGTTATCATCGTATGACATACGACTTCATGACTACAATTTGAATACCCCAATTATATTGCACGATTATATTAATTTTCCATTTAAAATCCTTTAAAGCTTCAATACACTTAATTTCTGTTTAATAGTTATTTAACAGCCCGGCAGAGCTGATGCGGCTTAAGTTCACCTGACCGTTTGCTCTCTACATAACTTATTTGCCACTCCTTAAACCTTTAACTTTTAGCGCTTAATTTGTACTTATAAATTGTTATTTCCTTAAGGTAAATGCCACTGGGCCATAAACTTCCAACCTTTTCATTGAATCCATTATAATGTAAGAAATTCGTAAGAACATTACAATATGCTTTCGGGTATCCGTGTGAAATTGTTTATGTCACCCAAGTCTGTAGGCTTACTCACGCATTTATTCGTTGTTATATGGCGTTTATAAACGAGCATATAAATTAGAATATTCAAATGCAAAACAAAATATGCAGCGTCAAAGTGTAAGAACAAAGTCTATGAATATTTAGAGTGCAGGTGCGTGTATGAGGAAGATTTTGAGGCGGTGTGTATTGGGGCCAATCACACAGGGAATCTTAGCAGGAGTGCGGAAAATTAGGGCAACAAGTTCTTGAATTGACATCTTGATTAGATGTTCCTTGTAGGAATAAGTTATTAGTTTCGTGTTGACTGGATGTGATTTCTGGTTTCCTGGGTAAAGAACATTCAATATACATGAAATAGTTTTCAAGACATTAAACTAAGCCCGACGTTATATTTTGCAAGTTCTATTAAATTGACACAGTTTTTAGTAAAATTATATGGACAACCAGGGATGGAGTTCCGGTATATATAACAGTCAACATATCAGTCACAGCGCCGTCTGAAAACTCAACGATGCCAAATTAAAGTCTGGATCGTGCTAATTTAAAAAAAATAAAACTTTCATTTGATGTACTGTAAAAATTAGGATAAAAAGGATATATAATTTTTTTAACTTTTTCCCCCTACACACCCACGCCTTTACATGCCCAAGTCTGCTTCCATTTATTAATACAAGCGAACCATAGAGCAATCAAAGCTGTTGGATTATTATTATTATTATTTGTTGCGGGGAAAGTGTGGGAAATTGTGTTGAGTAATTTCTTTTAAGTCATAAAAATGATTTGTGGTGTGAAAATGATATAAAAATTTGTGAAAATAAGCAGTAAAACATAGACAAATTTGTTTACCGGCTCTATTTGAAATGTTTCTTTGGAAGGGTTAAGTGAATATCAAAAAATGGAGAACTGGAACAAGTTTAATGTCACAAAACATCTGATTATTAAGGAAAAAATATCGTGAAGTAGTGGAAATGGAAAAAATAACATTTTTGTTATTTTCCATACGTTTTTATTATAAAATGAAGGGTTCATAAAGTCCAACGAAGCTGAAAGTAGCACAATTTGTTATCTAAATTAAATTGGTTTTATGGCTACAGATTATTTATGATGAGGCAAGCTTTTTCTTTGATTAAATCCAGCCCTGGCACGCGTTGTAAATTCTAGTCATATTGATTTACACGAGTATGACAAGATATGCTGAACCATAATACATGATTTAAAAAAATAATAAGAAACTAAATGGAAGACTATATTTTTAGCAAATTTCAATATCACAAATTCAATAGTGAGTGCTGAATCAAATTCAGCGTTTTGTTTGGTTCGCTTTGGAATTTTAATATGAATTGACATGCATCAGAGCAACGAGTGCAAATTGTTGAAATTTTTAATCAAAATAGTTGTTCTGTTCTTCAAACTCTTTCATTAAAAATTTTGTTAGCCGATGAAGCCTATTTCTGGTTGAATGGGGACGGAAATAAGCAGAATTGTCGCATTTGGAGTGGAGAGAAGCCCACCAGCTCTTGTTGAAACACCCACAGAAAATTACTGTTTGGTGCGCTTCATGGGCTGGTGGAGTCATGGGCCCATAAGCCTTAAAAAACGATAATGGCCAGAGTGTTGCTGTCAATGATGAACGGTATAGGAACTGTTGCGATTTTGTTATGCATATTTATATTAATTTCATATGGGTATACTTCCGCTGCGTGCATGAAGACAGTCATTGTTAATAGCTGTCAGTCATTGGTAAAACAATTGCATATATTTGCCTCTACGAATATACATATATTTAGGTAGATATTATCACAGAGAGAAACACGCTTACATGATATATAAAATTACCGTATTATATCGTGTCTTTCTCTAACATTAAGAAATAAATGCATATTTCCAATGTCATTGAAGTCTCCTTAAATATATCACCTCATAATCTAACTGATTTGTGCTATCTTTTCGACACGAGTTTGGCACAAAATTTAATCAGGAAAAAGCGGTAAAGAAGAAAACGTGGTACTGCACGCGAAACAAATTGAATATATTGCTATTTACAAAATAAAATATTAGAACAAAAGTTATTACACGTGCATTAAATTAGTTCAGGAGCAACTCAACTATAAAGATATATATTTAAATCTGCTCATCAAAACGCAAGAAGAACTAACTACTTTGATATATTGTACACTATCTATTCGACTGGCATGTGGAAAAGGAACCACAAAGATGCAGCCAAGATTCCTAAAGGCCTAAAACTATTCCGCAATGATGAGATGCCTGTTATAAATCACCTGAAATATTCACATTAGAGAGCAAGTAGCAAGTATACCACAGAAAAGTTAAAACTTTAATCTTAGAAATTTCTAAAATAATACGTATATTATATTGTAAATGAATTTAAATTACCGAAATAGTCACTCTTAATTTAGCCAACAATTTAAAATCTTATCATGCGGTTTTTAAATACCTATAAAATCTGTTAAAGTAATATACATGTACATATAAAGAAGTTAAACTTACCCTCACTTTACCTATTAAATGATATAACTTAAAATATATTCAACTCATTTGTACTTTTATGTTTAATTTTGTGTAATCATTTTTTTGTCTATATAGAAGTCATATAATCATATGCATTTTAAATCGTGATTATTACTAACTTTTTTTCTTGGGTGTAACCCCGCGTATTTTATATATACATATATTATATTCTGCATTGCATTTTATTGTAATTTTTTTTTACTAAAGCTTATTTCTTTTCGCATAAGTCTCACTTATTAATGAGTAGAAATTACAACAACACGCATTGAATGCTGGGCCCAACAACTCAATCAACGTGGAGAAAATTTCATTCATCAAAATCAGTAAGTGATAATTATCATTATATTTTTTGCATATTAAGTCAGTTTAATTCAGTTTAGTTCTTTTATAACTTTAACGTACTACAACAACTAAAGCATTATAGCTTAGTGTATTTTTTATATTCTCTCATTTTTTTCCATTGCAAGAACAAGTTTAGTTACACACTTACGTACATGCATATGAATATAAGATCTTCTATTTGACCATCTCTCAATATTATCAATAAATGTTTATTTTTGAATTTGTATAAACATATATATAAAAAAAAAATTAATCTATAAGTATTTCATTGGGGGAAGGGTAGACACGACAGAAATGGTTAACAGGTAAAGTAAGTTATGTCCGTTTTAGGGACAGATCACATATATAGGGTATTAGTCTGTCATAGGAGTTTTTTTTGTTGTACTTGGGAGGGAACAATGTACCCCATGTGACACATCACCCAGTCACATTATCAAACACCGAAGTGTTGTTCACCAACTCTTCAAACTTACTTTATGCATACTCTACCGGTATGAGGAGTATGCTATATGCTTACGCGCATTAACAGATTAAGATTCAACATTGCTTAAAATATAGCTGCCGGGAAGATCATTTTCATACCTCTTAATTATTGTTTTTGTTTAAGCTGATGTTATCTTCGTTCAATCTAGTTATTGAATGAGATATACAGTGCGTGTAACAGAACATGATTCGAAATTTTTTCGTACCGCAATTTGGTGGCATTAATTCTGCTGATACGTGGTTCCAACATCGGGCGCTTCAATTGATTTACTCAAAAAAACTTTTTATGAGAAAATAATTTCACGTAATGGCCCAACTAATTGGCCATCAAGATTATGTGATTTACCCCCTTCGAATTATTTTCTCTGGAGTTGTGACAAGTCACTTGTCTACGTTCATAAACAACAACAAAAATTAATACTTGGAATTCAAAATTCTATGAGTTATCGGTGTAACACTGCTGCACATGATGCGAAAAGTTGTTGAAAATTAGTGTTCCAGATTGGCAGAAAGCATATTTAAACTTGAATTTAATAAAATGTTCTTTTAAATCAATTTTCTGTCGCTGATATTAAAAATATATTTCCTTGTGTTATTTAAATCATAATAACCTGCGTCACTCTATAAAAAACACCCATTATTTGAAATTGCGTTGCACTACGCGACATAAATATTTTATCAGCGTTTGTCTAGAAGTGGAACATGAATAACATTTTGTTTTCAGAACAAAACTCACTGGTCTACGAGGTGAATATTCGAATAAGAGGGTGCGGCATAGTTTTCTTCATTTAAATAATTGAATAAACGAATTAAGTTGCTTTTCTTTATACTAAAAGATTTTATCTCGTGCTATTCCAACCACAACTAACAGTTGCTTCGTTCTTAAATTTTATTACTTTGAAATGTGAAGAGGTAAATTAAATAAATATTTAAAATAAAAATGTTTCTCTGAAAAACTCACATTTTAAATAAATAAATGGAAGCTCCAGTGCTTTATTGGCTAATTTTAATCATAATATTTTCACAGCAGTTCCATTTTTCGTATGTTTATTCTGTCATGTTTAGCAAAACCTGGCAGTTTGTAAAATATTTTCTTTAAACCCAAGAAACCTACAACAGCCTTTAACCCTTCGCGACACACTCTTTCACCTTTTCACATTAGTATGACACTGGGTCTGGCCAGACCCCATATAAAAGTTAATGTATTTGCATAATTTAACATTATTTTTGTATATATTTATAGTTTTGAAAATGATTTAAACTACATCAAATTATAATTAAAAACACAATTGGTTTATTAATTTATTTCATATCTTATAATGTTTTTAACTCATAAAGAAACATGACATTAAGTAAATATATGTCATGTTATTAATCAAAGTAACTAAAACATATATATTATACTTTGGAATGTTGCTGACATGCGGCATTTGAACATTTTGAACAAAAGAATCGAGTCTTTCTGCCAATTTTCTCACTTCCCGTTGAGCATTCTCCACAAGATGTCTTTACTTCTACGGTATCAGCACCGATTTTGGCAGTTATTGTTTTGTTATTATCTGAAATGAAAACAGAAATTCACAGAGTGGATGTTAAGTATAACCAAAATTGAATAAATGCTTTTATTTTACTATATTAATATTTATATAGGCTAATTGTTCTAACTTAGTTAAAATCTCAGAAAGACATGATGATAAATATTCCTAGGCACAAAGGAAGTCAACATCAGTTTTATTCAACTTACACAGCAGAGCAGAACAGCTGTTTTCGAAAGTCGCTACACTTTCATCTTCAGTGCTCATGTGTATATTGTGTTTATCACCACTGTCTACGTGGCTTAGTTGAATGTGATAACAGTTTTTCTATTTACACAAATTTTATTGTGAAAAACAATCCGAGAACTGTATCAACCTGAGGTTAACACTTGTGTGTTATGATACCTGTGTTACCATTTGATTATTTTCTTCATGTCCCATTTTTCTGAATTTTTTGTTCCATTATACATTCAACTTACTTTTATGGGTTTTCCAAGAACAGATTCATTAGCCGAACGGGTACTGAATAGCGGCCCTGAATATGGGCCGCTATATATTATCAGTACGCCACAAAACCCGTGGATTTTGCATGTTATTATGTGAAACTCCCATTGCTAGAAGAATGCCGATAAAAGCATATAATGCATCTTCTGTTGGATCCTTCCAATTGGAATAATTCCAAATAGCCCAATTGAATTAGACCATTTGAATTAGACGAATTGGAATAATTTACACTAGACTAACTGGAATAATTTCAATTAGGCCAATTTTTGCTGAACACCTGTTTTAGTCAACTGATTTAGAAATGTCGATGGCTTTTAGCATATTTTATGGAAGCAAATTTAAAAAATAATCAAGTGATGGATGGTTAAATACGAGTGTACTGCAATTTTTCATACAAAATATATGTGGGTCTGGCCAGACCCAGTAACATGATGGTTTCAAAATATCCTTCTAACTCCTTTTTTATTAAGTTTTTTCGTCCGGTTTCGTCCACCATCAGAAAGCTAAGAAAATTTCAGAAGGGTATCTGAAAAATCAGATCTCTAGCCATATTGCAAACATGTTTAAAATGCAAAATATATTGGAAAAGGTCTGGCCAGACCCATGACTGTGACGGAGGGTTAATAATTTAAGCAGCCATAATCATGTTTAATTATAAAATTGTCTTTCAAATACTCAATCCAATTTGACATCTGTTCCTTGCAACTCCGTTTAATTTTCGTAAATAACAATGAAATCAGTTTGAGCCAAAAGAAAATTCTGTGGACAACAACCCTTTTTGAATTATTGGGTTCATAATCGACAAAAGTTGGAAGGCTGAAGGACACGATAAATCCAACAGAATTGTGTAAAAAATGTTTTTAAAAAATTATCTACCGGTGACAAAAAATAAAATTGATTGCCGTAGCAAATCTGTTGAACACCACACTTATTTTTTCCTGCAACTGATGATGATAATAAAATCTAAAGGAAATTGTATTTTGATGTGCAGCACACGCAACTTGCACATGCCATAACGAACCGTTGAATCAATATCGTTAGTTTATCTCTATAGCAGGAGGACACAATTAATCATACGTTCTTTTTTTTTTTTTTTGCTCAGGAAATGGCAAAATGTTGTCAGTTACGATGGTTGTGTGCTGGTTTTGGCCATAAAACTAGGGTTAATGAACTTGCAGTTGATTTAAGCGGGAAATGTTTCCTTTTATCGCTGTTCAAATCTGAAAGGATATTTATTTAATCGATAGTCCTTTTTCTATTTATTATTTATTGTGATATATTCCAGGAATATTGTAGTTTTACTTTTCTTTATGACATTCTTGTTCGTTACTCTTCTCATAATCCTGTTTATTTAGAAATAAAATGTAAAAACAATATTTTCAAAGAATTGGAACAGGAGAATTAAGCTGATATATTATTTTTGAAAATTACTTTTGGGAAACAAGAATTTTGCAAGAAATTTGGACCCCGTGATCCTTTTAAACGAAATAAACAGGACACGTAAGTGGATGTAACTCTTGCTGATCTTGGGTTCTCCGTAGTCCATATCCCGAATTTTGATTATTTAAGAAAACAATTCAAGTTGCAATCGGCTTCGTCGCTCATTCACTTATTAATGAAATCGGGACTTTCTTCTAATTTTGACGGAATGAAATGGCATATTTCAGCCGTTGTTGGTAGTCAAACGTCTTCAATTCTTGAAATGCGGCCAAAATGCTCTGAACGAACCTCCGCGACATCTTCAGTTGTGCCGCACGCCTTGTTGTTGAACTGTCTAGACTGTTCTGGACACTATCCACAACACGTTGCATATATTCTGTCGTGTGAACCAACCGTATGTCGCCTTCCACTACATGGAAGATGAGTTACTGTACCATGTTGCGGAACATTTTCAAAGAAACGACGCTGCGTCAAAATTTGCAGTCACAATCTATTCACATATTGACGGCCTAGTGTGTAGCTCTACCCGTAGTTTTCTAGTCATTGTTTTGCAATAATCTTGTCATCGTCTAATCATAACCCAGTTGTGGTCTAGTTTAAGCGTCTACCGGAAGCAAGTGGAATATTCTTGTAAAGTACTGATGGCGTATGTAGCGACTCCGTTGCCTTGCTGTCGTGCTGCACTGAACGTTATTGCAATTAGAGATAATTGCCGTTGGCAATTTATTTGCATGTTTCAATGCTTCTTCTTTTTTTAATATAATAACAAGAAGAACTTTATCCTTTAAGTGAAACTATTATGTAAAAGCAAACTCGTTATTTAACTCATCACCTTTTTTCTTAATAATTTAAATTTTATATTCAAATTATTTATAAAAAAATATATAAGGAAATTATAAACATTTCGTCTGCTCAGTTAAAATATTTTTTAGTAAATTAAACAGTTTTCGCTCGAGTAAATATATACACAAATTTTTCCCAAAACGTTTATGTATAAAGTGAGTTTCAAACTTCGATGTATTTTAGCCAGCAGAGGGGGGTTGCATCTGGCTATACTGAACAACTATTCCTTCGCAATAACACTTTTGAATTTTGAGCTGTTGCGTAAACTGCGTCTGTGGTCCTCCCTGCTGTGCAATTGTGTGTGTGTGTGTTGTTGTTTTTATCTCTCCGCTTGATGCACTTTTGCAAAAATGTCGTCTAGATTTATGACAAAAAGTTCGAATGTTAAATCGTTTTCATGCTTCCACTTGATCCTGCTTAAACAGGACATATAACTGCTACAGACATAAAGACCTTTTTTAATTTCATGTAATGTTGGGTCTTCTTTAATACAAAATACAAACACACACACAGACACACCCACACATTTCCATTGATGCTGTCTTGCGGAGATAAAAACAACATATTTTGACAAGTCTTCAAAGAATAACATCATTGATGATTTTGAATCATGAAGATTTTTTTATTAAAAAAATGGTTCTACTCAGATTAATTTACAAGCTGTTGCTTCGCTTGAATTCGATTATGTATGGGCGCACATGTCTTTTCTTGCATGTCTTTTATAAAAATGGTGAGAGTTTCGTTTTCATTTGGCGTGCAACATTTTGTTGAAAATTAATTGAATATGGGTAATTCCATGGCAAATCGACCACGAGTGAGACCCGACCCCTTCCGATTTGGATGAAATTCGATCAAAAACCTTAGAGGGGACTATCCGTGTAGACACGGTCTTCGAAATTGCTCCACAACAAGCAGTCTAACGCAGTTATATCGTAAGATCGAGCTGGCAAATTAACGTCGCCAGTGCGTGAAATTGTACCCTATATCTAGCAATTTTTACTCATCTCTCTGCGTTAAACTGTTTGTGTTTTTATGTGATAAAGCTTCAGCTACATAAATGAAGCTTCAGATGACAGATATTTAACCGTTGACAGCCTGGTCAGACAGGTGGCCTTGCAGCAGCGAAGTATGTAGCCCGTTGTGATCTTTTTCTTTTTGTTATGGTGTAACCCGTTGTGATTTTTTTTGTTGTCATTGTGTGGTAAATATTTGCAAGATGAGTAGTTTTCTTCGCAGTTGAACATCTAAGAAAATCTCATGCATGTACAAATTTGTGTTCACCTTTTGTGCAAAAAGGCAGAGTTATAAAAACAAATGCCAGATGGATTTTAGAGCTAAAGAAAATAAATAGTTTAAAATTGTTTAGCAGTAAAATCTCTTTTTGTTAATAGTTTAAACGGAATGAATGAATGGATTTTTATAGTGCCTGTACACTGAAAGTTAAAAGCTGGGAGCAAATTACAGCACTCGTTATCGAACGAAATTACGAAATATTTCAATAGAGTTTATATGGAAGTATTTAAAAATTTCGAATCGTATCGAATGCCGTAATTAGCCCCCTGGTGTTAATGTTGAAACCATAAACATATGACTTTGAGTGCACATATAGATAGATTCAATAGACATGCAGGTTATCCAATAAATTTAATCACAATAAATTAAATTTCTCTCTAAAAAATATATGTTCTTTATTTTTCTTTTAAACACTTAATTCACAAACTATATTGCAGCTCCTTTCGCTTGTGATAATAAAAATAATATAAATATATATATATATATATATATATATATATATATATATATCAAACAAAAATAATGTTGCCAAATATAATAATAAAAATAATAATAATAATAATAATAATAATAATAATAACAATAATAACAATAATAATAATAATAATAACAACAATAATAATAATTTTTTACTGCATTGCAAAATAGAAATTCTGTTATATTTAAACAAAAATATTTTGAAGTGATTTAAATAGAATAAATGCTTGGAAATCGCATTATCATGAACATTCTGTGGATTTTTCTGTGCATTCCTTGAACGCTGACAGATGTTTCCAATACAAAACTTGGCTGCACTCAATTAAGCACGGAATAAATCAGGCAAAAAACAAAGTTAAATTTCATTGAAACCTTTTCAACTAAAAAATGGTTTTAAGTTGGTTTCAACAAAATCTCTTTGTATGGCAAAACCAAATTTTAATGTTTAAGCCAGAACTTCTCAAAACTCTGTCAGAGTGAAAACTCTATAAGAATAAGTTTTTGCCTGCTGGGTGAAAAAACAAACAGTTTAAATTTTAAATAAAACAAGGCTGAAATAAAATTTAATATTGATTTTTCAAAATACCGATTATTAAAGATTCATTTTGTTCAGTGCACAATCCTGCATCCACGTGTAAAAGGCAATAAATAGTTTAGCTGTCATGTTTTTTGTGTCCCCAACAACTAACAAAAAAAATTGCATAAATAATTACCCTGGAGTTGGGATAAAGGTTTACAAGCACAAAATTATTTGTTTGAATTTGTGTAGCAGCGGTTTTTGTTCTTTTTTTTCTTCTTTGATGTTGTTTGCTGAACTTTTCAGTTTTGCGATATATTTGAGGTCCATTGAGCAAACAATTTGCTCTTCTGGTTTCCAAAGATGCTTTTGCGCTGAATTTGACTCAACAAATGAAATATTGTACGAGTGTTTATAATCTGCTCAAGTGCAATAAATTCATTTCTGGTGAGTTGAAAATTCGTAGTAAATACGCATCTTCACTAGAAAATGTTGTTTTAATTCTCTTGCTAACGTCCTGAGTTATAGAGGGATTAATGATGTGGATGGCAGCGGAATGGAATTAATTTTCAGTGGTTCATGTTTCATTTGGCTTTTAGAAAACTATCTGTTTAACCACTTACTAGTTTTATTTATCTCTTACAAGTAAAAACATTTTTAAATTGGTTTTGAGTAGGTTTTATGAAATGCAACTTCTTTTTGCACGTTTTAGTGTGTTTTAAGTTTAGTGCTGCGAATTTATATGTTGGATATATATAATAAAATATTAATTTGGAAAATATAAAACAATTTCCGCTCTCAAATCCACTGTAATTGTTTATATTTTTATACAAAGAAATTAAGTATCAATAAATGTAGGGGAGAATATATCAACAGTGTTTTAGGAGAGTTTTAATTTATAATTATTAAATTTATTAGACAACCTGTATTTCAAAGCCTGAAGATCACATTTTTATGGTCTTAACATTAAAACCAGGAGTGAGAAAACTACAAGAAAATAAAAAGTACAATGTGAGCACTGAGTGCTTTAAGTGACTTTTCCGTCTGTATAGACTTCTTATTTATTCAAGTGCAAGTTTAAAACAGTATATTTTAGTTATTTAAAAAAAATATTGGTAAAGGTTCTCTTACAACCTGCATTAGCCCCATTGAACTGCTCATAGAAACAAGCTAACAACCCCTCTGTTGACCACTTTTAATTTGTAATAAAATTTAGGAAACCATTATTGTTTAAAACAAAACTTTAAATTTTTAAGAAAATCCAAGTAAAAAGTGAAAATTAAATATTAAATTACGCTGAAAACAATAACGAACAAAATAATGATTGTATTTTGGTTCATTATTGTCTTAAATTTATTTTAAAATATATGATAATTTATTAATTAATTAATCTTGTGGTAGTTTTAATGAAATTAAAGAATTGCTATTTGATCGATATTTCATTAACAGCTTGTTAATATCTTGAGGAAATAAAAACTATTAAAACTTTTCATTGAAAATTGTTGTAAAAAAGAATTTTATTAATAATAAATCAACATTTATTTTAAAATATATATGTTCGATTATTTTTAAAAGAATGTTCTTTATTTATTCCGTTAATTTTATTTACTTTAAAGTGCTTCGAAAGCGTGTAAAAATACTTACACAGTAAGAGAAGATCAGAACATGAATCATAACAACAACCTCGTGCGAGCACAAATTGATGTTTTTAATGTGATTTTTCTAAAAAGATTGTTGTTGTTTGTACCATATTTTTATTCATGAAACTTTGCGTACTACAAATTGCGTAGAGGTATTATTTTGGAATTATTGATAAAAGTTCACTGATAATCTGCATTAACTCCAGCAAAGCCAACCCTTTATTGATCACTTTGAGTTCTTAATAAAATTGAGGACATAAATATAATTGAAAAAATCAAAAGTCTTGTTTAAAAAAAATCCAAATATTATGTTAAAATTAAGTTTTAGAATACCCTTAAATCAATTATTATTTTGGTTGTTATTGTTTTTCTGCAATAAGACTTTCAATATCATAAATAACTTATAAAAGGGTTTTAATGTTTTGAAATTTATATATTTTTGGAAAATATCAATTAAGCTCATAATCGATTAATAAATTATTTATCCATCAAACTAAAATTCCGAATAATTAATCAAGCCATTAACCGATTAAAAATTCCCAATTTTCAGGTTTCAATATCGAAATTTTTGTTATTATAATAGACAAGATAAATAACCCAAAAGTTATTATTTAAATAGGATCAGCTTTCAGGAGTCGACCCCTACATATGCAATGCATCGCGCTGGAACTAGAAAGGTAGGTTTTGGAAGGGGGCAAGCAGCATCAATTTAACTGTCAACTCACACGGCAGAGTGTAAAAGTGCTGTTTTCAAAAGCCGCTACTTTTTCGAATCAGTAATAATTTTTTTATTTTTTAACCCTGGTTAGATGTCTTAGTTGAATGAGGAAATGAAACAATTTTATGAGAAAGCTGCAAATGTAACTGCTTAAATACTCAACCCATGTAGAAGTCCCTATTCAAAACCGCGATTAATGGTAAAATATATAATTTTTAATGTGAAAACCCCGTCACCATTTAAAATATCTTATTTTTAACTCACGGTAAATCATGTTTAATCATGTTTTAGTAGGAAGTTTCAATGTCATATATATTTTACCGAGATTCTTAATTTTATATTTTTACTCCTACAATTTGACATAAAGTAAAACTGCTTGGACGTAAATATTTATATTGAAATTGTTGTTGATTTTATGAAAACCATAAATTAAAATGTGTTCCTGTAAACATACTTAATGGCCAGTGGCGGTTAACAACATAAAGCAATTCAAAAGAAATAAGAAACGTTCAAATAATGAATTGAAGCAAGAAATGTAACGAAACCCAAATTACAGAGAATTAAATAAATATTTATTATGAGTAGCCTTTTCATGTCAAAATCACAAATTGCAAAAAGCCAAACCATTCATTTGAGATATATTTCATTTATTATAACTTTTATCTTCATTTGCATTCGACAAGAATTTGAAATATTCTTAAAAGGAAAATGCATTCATTATTTTCCTTTATTTCGCAAAAGCCAGACGGTGCCAAGGAACTGTTTGTTATTAAATAAAAGGGCAACGCATTTTTTAAATGAGACCGATTCTTTAAAATTACTTGTACGTGTCTCGTCTTATATTTGGTTTGTTAAAGTTTTCATTTGAAAAGTGTTAGACTCATATAAAAGCCTGTACACTTTTGCTTGCAAGGAAAAAGGAAAATTCTTCAAGAGTTCTTTAAAAAATTTAAAAACATCTCTTTAGTAATTTTTCCAAGAAAAAGAAAAAAAATTTTGATCATATTTCTGAAAGAAATCACCGTTGTTTTGGGAAAAAAGAATCAGCAGGATTCAATTAAAATTGAAAATAATTATTTGATGTATTTGTTTTATAATCCGTTTTTTCCATTATAAACAACTTGTTAGAATCGTTCCAATAAATTTTGGGCCAGCAAAATATATTAAAAGAATAATCGTTGCTTTTGGCAATACTTTTACGGAAGATTAATTTCAATGACGGTTTAGAATCAACTGTTTTTTTTTTCTCAAATCATGAAAATATTTAACTTCTTATCATCAGTAAAAGAAAAAAAATATTCCAATCATTACACGCCACGTCATATGACCCCGCGAATAAAATAAATAGTTTGATACGAATTGATCATAATTAAAAATTTAGAAAATCTTTGACTTGTGCTAAGCCAATAAAGGGGTAAAAAAGTTTATGTGTACTTAGAAAAATTCAAACCGGAACATGTAATAAAAAATTCAGAAAAATAGGACATGAATAAAAATAAAAAAACGGCAACTTAAAATAAAGTGTGTTATCATCGGTTTGTTACAATTCTCGTATGGTTTTTCATAACGAAATTGACACAAATAGAAACTAATATCACATTCAAAGAGGCCACGTATTAAAATAAATAATAAAGAAAAATAAACTTGACGAAAGCTTAGCGGCTCCCGAAAACAGCTGTTCTGCTCTGCTATGTAATTGGATACACAAGACTGCTGTTGATTGATTTTCCCTTGCGCCTTGAAATATTTATCATGTCTTTCTGAATTAAAAAATACTTTTCGAGGAATTAGCCCATTAAATTAAATTTTATATTCCAATCGACTCTGTTCGCGTATTTCATTCTTCAAAAGTTTTTTTAAATTAATTTTCTTGAATTACTTGGGTTCTTGGCAATTCTCGTTTGCGCTGGTGGTAAAGCTGTTACAACTCCTTCTTTGCAATATCATTCCATGCATTTTTCCTTCATGTATTTGAGACGGTTTTGGGGTTTCGCCCGCTTTCTGGAGCGATTGAGCGGGAGCAATAAATTAACGACAAATACAAATTAATCTTCGATCTTTTCTCTCGCCTTGAAATTTTATTTTTAGCCATGTTTACAAATTGTTAATAATATTCATTGTGCACAATATATATATATATATATATATATATATATATACCGTCCTACTTTACTTTCAACATATTTCTGATATGCTTTTAAGCCCAGTTAAATACACAATCGGCTGATATTAAAATCTTGCTTCTACCCATAACATACGAAAATAAATGGCCTGTTAAGAAAAAAAAAGAGTAAAAATATGTGGGTGGGTACAATCAATTGAACAGCGTATGCGTTTCACTTGGAACGAACGTGGGACTTTTTCTATTAGACAAATACACGCACATAAAAAATTAAAAGTACAGCACATGTCGTATCCGCATGTGTTTCAAATGGCCATTATTTATGAAAAGGATTAAGTTTGCCAACAGAAAGAGCCACAAACAAAATACTCTTTTTGAGAAGACCAAAAATAATTTTGCTTTAATAAAAAGGGCGAATTGTAACTTTAAACTGAAACAGAGCAAAAATAAATATTTTTAAAATCAATAAAACTGGCTTTAATAGGAAGATATACTCATGCCATTAAACTTTGAAATTGGAAAATTTCAAACAATTTGCAGCACATTTTATTGTTATTTGGAAATCAGTTCCATGATTGGAGATGTAAAAATGTCCCGCATTCATCGTCAAGGACAACTGATTTGGCATATTGAAAAATATTATATCGATTTTAATTCGTTCACATGATTTTGTTGGCAAATTAGAAGAACCTCTACACGGATTTGTTCAACAACTTTATAAAATTTTGATCATAATAATTAAGACGTGAACCTATTAACTATAAAATAACTAACTCAAGAAGTACTCTTGTATTCTTTTTTAACCTCAATTTTAGTCAACAGAAAAAAAGTACGGAGAAGTTAATGCTTAAGCCATTCCTGATCGCACTTTTCCATTGAGAAGGAACGATAAAACAAACAAAAAATATATTGAAACCCGTTGGCCCTAAAGTCCATCCCTGTAACTTTCCGCTTATCTTAATTGCAAAAACTTCAAAACATGGTTCTTGTGCTTTTCTACGCTTTTGAGCTTTCGAGGTAAAACTCTAGTATTTTAAACTTCAAATCAACCGATTGCCACGTGCTAAACGGTGGTTATTATAGTTTTCGGTTACTATATAAGAATCGGGAGGACTACTGGATCAGATATATTATTTCAGAGTTAAAAAAAAAATCACTTTCTTCGAATTTTTTCGTTCACGATATCTCACGAAAGAGTAAACCAATTTTTAACCGGTTTGCAGTGATAAGAGCTGATTTGTTTGTGGATTCGATCAGTGGAGCGGTTCAAAAGTGATTCTAAAAAACAACTTTGAAAAATTGAATTTTTTTCTATTTATTTTTGAGATATATTGAAATCAACCGGCTCAATTTCACAGGAAAGCTAAGCTCAGGAACGCCCCTTTCCCGTGCTCTACAAAAGAATTGAGATTGATCAGATATAATTTCGAAGTTTATAAAAAAAATTCAATTTATTTTGAATACTGTCGTAAACAATATCTCACAAAAGGATTAACCGATTTTCATCCGCTTTGTAATGATCGACTTGGTTTTGTAATGTTAATTAAGAGCTGATTTGTTTGTGAGTCGAAGAAACAGTTGAAAAACTATTCGAAAAACCATTTTGAAAAATTATTTTTTCTAAATATTTTTGAGATATCTTGAAATCTGCCGGTTCGAAGCGGCTCAAATTCATAGGAAAGCTCAATTCAGGAATGCTATTTTCCAAGTTTTACAGAAGATATGACACTACTAAATGATCAGATATAGTGTTTTCGGAGTTTTTCAAAAATATCTATACATTTGAAGATTGTCATTCACGATATCTCATGAACGAATAAACCGATTTTGTACCGGTTTACAATGATCGATGTGATTTTCAATTGCAAAGAGGTGGTTAGTGGAATTGATAGATGGAGTGGTTGAAAATTTAAAAAAAAAAATTGCTTTGAAAAATGCTTTTTCTTAAATTGTTTTTTGTTTATATATTGAAATTTACCGGTTCGAATCGGTAAATCTGTTACAACTCCTCCTTTGTAATATCATTCCCTGCATTTTTCCTTTATGTATATGAGACGGTTTTGTGGTTTCACCCGCTTTCTTTAGCGATTGAGCAGGAGGAATGAACTAACGACAAATACACATGCATTCTAGATCATTTCTCGCTACTTGAAATTTTATTTTAATTCACGAATGTTGCTTTAAAAAATGCTTTTTCTTAAATTGCTTTTTTTATATATATAATCGGTTCGAATCCGTTCACGTTCACAGTAATCCTAAATACTCTTCAGTTCCTTATCAGTTTGGTTTAAGACGGTTCGGCCGCTTAAGATCATAATCGGGTCGCATAATAACACATACAAACACGCACACATAGTGTCGGGTTCTCAGAATTAGTCGGGGAAGCTTTTTAAGACCTCAAAGCGTGGAGATGTGGTTAGAACTGGAGTTTTTCAAACGGGTTGAAAATAATATCTTCTAAATGTTTTTAATTTTAGATTTTTGTAGTGGGAAGTTAAAAATTATACATAAGCCCATGAAAGCATACCAGGGTATGCTTATATAAATTGTATGGGACCTTGTTTGTTGGTCAGTTTATTTCTGTATTGATTTGCAGTTTTCTAGTTGCTCTGTTTAAGTGTTGCTTTAATATTTTATTAAATTAAAGTTTTATATAACGAAAACTTTTAAATTGAATGCAACGAACATACAAATAATCAACATATTTTTATATATTTCCAGGTATGGAGCTGTTGACGTGTGGGATGGGAATGAAAAAGGGTTCCAGTTGCTCAGCTTTACTCAAAACAACTTTACCACTGTCGACGATATCATGAAATTCCAGGTTAGTGAAATATATATTTTTTTGAAAGACATACCCGGGTATGTATCTGCTAACAGAAGGGTTGAAACACTTCAAAATAAGTATTGATGTGTAAGCACACAACTTGAGGAGTCTAACTAAATGCAATGAAGTTGTTAAAAGGATACTCTTTTAAGCAATTTTAGGCAAATTTGTGGCCGTTATTTATGCGCATGACTTCGGCTTTTTTTCTTAACCAGTCATGCACGAGATTTTTGTGAATAATTTTCATATCTTAAGCTTTTATTAACTCTGAAGCTATTTATTTTTAATATGCGAGTACAGTCCTTAGAGAATCCTTATTCAATACACTTAAGCCGTAAGTAATCCTATTATCCTATTAGTGGGCTTCATTCTGAAATTATGTAAAAAAGTAAAACGCTTAAGAATTTCATTTTAGAAAATAAGAAAACTTAATCTCTTTTTCACAGGCCAAAATATTAATAAAGAAATGAAGAAAATTATAGTGATGGAATAAATTAATCTTTCAAGTTTTTTGTGAGACTCAATATGCACGAGGTGTGTTCAACAATCGAGGGAAATTTTTTTTATTCTTAAGCAGCAATTATTTAGTCCCCCTCATATATAAAGCACTTGTGCTACACCTGCCTTAAGTCCTCTGACGAGCACTTTTTATTATGTTCTTGGATCGATTCGAATTTCATCTTCTGAATCTTGGCAAAATGCTGTTCTTTCTTTGGCATCTTCAATTTTAGGAGCAGAAAAAAGTAACGGGGGGCCAACTGTGGTGATTAAGATGCTGTCATTTTTTCTTTAATGTAATTATGATATTTTTCCAGTAGTTCGGAACGTGCTTCGGAGTCACATGCTTCATGAGCGCAGCTTGCGAAGAAGCTTCTCCAATAGCGACTCCATCATTCTTCATAACAATTTTCTTCACTCCCTTAACATTTTCAATGGTTTTTGATTTTTAACGAGCGTCATCATTTACTTGTTCTCTAATTTTATTTTAATAATTATATTAATTTTTTTTTTGACAGCAAAATATCTCTGAACACTTTTAAGTTTCATTGAAAAAAATTTGGAAGACGGTTAATCCATCCCGGTAAATCATCGTAGCCTGTGCCCCGTTCCTGTAACTGATGTGAGAAGTTCGCACATCGAAAAACTGAATAATTATGGTTGTAATTTTTTTTTTTTTTTTGTAGGGTTATCCATAGAATAATATATTTATTTTTAAAGAAAGCGAAGAAAATTTTAAATGCATTAAGAAATATATTCTGACTCATCCTGTGTTTCACAGAGTGACGACAATTTTTTCGATGCGAGAAGTTCTCACTTCAGTTACAGAAACGAGGCACTGGTCTCTTGTGCTATTCTATGCTTTTGAGCTAAAATACTTTGATTTTAATTTTTAAATTAAATGAATCTCAGATTTATAGTTCCAAAGAAATTTAAAACAATCACTTCCGAATTCGCTTGCTTACGATAACTCACGAACGGATTAACCGATTTTGACAGGGCTTGCAGTGATCGCCGTGGTTGTTTAAATATCAAAAGCTGGCGCTAAATTGCCGCATTTTGTAGAATTGATCGATAAAACCGTTTACAATTATTTTGCAAAATCGCTTAAATGATGTGATTTTTTCAAAGTTGTTTTGAAATTTCTTGAAATCTACCAGATCGAATGGGTTGGGTTTGTTTTAATACGCTTCAGCGGCTCTCATACTTAAATACACTCACACATACGCGTACATTTAAAGTTAGTCAGGAACGCTTTTTGGAGACTCTAAACATTGAGATCTGATGAGAACTCGTATTTTGCAAAAAGGGGTAGAACCAACAATTCAATGAATTTAAAAATTTCCAAATTTTCCTAGTGGGAAGCCAAAAATTCTTAAACTGTAACGATATTTGATACTGAAATTTTATTGTAAGAATTTTCAATACTTGTTATGCCAATTATTTGTGTCATAACAAAAGTTCAAGTGGAAAAGTTCAATGTTGTCAATGGACATGCAAGTGCACGTTTCCTGGTTGACAGCAATAGTCAATTAATACCACCAGAGGAGTGTTTGTTGTCAGTAATTTTTTTAATAATGGCAAAATATTTATTTTGAATTTAGAAAATTGCAAATAAATAAAGATATTGACGTTTTGATAAGACAAAAAATGAAATAATGTCAACCGGGTCTAAACGAAACTACTCGTGTGTTATAAAAAAGATTAGGGCGACATAAAAGGAATCTTGCGGAAGTTATTTTTACTTCAAGTTCAATATTTTACTGCCGTTTTTTTGTAAATTAATTTAACATTTTCGTTTGGGAATTTATATTGAAACAACAATAAAAAGGAAACTCAAATTTTGTTATTGACTTCAATATAAAATTCTAAACAAATTTGTTACCTCAAAGCAGTTTAACTTAACCAAGTTTTTGTTTTATAACTTTTTATAATAAAAAGTAGCAGCGTGTAAAGTTTCTATAGCAAAAATGTGCTGTTTCTTATTTCTGTTTAATATTTAAAGTTGTCGCAGATGGGCGTGCAGCGAACCCGTAACTATTCCCAATAACGTTCACGCATCTCTATTTCATATGCAAACTTTTTTGGTTTATTTTGAATGAGTCGATGTTGTTGAAAACAATTCTACACTAAAACTTAAATGATTTTGAAACGTATTTGTTGGCCAAACTCTCTTATTTCCATTAAAGTTTCAAATAAATCCTTTTCTGTTTCGTATGTTGGCTGTTTTTCTTTCTTTCTTTTGCAAATATTTACAAAAATTATGCAAAATGTGCGTGCATACATCAGGTAGAGAGAAAACATTTGCTAAACATATTTCCTGTGCTGATGTGTCATGTCATGGCAATAAATTTGCGGGATGACACCATTTCAATGTGATGCCAGCAGACGTCAAGTTGTGGGATGTGTAAATAAATGCTTTTGAATGCAAGCAAATTTCTAATAATTTTTATTAAACTTTCCTCTTCTTTATTTGATAATAGTCGTGCTTGTACGAGGTCTGCTGAAGAAATAAAGTGAATTTTAATATTTCTCTGTACATATTTTACTACTCATTTAAAACTTTCATCAACCACGTTACGAATGTGAGTCTATCAATTTTAGATGATCTAAAATTTATTTAAATAAATGTAATGTAATACAATAAATTTGTATTTCGAATAGAACAGAATGTACAACAACAAATTTGAATTTTATTGTTTCTTGAAAAGAACACGATATGATATCTCTATATAAATTCCCGGCAATCAAATCACAGCCGTTGGATCAAAAGTGCTCACAACACCATTCTATAACACACATACCCACACAGAGACAACACACACACAAACACACACATACATGTACACAAGCATGTTTTTCGCTGTCCCACACTTTTCAATAAAGAAAATTATATATTTCATATAATGCTTTCTTTTCTAAAAAATAATGCAAATTTTTTACACTTTTCAATAAAAAAGGCAACATTATATCATTTGGAAATGTAAAATTAAGTGCAAATTTTTCCAGCGAAAAAAAGTTTTGGTTTTAAAACTCCTACAAACTGCAATTTTTTAGAAAAGAAGTTATAAAATATTAAAAATTTTTCAGAAAAGAACATGCTTTAAGTCCAATAAAAATACGATTTTTTTTCTTTTTATCGCAACATTTAAAAGTTAAAAGGAAACATGGCCACTCAGTTATGATATATCAGCAGGGACCGTAACGCCCTTAAGTTTTATTTTAAAAATCATATTTCAATAATTATTTCTCGGGTTGTATTTTTCGTTTAGGAAATAGAAGTTATTTTACGAGTTTTATTTATTTCTCAGACGATAAGGGTTATTTCTATATATTTTCTTACTCATCAGAAAATAAAAGTTATTTAATTCTTATTTAATGATTTCGCTTAGATCACAAGTAACTTTTAAACTGAGTTAATAAAGAAAAAAATTATTTTATATATCAAATAATAGTTCGACTTTCTGATGAATAACTGAAGGTCAAGAACCAATTTATTTTTCTGAACAAATCAAAATCAAGAAACAACTCTTATATTCCCATCGAAAACTAAATCGGGGGGTTGTTTTGGGTGAAAACTTTTAATATATTCAGAAAATTTTAGGTTAGAAAGTCATCTGTACACATTCCTTCGATGTTGTTGTTGTTAAAATATATTTGACGACAGAACGATATCGGAAGAAATCATTATAGGGATGTTATAAGGGAAAATCCTTAGAATCTAATTTGCAAGTTTTTATAAGAATATAATCTTTCTTATAAGAATCCGATTCAAATTCGGTCCTAATAAGAATTTATTCCCACTTAGATTTCAATACGAATTTATTTACAATTAGATTCTAATAAGTTTTCTAATTGGATTATAAGGATTTGTCCAATTAAATTCCAATAACGAATGCCACAAATAGATATAGATATTTTGCACAATGAAACTGTTAAGGGTTGTGGCTATTGGACTTTATGGAGGACCATATGATCCTCGCTTATCCTCTCCAGAATTTAAAAATCCTTATGCACAAGAAATCACAGCTTATCGCCGTAGCTACTCCAAAGTATTAATTTATTATGAAAGCTAAAAATCTGGTTGTATGTTCCTTTAATATTTCCAAGGTGGGTCCAAAAATGTGGCCATTATTCCATTTGGAATAGATGCATTCAGATATCTCGTGATTAACAGTGCTCTGTTAAAGCGTTAACAGTTGTCTGCCAACTTACCTGGTTTGTGAAATTTGTCGTTACACGCCTGCAGTTTGTCAATAGTCGTTGTTAGTTGAGTTGCCACTGGACTTTATTAACTTTTATTTCAAAATCTAGTCGTAGCAAAAAGCCCAGCAAATAATGAATAATTTTATATTCCCTGAACCAATTGGACGATTAACTGCCAGTACTTGCAGCCCATCTTTCAAAACGTGCTGCAAAATGTGACCGTTAAAAATTTAACTGTTGCGGCATGAAATAAATCGTGAAATTTTTTCGGTCTCTGGTTGCACGATTTCATGTTTTTTTCTCAATAATATTTTGATTTCGTGAAAGAACATAATTTCGTTTTTATAGTTGTTATTTTATTTGTTTGGCAAGTGTTTCTTATTATATATTTAAGCGTGTATATTTAATGGCCGATTATTAGGTTGGATTGTTTTTGTTGAGATCTTAAATGCTATTTTTTATACGGTTTTTATTATGGCGTCATGGTGTAGCAGGTAAATTGAAGGTTACATAATGTTGCAAGTCATAACGGTTACAGACGCCGTGGCACATAAAAGTTAAAATATTCATGGACACTGCACAGTGGGACTTTAGCTAAGTAGTAGATAATACTGTAACATAAATTTTATTAATAGAGTTACTTAAGAATTTATTGGAGAATCTTTTTGCCAACAAAAGCATTAATTTATTGATGCATGGATTGATTGATAATTTATTTATTTATTAGTGCATTAATTATATCGTAGACTTGTTATATCATCGATAGATTAAATCAAGTAACCCCGTCCCAAACTTCAATGCAACGCATCTTTCTATGAAGTAACAGTTTTCAGCATTTTCATAATCAGCTGATATAATGAAAACTTCTGAAAAAAATTATTGTGCAATTCCATTAATTTTAACCCCACAATTATCGTAACCTGGTAGCAAATTACAGCACTCGATATCGTTTAAAATTTGTCTATGAATTGTATTGAAATTTCGATCGATATCGAATGCGGCAATTCGGCCCCTGGTTTTTGTGTAATTCTATGGATTTGAGTTCCTCACCGATTCCCACGTGACAGGAGATGATTGAAGTCGTTTTCGGTAACTACAAAAGAATCGAGAATATCTGAAAATGATCAGAGATATGATTTTGTTGCTTTACAAAGAAATAACTTTTTTGAATTGTTTCGTTCGCGATATGTAACGAACGGATTAACTGCTTTTGAAACGGTTCGAGGACATTGGCGTGGGTTTTATTTTTTAACAGATGATTTTAGTTTTGGAATCGATAGCTGAAGTAGATCAAAAATTATTTTAAAAAAACTATAAAGTTGTTATTTAAATAATTTTTTTAAATTATTTCAAAAGTCTGAAAGTTAACCGGTTCGAATCGGTTCAAATCCATAGAAAATCCAGTTCCAAATAGCTTTTCAGAACGCCACCAATTTACTTAAGGAAGCTTCTTAGGACCTCAAAATGTGAAGATCTGATGAGACCTCAATATTTTCAAAACGGGTTGAAAACAATGACTTCCAACTTTCTTAATTAAAAATTTTCCTACCGGGTAGTTGAAAATCTATGTTTGTTTTATTCCATTTCAAAGTTCTACAGCTCTATAAAAAACCTTCCACAAGCTTCTCATTTGTTATATATTTTATTCAATTATTAAATTCTTTTGGTATATTAAAGTCACGTTATTACCGTGAGCTTATTATATGAAAATCTTTATACTTTAAATAATTTTTTTATATACAAAATTAGTTTTTGTCAATTGCATTTCACTGTTGAAATATGGAAAAATATTTCTATTATTTGCTCATGTGTTTTGTTGTTGTAAAACATTATCAGAAATACTGATGAAATTGCGGACAGTTTTGGCATATTTATTTCATCTGTTTTTTCTTGTCAACTATTAAATTTATTTTTTGTGACAAAGTAGTATTTTAAGTTAAATATGATTTATTTAATTTGCTTTAATTTCTATAAAAATCCGTTTTCTCATATTTTGCTTTTAATATTTAACAACTTTGATTTTGGGCTTTCATTTTGAAACACGGCGTAGCATAAATTTATTTTATCATCTTGATATTTTATCAACTGCAAACAAATAATTATTGTTTGCATTAAAATTCGTTATTTTCTACTGAATTTATATAAAGTAAGTTTGTAATTCAAAAATACCATTGCAGGGTTGGACAATTGAAGCGTTTTTTTTATTGGTACAGGCGTATGTCGGTCATAAAGCACTTTTCTGGATTATGTTCAGTGTCTTCGTAAATAAAAGTTGGAAGAGTTGCTGAAAAAAAAAATTATAAATAATTTCAATAAACTTTTCTGTAAAAAATGAAATCAAGTGCTTAAAAATGTTTGAAAAATTTACAAGTGCCAAAATATTTTCAAAGAAGGTCGAAAAGATGTTATAAAGACGGTCTTCAGAACAACCGCTTAATGTTTTCACAGTAAAGTTTATGAATTTTAAAAATCGTTGAATTACTATTAGAGAAGTTGCTACGGATGTCGGCAAATCGGTTGGCTTTTGTTATGCAATTTTTTTCGGAAGTTTCTGTACATGAAGTGTGTGGCAGCGACGTTCGCTCAGAATTTTCATATTTTATTATTTATAATTTTTTCATGACTCAGCCACCGTATTTATCAGATTTGATCCTTTGCGACTTGTTCCTGTTTCGAGGCGAATCGCTGAAAAAGTTCAAAGACATGCCAGAAACTCCGTATTCGAATTGCTTTAATGACTGAAAATAGCACTGGCAAATGTGAATGTTATCTGAAAGAAACTACTTTGATGGGATCAATATATCAATTATTGAATAAAAAGATGTATTTCGAAAATATCTGAAGAATTTTTAGAAGAAGAATTTATTTAGAAGACTGTATATGGACCCTGTTACATTATTAAAATTTGAATGGAAACTTTAAAATTGGTTCCAAAAACCTGCGGTTGTGCTTTTTGAAAAAAATTTACAATCAATTAGAAATAATTGTTTTTTATAAAGTGATACAATTTTGAGTGGGCATCACTGCTTTATTTGACCACCCATTTAAAAGCTGAATGTTGCCTCTTGTTTAGTTTGCTTTGACATTTTATTATGGATCGACTTACTCCAGAGCAACGCGTGCAAATTGCGAAAATTTTTAATCAAAATAATGGTTCTGTCCGTCAAACTAATCGTGCACTTCGTCCTTTCAAAATTTTATTTTCCGATAAAGCCCATTTTAGGTTGAATGTGTACGTAAATAAACAGTATTTTCGCGTTTGGAGTGAGCAGAATCCACAACCTTTTGTCGAAACACCCACAGAAAATTACTGTTTGGTGCGCTTTATAGGCTGGCGGAGTCATTGGCCCATAAGCCTTCAAATGGTCAGAATATTACTGTTTGTGCAAATTGGTGTTCCAGATTGCGCCTCGTACGCGCCAGCCGTGGCGGCCACATGGCCGAAATCATATTTAAACATTAATGTCATAAAATTTCTATCCAATAGAGACCGTTTTGTTGTTATCCAAAATATATTTTTATGTTTTATTATGATCTAAACTTGTATCACTCTATAAAAAAACACCCTATATTTTAAATGCAGTTAAAATGTATTTAACTGCTTCCAACATTCTACTATTCATTTTTATTTCATGGTATTTTATATTTCATTATATATTTTTCATAATATTAATTGTCTGTTCAAATCCTTGAATCAATTATGAGGGCAGTGATTTTACTTTCCTTTTAAAATTATGAAAATTATTTCTTTAATATCTCTTCACAAAGTCAATGGCACTTTCTTTTTCTGTTTTGTTAAACATTTTTAAATATTTTCCACTCAATATAATTTAATTTAATTAAATTTACCGTTACTGTTTTACTTTGCAAAAAATTAATAAAAGTAGAGAAATAAAACTACAACACAATCGTCGTTGATGCTGGACAGATGTTTGTGAAAAATAAATACTTTTTACTGCTGCTGAAAAATAGTATTCGATATGAATCCATAATCTTCTTATCGGTTATGTTCTTCTTTTACATTCTACTTCTTCTTAATCAGGAATTACGGTGAATGTAATTCTGAAAAAATTAAAGAAAAAATACGTCAGGACATGTTCATGCATGAAACTCTTTTTAGTATTCAAAATACCACAATTCTTAATAGCATTCAAAAGAAATCTGCCAGGCTTCAACATAATCCCAACTAAAACTGATTTTGTCAAAATGTGTTTATAAAAATAATTTTTATTTATTTAGCTTCTATTAAAGCGAGCACTTTAATAGAAGTTATCATGGAGTTCTTATGATGTTTTATTAAACTGTTAAGGCTGCTAGAACTCTTTACAGAGTCATATTTTTTTCTATTTTAATTAAAATAAAAGCTTGCCATGAATACTGTGATACCAAAATGTTTTAAAAAAATACTCCCTTCATAGTTGAGGAGTTGCTCATGTCTGCAATAGCGGCTGCTGGTTGAACGTAATTAAAAAGTCTGTGGGTGGCCAACTGTTTCTTAATGCGGAATTAAGAAATATCAACTCTTTCCTGATGTCTTTTTGTGTACAAAATAAGATAATAACTAATAAAATTCTTAAAACGGGAATATATTTAATGCTTTTGAATGCAGTATGAGTTGTTTTATTTTTAATGGAACATCAAAATAAATTGCGACGAGAATACTAAAAGCGGATAGTCAACCAAAATGTTGCACATACAGAATAAGTTAAGTCAATCCTTTTGCCGCCAGACCTCATGTGGATTTTTATGAGACATTAATTTTCTCTAAAGGCCATCCCTATAACTTCCTGCTAATATTAACCGCAAATCTATCGCAACCTTGTTTTTGTGCTTTTCTATGCTTTTGAGCTCTTCAAGCTAAAATGCGGTTATTTTATCTTTCAAATTAACCGATTTCCACGTGACAAGGGCAGTAGTTTTTTGGGTACCATAAAATAATTGAAAACACTAACTCATCAGATACATAATTTCCGATCTAAAAAAACACCTTTTTCCCGTCTCACGGACGGGTTTCGACCTGGCCGTTCAACAGTTTTTCGTGAAATATGACGAATGGAATCGCTATCAGTTAGATTTGATTAGATTCAGTCATTCAAGAGTTATAAGTGGGTCACCTACTTGCACACAAATACATGCACACATCATGGCTGACGACCTACAAGTGTCGCCGTTGACAGTAATGTCCTGGCTACCGTCTACGGACTTTCTAGCAAACTCTCAAGTTCAGCAGCGATGTAATTGGCATCTTGTCTTTCATCGACGTACGGTTGTGTAGATCGATCGTTTAGACCCAAATTTATCTGCCATCGTCCTCCGATTTGGATGATTTTGCCGAACGTAAAACAGCAGCGATACGCTGCCACTTTTATTACTGTTTTATTAAAGGGTGTTTTTATAGAGTGATACAAGGTTAAATCATAATAAAACATAGAAATATATATTTGATATCAATGAAACGATCTTTATTGGATAGAAAATTTTATGACTTTAATGTTTAAATATGATTTCGGCCATGTGGCCGCCACGGCTGACGCGTACAAGGCGCAATCTGGAACACCAATTTGCACAAACAGTAACATTCTGACCATCATGGTTTTTGAAGACATATGGGCCAATGACTCCGCCAGCCCATAAAGCTTACCAAACAGTAATTTTCTAGGAATGTATGGTGTTTCGAAAAATGTGATGGTGGATTCTGTGAATGTAATGGTGGATTGTTTACTTACGCAACCATTGAATGGACGAAGTGCACGATAATTTTGACGGACAGAACCATTACTTTGATTAAAAATTTCCACAATTTGCACGCGTTGCTCTGGTGTAAGTCGATTCATAATAAAATGTCAAAGCAAACTAAACTATCAGCTGTTAAATGGGTGGTGAAATAAAGCAGTGATGCCAACTCAAAGTTGTATCACTCTATGAAAAACACCCTATATTTGCACATGTTTTTGAATAGCTCATTCGTCCATAATAATTTGGCTAAAAAAATCCTGGTTATAAAACTCTTAAAAATTTAATTTTAATTTTAAACTCAATTCACAGTTTTACTATTTTTATACCATGAAAATAAGTGGCCTGGCCCTCGAAATTCCATGCGCACTTAATTTCACTTTTTTATATATTTTTTGCTTTAAGTTAAACACATTTAATAAAACTGCTTTGATTTTAGGTACGTCTTTGACTCGTGATGCTGATCGTCATGTGATTAGCATCGTTAATAAATAAAATATATAAATTACACGGTCTGCTTGACATGAATAGCATTAGAAGACATCATGGGAGTGCGGTTGTCATGTTGTTGGCGTGCTGGCAAATTATCAGATAAAAATATTTTAATTGCGGTCATAATTATTGCAACTTCATGCGAAAGACATGAAATATATTTTAACTGATTCTGGAGACATGTTTTATTCGCGTCTAGATTATTCATATTGAATTTTACTGTTTAAGCGTGCTTTTGATTAAAAATGTCTCTGATTAAACATTTTTCTGAAGAGCGCAATATTTGAAATATATTTTTAATCGTTATACCAGCAGTGAGAACCAGTGCTAAAGATACGGTCACACTTGTCAAACATTTGCCCAAATAAACGTAACCACTAAATAGTGCTGTTTTAAATAAGCTGCACACTCATTATAAAAATAATTATTTATTATATATATATATATATATATATATATATATATATATATATGAATTTATTTTATATAAAACAGTTATTTGTGATTCCGCGTCAAACCGACAAAGATTTACACACGACTCTTTTCGATTTGCATGAAATTCGGTCAGAGGCCAACATGAAAATTTTTATTTTACTAAAAACCATCTCTTATATAATTATGACTCCTAAACCATTCTAAATATATATCTTTAGCTATTTTAAGAAATGTTGGGCAAAGGCACCCTGATGATCGCATTAGCCCCAGTGAAATGCGCATGGGATCTAGTTAAAACCCCTCAACTGATCACTTTGAAATTTTTAGTAAGATTTTGGGAAAAAAGAAACAGCATATAATTAAAATTGCAGAGTCTAAAACGACAATCCCCGAAAATATATAGTAAAATAAGTTTTATTTTTATGTAAAAATTTGATATCTGCCCTGTTTTGAGATTTTGAAAATTGAGTTAAAGATCATATTTGTTTGCTAATTCTTTTTTCATTAATAGCACTGACTGTTGTTTAAAGTTCCTGAAATTTTAGAGGATTATTTTTGTAAAAAAAAATATTTTTCTTTTCAGAATAATATGTCATCATGCTTAGATTATAATGGGTGTTTTTTTATAGAGTGACACAAGTTTAAATGATAACAAAACAAGGGAAAATATTTTTAATATCAATGAAACGGTCTTTATTTGAAAGAAAATTTTAACAAATTAAAGTTCAAAATTAATTTCTGCCATATGGCCGCAACAGTTGACGCGTAGAAGGCGCCATCTGGATCATAAATTTTCATCAACTTTTTGCAGCCTTTGCGGCCGTATTTCGAATGTGGATTTCCAGGTGTTCCATTGTTTATGGTTTATCGATGTAGACAAGTGAGTTGACATAACCCTGAAGAAAATCATCCAACGGGGTTAAATGACACGATCTTGATGGCCAATAACGTGAAACTATTTTATCATCAAAGGCATGTGGCTCCATCCTGTTTTGTAACCGCATCTCAGCAAGATTAATGCCATGTAATTGAGGTACCAAAAAAATAGAAATCATGTTCCTGTACCGTTCACCATTGACAGCAACATTCTGACCATCATCGCTTTGAAAGACTTATGGGCCAATGACTCCGTGAGCTCATAGAGCGCATCAAACAGTAACTTTCTGCGGGTGTTTCGACAAGTCTGCTTATTTAAGTAACCATTCAATCAGAAATGGACTTCATCGGAAAATAACATTTTGAATGAATCAGTTTGACGAATAGAACAATTATTTTGACTGAAAATTTCAACAATTTGCACGCCCTGGTGCAAAGTCGATTCGTAATGAAAGTTCGAAGCAAATTATACAAAAAGCAACTGTCAGCAGTTTAATAGCTGATCCAATAAAGAAGTGATGCCAACTAAAAGTTGTGACACCCTAAAAAAAGACCCGAACAAAAACAAGCAAAACTCTCAACATTTTGGGATTCTTAAACAACAGATCAAATTTTGCAGCTTTTAGCTTTCCTCTTTGCAGCGCAAAAAGAAAATCATCCAGTTGTTATTTAATTTGATTGAATAAATAAATCACTTGAAAAGTTTGTTTTAATTTGCCACCCGCTTATTAGGTGCGCCACGGGATGTAAAAGGGACGGCAAAAAGTTAATGCGTTCTAAAATCACAAATTATACGTGTGTTTGTGATTTATGCGTGGGTTGATTGGGACGCGTTCTGTGAACCTGCTGTTAGTTTTAACACGGTGCTCTTTTTTTATTACAAGAAAGAGGATACAAAGCTTTTGCTCGCAATCAAATTCATTTAAAAATGATGTTCAACACTTTGGCCATGATTTTGTACATTCATTTTCTATGACCCGCCATCAATTATTTATTTACTGTTAAAACAAAAAGTCTTGTTACAAATTTTAGTTAAACAATTCTCTTCTCAACAATCGATTTTGTTTTACTCATTTTAGTCGTTCTCTTAAGCAGCTGTTAAGTTTAACATGTTTGATGCTCTTTATTTTGCATGTAAAAAATTGTTTTGATGCTTTTTACTTTATCAAATTGAACCACCAACATGTTGTAACCAACTTAGCTTGCTGCTCGTTAATAGATTTAAGATGGCAAAAATGTATTACATATTTTGAAACTATGGGCATATCAACTCTTATTTTCTATTTTGCATAAACGACTATTAATTTCTTTAGATTAATTGATTAAACAATTTACAATATATTTCGCACCCTTTATAAAAATATGAAAGGATATACAGTTTGTTATGCGGTCTTATAAAGTATATAAAATCGGGGGCCTTATGACTAGGGAAGTCGAATAAGCGTTGTTCGTCTGTCTATATATAAAATCGGTTCCTCGCAGGCACCAAAAAGTGTTGGAAGACTCATTCTTGAACTGATGTATTGAAAATATTTTGCGAAATCCGAAATTGAGTTCCAGGGCTGGATATATAATAAACTTATTTTTGGTATATAAAATTAACTATCTGAAGGCAATTCTGTATATATATTTTTTTGTTAACCCTATTATATACTTAAAGAAAAATTGAATTGGTAGAAAAACTTAAAGAAGTATAAAAGTTCTATTCCAGAGTTGGATAATTGATAATTTTCTAGGTACATCAAAGTAACCAACTAAAATTAATTGTTTCTTTTTCTTTGAATTCCGCATATTTTATATATTCAAATGGAATTAACTCATGTTAGAAATTAGAAATTCCAAAAATGCAGCTCCAGAGCTGGCGAACCCATATTTATTTTGAAATATCCAAGTAATTAAATGAAATCAACAAATTTTTGCAATCTAACACGACTTATATTTTAGTACAAAAAATTTCAATTGACATTAAAAATCAAGATTTCGATTGCAGGGATGGACAATTAAAATATTTTCTTGCTAACAGAAGTAATTAACTAAAATATATTATTTGTTTTCTTTATAAATTAGATATATATATATATATATATATATATATATATGTATAATTTATTTCATAGAAATTTACTGAAAATTAAAAAAAAATGCAGTTCCAGAGGTGGACAATTTTTGCATATATAGATTTCTATAATGAAAGTAAAAGCAAATTAATTTATTTTCTGTAATAAAACATATTTTTAAAGAAAATCGTTAGTATTAAAAATTAAGCGATATCAATAAGACGAGTCCAGGGTTGGACAGTTGAAATATTCTTTGCTACATAGTAGTAATAAATTAAAATATAGTATTTTTTTATAAATTAGATATATCTGATATTTTTCATAGAAATATACTTGTGCTAATGATCGGAAATTCCGAAAATTCAGCTCCAGGGGTGGTCAATTTAATATAATTTTTTTATTAAAGAAAAATCAAAACAATGGGTAGTCAAATTTATTTTATATATTAAAAATAAAACTATTGGTGTTAAAAATCAAGCGATATCAAGATGAGTGCAGAGATGGATAATTTCCGATGAATTGATATTGATTAAATAACAAGCAAAATTTTTATAAAAAAAATTTTTTTTTTTTTTTTGCATAAAAGTGCAATTGCAACAAAACGCAATAATAAGTACTAGTAACAACATTTATCATAATTGTATATTTCACTATATGTAAATTTCTAAGTGACAGAAATAAGATGTCTTAAAATGCCACAGTGTGTTTTCAGTCTTAAATTGAATTTAATTAGAGGCCATTTGCTTTTGTTTAAAGGCCACCGCTGGTAAATGTTACATTCTAATAATAACAGCTTGTTGGGAAGTTGAAATGCTATTGTCAGAGTTTCCACTCGCATGTCAATTATTTGTGTCATAACAAAAGTTCAAGTGGAAAAGTTCAATGTTGTCAATGGACTTGCAAGTACACGTTTCCTGATTGACAGCAATAGTCAATTAATACCACCAGAGGAGTGTTTGTTTTCAGTACTTTTGTTAAGAATGGCAAAATATTTATTTTAAATTTAGAAAATTGCAAATAAATAAAGATATTGACGTTTTGATAAGACAAAAAATTAAATAATGACAACCGAGTCTAAATGAAACTACTCGTGTGTTATAAAAAAGATTAGGGCGACACAAAAGGAATCTTGCGGAAGTTATTTTTACTTCAAGTTCAATATTTTACTACCGTTTCTTGTAAATTAATTTAACATTTTCGTTTGGGAGTTTATATTGAAACAACAATAAAAAGGAAACTCAAATTTTGTTATTGACTTCAATATAAAATTCTAAACAAATTTGTTACCTCAAAGCAGTTTAACTTAACCAAGTTTTTGTTTTATAACTTTTTTATAATAAAAAGTAGCAGCGTGTAAAGTTTCTATAGCAAAAATGTGCTGTTTCTTATTTCTGTTTAATATTTAATGTTGTCACAGATGGGCGTGCAGCGAACCCGTAACTATTCCCAATATCGTACACGCATCTCTATTTCCCATGCAAACTCTTTTGGTTTTATAAAAAATCTCCAACAGGAGTAAAATTATATTAAAAGTGACATGATTTTATAATGTTTTTCCTCCCATAATCTTGCATTTCCATACATATTAGAGTTTTTAAATAAATCCTTTTCCTTTTTCCAGAGTAAATGTTGGCTGTTTTGCTTTCTTCCTTTTGCAAATATTTAGAAAGTATGCAAAACACTCGTGCATATATCACACAGAGGCAACATGTTAAGCAAATGTTTCGTGCGCTAATGGCGCATAACGTTGTTCTGTGGAATGGCCAAATTAAAGGCCATAAATATGCTTGATGACACCATTTCAGTGTAGGGCCAGCAGATGTCATATTGATGAGTAAATAAATTTATTTAACTGCAGACGTTTTTTTACATTCTTAGTTTACATAATAATATTTTAAAAAAATGTTTTAAAGTTATTTAATTTTCATAAAAGCCATGATATTGCATGATATGATCTCCAACAGCTTAAAATTGATGTACTCTCTTTAGAAGAAGTTCAAATCTATATATCAAATTCGTGTATATAAATAGTTTTATTGAAAATAAATATGTTACGTTCAGTGCTTTTTTAATAAATTTTCGTACTTTTATCTTGGTGTTGGTGTTTTAAAAATTAACACGCGTGTTTTCACAATAAAACGATTTGGATGAATTCTGGTTGTAAGATTAAAACCAACTATCAGAATAATATCAATTACCAAAAAGTATTTTCAATTGTCCAACTCTGGAATCGAAGCTTTGATTTTGCTGAACTTTTAATGCCATTTGAAATTTTTTCTTATATATAAAATATGTTCCACTGCTCTAAAAATTAGTTCATTTCATGCCGTTTTCTTTTCTACAAAAGAATGATATATTTTTTACACTTTTTTGTAGAAAATGCCAACTTGGTGTCATTTGAAACTAAAGAATTTTTGAGCAATTAATCCATATCCGTTACAAAAGGTTATTTGTGTTTTAAAGCTTCTCCAAACAGCCACTTTTTAGAAAAAAAGTAAAAAAAATATTACACGTTTGCTTTAGATACTTCCGTATTCGAAAAAGAAAACAATTTTTTATTCAAAATTTTAGTTCAATTTTTCAGTATCGTACATGGTTTTAATAGATTCTGTTTAAACCTGGTTTTACCATACAAAATATTTTTGTTAAAACTAACTTTAAACCATTTTTGGTTTTATGAAATAAAACCTTGCTTTTGCCTGTTTTTGTTTGTGCTAAATTGAGTGCTGCCAAGTTATATATTTGAAACATCTCAAAGCGATTGAAGAAGGCTTTAATTCTTTCAGAACTTGCATGATTTAAGATGAAATTATGTCGTTTATAAAAAGGATTTCCATACTTTTGAAATATTAATTTACAAATTGAAAACATTTTTTATATTGAATTTTTCTTATTTTCTTATATAGGGTGTTTTTTATAGAGTGATACAAGCTTGAACCATAATAAAATATAGTAATATATTTTAGTAATCAGTGAAACGGTTTTTATTAGATAGAAAATTTTATGATATTAATATTTAAATATGATTTCGGCCATGTGGCAGCCACGGCTGGCGCCTAGAAGGCGCAATCTGGAACACCAATTTTCACAAACAGTAACATTCTGACCATCATCGTTTTTGAAGACATATGGGCCAACGACTCCGCCAGCCCATAAAGCGCACCAAACAGTAATTTTCTGTGGGTGTTTTGAGAAAAGCTTGTAGATGCTCCCCACTCCAAATGCGACTATTCTGTTTATTTACGTACCCATTCAACCAAAAATGGGCTTCATCAGAAAATAAAACTATGAATGTACGAAGTGTACGATAAGTTTGACGAATAGAATCATTATTTGATTAAAAATTTCCACAATTTGCACGCATTGCTCTGGTGTAAGTCGATCCACAGTAAAATGTCAAAGCAAACTAAACAAAAAGCAACTATCAGCTGTTAAATGGATGGTCAAATAAAGCAGTGATGCCAACTCAAAGTTGTATCACTCTATAAAAAATACCCTATACAAACAAAAACAACTGCAGTACAGTTTGTGCATTCAGGGGAACCAAATGCAGCCGTTTCTATGAGGGATCTAATATATTGTAATGAAATTTATGGGACATCAGGTGCGCCAAAAGCTAAATTTATAAACTCTGCAGTGCGAACATGTGCGTAATTGTAATTCTAAAATCAGGTTTTAGCTTTTCGTATGAAAACACTATTAAATTGGAGTGCCAACGATGAGGCGCAGTGAATATTGCATCCTCTTTAGGCCAATTGTATTGGCCGCAAAATGGACAAATTATTACATGGACTGCTCAAGCAGATTTATTTTCTTTGAGGCAACTTCCCATAATCACATGATATGCAGAAGTATCAACACGATTTTCTGTCAAAACAGAGACAACGTTATCGATAGTTTTTCTGCAACAGCAAAAAATAATTAACACAAAGAAAACGATTTTATAACAGCAACTCTTAACAGAATCGGATTGCAATTCTCACAATTCTCAATTCTAGATTGAATTCCGACACAACCCGGATTAAAGTATTTTCTAAATTTATTGCCTGTTCTTGCATATAAAATTAAAGTTTCCATTTTAGCTTTTAAATTGAAAACAACAACAAATTTTAGTTTAATTCTTGTTATTTAAATATAAATTCCCCAACAAGATTGACAAGACCGCAGTTAAAATATGTTACAGACGAAAATATTCAAAATACGCCGGACTTGCAAATAGAATTTATATAAAATTGTTATTAAAATTGTTATTAAATGGTAGACAATAACCGATTTGCGGCTAAAAACTAATAACATTTTTCATTACCATTAAATGCTTTAAGCTGGATGAATTAAAATTCAGTTTTCATATACATCGAATGCGGCAAAAAAAAAAAGATTTCCAAATGAACGAGTCTGACAAAACAGTTATTAAATTTAAAAATTAATTTCAAGCGCTTATTGGCTTCAAAGTAATAAATACTTTTTATTGTTCGTGTCATTAACCCTCAATCAGCAAACGCTTAAGTCTGTGTTGTTAAAAGTGTATCGTTGTATGTTGACAACCAGAATACACGAGAGAAGGAAATCGACGATTGATATTTGAAATATCGCATAAACAAAAACCAAAAAGAATTTCTTTACGACGTAATTTAAATAAGTCGTTTAAATAACATCTCTTAAGCTCTTTAAATAAATAAAATGGGTTGGCTTCTTTGGATCCTGTTACATTTTATTGCTTCCTGAGTTTTATGTTCCTCAACCCACCCACAGCAATTTAATGGCTTGCAAATGGTTTTAGAGTTGTTCCAACACTCGCACTTGAGCAACTTTAAATTAAATTTTCCAAGAATTAAATATTAAAGGAAATGGTAAGAGTTCCTTTGGCTTAGGGATGAGGAGGAAGAATTCTGTTATTTAATATCAACATTGAATTTAAGGGAAATGTTTATCTAAAATGGGGTTGGAGACGAACACATTTTTCGTGAAATATATTTTTGTGTTCAATGAAATAAATACTCCCTCACACCTCTAGGCCACCGAAACCCTTTCCCAAAAATTACTTGTTATTGATTGTCCTGTTGAAGAATTTTTGTTATTTCAAGGATCTGCAGGGATAGACTTTTTTGATAAACAATTTGCATTCGTGCGTGAAAACTATTTGCAAATAAATAAATTATTTTATTCTATTCACTTACATGTGCGTGTGTTAAGCAGCAATTCTTAACTCTGCTAGAAAGTGACTTTTAGCCATTGAAAAATTCTGACTTAAAACAACTGCAGCTTTTCATGGCTAATTTTCAACGTTTAATATTTTTGCCGGCTACAGAATTAGTGTTTTATAACGTGTGAAATTGATTTAGTTTTTAACGACGTATTTGCCATACGACCAGTATTATTGTTGTTGGTAAGACCGCCAAAAAATTTCAAAGCTTAATTAAGTTTCCCAACGGCGAAGTTTACTAATTCGTGGTTTTAATGTTTTACACGAAGTCTTCTGATTTCCAATATCGTTTTATAAATCAAAAATAATATATATTTTTCAATGGGTAAATAAAAATCAAGAAATAACTTTTATTTTCTGAAAAATAAACAAAAATCAAGAAGTAATTTTTATTTCTTGATCGAAATATGGAAATTAAGAAATAATTTCTCTTTGCTCAATCAAAAATAAGAATCTATCTCTTGGTTTCCTAATCGAAAAATAAAAGTCTAGAAATAACTTTTATTTTCTCATTGAATAACTTTTATATTCTGAGAAATAAATAAAAATTAAAAAATAAATTTTGCTTGCTTGTTAAAAGAAAACCAAAAATATATTTTATCAAAAATAGAAGTCATGAAATAAATTTTATTTTCTCAGAAATAAATGAAAAGCAAGAAATAACTTTTATATCCTGAACGAAAAATAAAAGTCGAGATATAACTTTTTACAACAATTTGCTCATTTCAAAATGATAATCGGGAAAGAGTTTATTTTTCTTATTGAAAAATAAAGGTCAATTAATAACTTTTATTTTGTGATAAATAAATAAAAGTCAATAAAATAACTTTTATTTTTCAATAAACAAATAATAATTCTAATAGTAGAATTGAAGAAATAAATAACATGCTGTCATCGAAAAATATAAGTTAAAAAGAACTTTTATTTTCTCAAGAATAAATAAAAATCAAGAGCTAACTTTGATACCCTGATCGAAAAATAAAAGTCAAGAAATAACTTTAATTTTCTCTATGAATAACTTTTATATTCTGAGAGATAAAAATCAAGAAATAACTTTTATTTTCTGATCGAAAAATAAGAGTCAAAAAATAACTTTTATTTTCTCAGGACCAAATAAAAATCAAGAAATTTCCTTCGAATAAATAATTCTTATTTTTCGAGGAATAAATTAAAATCAGCTTTTATTTTCTGATCAAAAAGTAAGAGTTCAGAAACAACTTTTATTTTCTGAAGAATAAATAAAAATCAGGAGATAACTTTGATATCCTGATCGAAAAATAAAAGTCAAGAAATAACTTTAATTTTCTCTGTGAATAACTTTTATATTCTGAGAGATAAAAATCAAAAAATAACTTTTATTTTCTGATCGAAAAATAAGTGTGAAAAAATAACTTTTATTTTGTCAAGAATAAATAAAAATCGGGAGATAACTTGAAGTTTTAGGGACATAAATACAAATCAAGAAATAGGTTTTTTCGTGATCGAACAATTAAAGTCAAGATATAAATATCTTTTCTGATCCTGAAATAAATATCAAATAAAAACTTTACGATGAATTAACAAAAACCAAGAAATAAATTTTATTATTTCAGAAACAAATAAAAACGAAGCAAAAACTTTTATTTTCTGATCATAGAATTCAAACTTTTGTGTTCTTATCGATAAGTAAAATTGAAATTGAATTGAGAGGAAAAAAGAAAGCTCGCAAAGAAATAAAAGTTAAGGCATTTAAATGTAGTGCACGTAACAAATATTCCTTTGGTGTATTGCTTATGCAGGTAGCACTTCGCTTTTAGCTTGATTTTGTATTTATTTAGTTTAATTTGGTAAATAATCGTTTTATGCGTCGATTGCTTCACACACACATAAACACATTTCACTTGAAATTTAATGCCAAAATTCTTATATTTACAAATATATCACTTATTGTGGAACATTTTGAACTCCCTTATCTCCCATTATTTTTGATTCTTCAAAAATAGTTTCAAAGTTAATTAATTAAAAGTGCTTGTAAAACATCTACAAAATGCAAACATTTCGCTTTGATGTTGCACTTGTTTAATCAAATCTTTCATTATTGAATGAAATAAGGAAATAATCAAAAAATCTCTATATATGATACCTGGCAAATAGTAGTACTCGTAACCTCTTAAATTATAATTCATAAATCTGAGTTGACTTTTTGGCCTAAATCGAGGCAATAATATAAAAAAAATACTCTCCAATTTTTCTATACACGCCCCTACTGAATACCTCGTGGCGCCAACTTCTCTTGAAACAGAAAAAACAAATGAAATATTTAGACTTCTAAAACTTCCGCTTAAACTCAGACGATCAGTTTAGAAATTCTTAACTAACAATCTGTTGTTGGCTGATGCTCAAAAGCATACTGACACGTATGAGTGATATTTTTATGTGTGGAATCGAATCGAATAATAATCATACGCACCAAGTATTTTTGTTAGAAACCATCGTACAACAACACCAAAGTCCAATTTTTTTGGTATAGGATGTTTTTTATAGACTGATACAACTTTGAGTTGGCATCACTGCTTTATTTGAACACCAATTTAACAGCTGATAGTTGCTTTTTGTTTAGCTTGCTTCGACATTTTATTATCGATCGACTTACACCAGAGCAACGCGTGCAAATTGTGGAAATTTTTGATCAAAATAATGGTTCTGTTCGTCAAACTTGTCGTGCACTTCGTTCATTCAAAATTTTATTTTTCGATGAAGCTCATTTTTTGTTGAATGAGTACGTAAATAAGCTTTCGTCGAAACACCACTACATCTACAGAAAATTACTGCTTGGTGCGCTTTATGGGCTGGCGGAGTCATTGGCCCACATGTCTTCAAAAACGATGATGGTCAGGATGTTTTTTTTTCGCGAGAATTGGTGTTCCAGATGGAGCGTTGTATGCGCCAGCCGTGGCGGCCACATGGCCGAAATCATATTTAAACATTAATGTCATAAAATTTTTTATGCAATAAAGACCGTTTCACTGATATCAAAAATATATCACCATGTTTTATTATGATTTAAACATGTATCACTCTATAAAAAACACCCTTTGATGTTGCTTAGACAAGCGTTGTGAAAGTATTTCTTCTTTTAAAACACCCACAATTAATTAATTAATTAATCAAAAATATCTGACAATCAATTAAAAGTGTCCATAATATTTGGATGAATTTTTAAAGTTAAAACATTCAAATAAAATTTATGTATGTAGATAAAATTTTTAATTAATATCAACAAATTATATTAAATTATTTAAATTAATTTCTGTTAAAATCTGACATATTTCGTTTGTTGCATTTCAAATTGTCTCAGTTGGTTACGGCTTTATTGTTTAGCAAAAAATCGAAATTCAAAGAATTATTTGTTTGCAACTTGATCAGAATTCATTGTTTTCTTGCTTCAGAAGTTGAGTCATTTATTCTCTCTTCCTGGAAAATATAACAAATAAAAAGCAAATCATTTTGTTGTCTTCTTATTGTCCAGTCTATCAAAAGGAATTCAAAAAGATCTTGTTGCTAAATCATAAAGAAAAACATTCTTCTGCATAAATAATCTTATCAACAATATTATTTTTCCGTTTTGGTTAGTACGAAGTGACTTATTTCTGATAATTACCCAGCAAATATTACAGTCGAACGAGAAGGAGGTTTGTAAAATGAAACCTGCTTCGACATCACATGAGTTTTATTCGCAGTGGCTCACTTGATACGTCGCCTTGTTTAAAAAAATGTCATCTACTGAAATAATTGCATCCTTTTAAGCAAAGAAGGAAGCACGAATTATTTCATATCATATCATTTCTGGTTTCCATCAACAGCGAATGAGCTCCAACATTTTTGTAAAACGCGACACTCTTTCAAAACTACTTATTTAACTGAAAAAAATTGCAAGTCTGCGCAAAAAACAACGGAAGCTGTCCACAATTGTTATTTGTTGTGGTTTTCTTTACCTCTTACAACTACAATCAAAGTTGAGAAAATCCAAAAGAAAAATGTATCTCTGAGTTGTCTTTGACATACTTTTTTTTTAATTCCAAGACTCTGCAGGCAAAAACTCCCTGATGACTTCGGGTGGGTAAAGCTGACCCTGGCTTTTGTGCCATTGCAAAGGGTGCTCCAACCATAATACGCGATAATCGTTGTTAATAAAATAAAAAGTGAATATAGAGAATTATCGTAATATTTCTCTTTGCTTTCATTATAGAAGCAGACAAGTGTGAAACGAAATGTCTGTCCGCTGGTTCACATATTCAATCATTCTGCGACATAATTGAGGTTAAATGTCACTGATACAGCGAATTATCTCATCCTTTAGATCTTGAATTTTTGTTGGTTTATTAAGGACCCTTTTTTAAGAATATCTAAAGAGAGAATTCCAACAGTGTCAAATCATATGATCGTGGTGGGCAAATAACATCGTCACGGCCGTTGTCCAAGGGAGTCATTGTTTTATTAAATTTATTTCTTATAGGTCAATTGGTCGAAGACTTTTAATTCAGAATGACGTTATAAATAATCTAAAGTACAGGAGAAGGTCAATATCAGTTTTATATATTCAACTTACACAACAGAGCAATACGCTTGTTTTCGAAAGCCGCTACACTTTTGTCGTCAGTAATCATTTGTATCATATTTATTATTTATTTTATTAGGCGGCCTTTTTGAATGCGATAACAATTTCGATTTGCGCCAATTTTATTATTACAAATGGCACCACCCTGTTGGAAATGCGCAAATAAAGGCTGGGCAAATTTTGAGGTTACGAAGTTAATTTCATTAAAAACGCACATTTGTCTTCAACAAGTTGAATTTAATTGACGCCAGTGTAAAGTGGAAATGCGGGAATTCATAATGATATATAAAGTCGGGCAAATATCCATCTCTAAGAAGCTGGCGGACCCCTGTTCTTTTCATAAAATTTTGAACTTAATTTTGCCAGAAAACTTTCCCTACTTCGTCAAGGCAGCGTCGAATTTCTACTTTGACGGGCTCATTCTCAACAATATTTTGTATAGCGGCTGTTTTTGTTGAAATACGGACACTACGAGCGTATTGTTTTGATACCGCGAGCCTCGAAGCGGTTAAATTACGCTCAGCTGTCTGAGAAGAAGCCTGATTTTGAGAAAAATCTGTTCGAATTTTCATCCTTTTGATGGTAAATTTTTACCAATAAGATTCTTTGCTGAAGACTATAACGTTTCGCAACATTTTGCTATACTTTTGTTAATAAATAACACCTCAGGATGGGACATGTCATCATATGACGGCCAATATATTTCCTGTATGATTTTAAGCTTGAATTTAAAGTGAAATAAAAGCTTATTAAAGATTTTATGCAAACAAAAATGTAAACTTGCCAACATCAAATACATCAACAGAATTTTCTTTTTTATATAATTTGCCTTCTATTGTTATTTAAATTGATGGAAGCATAATTAACTTAATTAAGTACCCACGTATTTCCTAAATACATATATTTTCTCATCTGCAAATATTTTTTCGCTCATACTTTCGATAATAAAATCGTATTTTGATTTTATTGCAAAACACAAAATATAATACCAAAGATTTTCTCGTTGCTGAAGTCGGACTAAAAGCACAACAACTACAAAATCTAAATCCATTTAACAACCGATTGGCTGTTTGATATTTTCTCTTATATTCCCTTTTGTTACAGAATTAGTTTGGGGAAATATTTATAAGAATTAACAACAACTTTTTCAGCAGTTTATTTAAACAGCCAGTGACTTTCTACTTTTCTCTTTTCATCATCGAATTTTCATCATTCAACAGACAACAAGAAATTTAATAAGAAATTTAATAAGACAAGGCAAGTCTAAAGAAGACGAGGCAAGTCTAATAGACATCAGGGATGAGTTAATATTTAATAAAACCTTAAGTTGAAGTCACTACAGCCGTAATAAGCCTGTAATGTTTTGAAGGAAAATTGTTTTAATAGATTAAGTTTTTGTTACAGATATTTTTAAATTGAATTAAATTAAGTTTCGCAATTTTATCGCATAGAATGAAATACCAATTTTAAATTTAATAATTTAAAATTTATAATAGTAGTTAGAAGTGGACTAAACTCAGTTCACCAAAATAATGAAAATAGAAAATTCATACTTATATAATATCAAATAAGATCTATATAAAAATCCCTGAAGATGGTCAGCAAAGTTGACCGAAATATTGCATGAAAATATATAAAAATATGTAATTTTTAAAAAGAATATATGCACTCATTAATCATTCTGTATATAATAGATATATGACCTTAAGCCGAAATAAATAATAATTACACCTCAATATAATTTAACTTAATTTTATAGGCCAACAATTCGAAAAGTTTTCTTAATTCAAAAAGACATGGTAAATATTCAACATCAGCAGACCAGAACAGCTGTTTTCGATAGCCGATACACTTTTAATACTCCTCATGAGTAATTTTATTTAATACCACTTGTTTGTTGGCTTCTTTGAAAGTGGGCACAGTTTCTAATGGTACCAATTTTATTATTAAAATGGGTACGAGGACTGCATCAACCCGATGATAATTCACTTCTGCTAAGCGCCTGTGTTGCCGTTTGAGTATTTTTCTTCTTATACAATTTTTTTTTTCAATATTTTGTTCGATGTTTTTTATGCTAAATTTTTTGGTTCGAATTTTTTAAGTACATTAAGTCAGCTGTAATGCGCATAAGACCCAGTGTTATGTGTGTAGGCACCGATATATATATATATATATATATATATATATAGAAAAACGCTGCTTCAACTGTTTCTATGGGTGGTAAAAGTATTGAGGAATCAGGGGGTCTTAAGGTTCTGAGAGTGAAAGTACAAGATCGAATAACATCTTGTTAATTGCAGAGGTCGCGGCATTGAAGAGTGTGGGCTTCTTAAGACTTTGTAAGAGATACTTTGCACTATCTGACTTTAATTTTTATAACACTTAAATCCGATCAAAAATGGGTTATAGCATTCATCTGTGGACCGATGCTTAAAAGTTTTGAAGCGTGTAAAGGAAACTTGTTGTCGACAGCAGGGTAGCCAATTGACTTAATTGCTATCATTGTCCTGTTGTTAGATCGCTACTAAAGAATCTTCTAATAGAGACTTAAGAATTTCGAAATTTGATAACGACCATCTTGTTCAGGAAAATTAGATGTCGTATATTCAGTCTGGCGTATACAACATTCGCCATTAAATAACAAAAATGTTTTACTGAAAATCTCTTTCATCGAAAACTAATTTTCATTGAAAAATCATTTCATCGAAAAAAATTTTTGATGAAGTGCATTTCTGAATAATTGGATATATGAATAAAGAAAATTGTGAAATTTGAATTCAAATAGTCCTAAATAGATTTGCTATCTAAATATAGTTCCAGAGTTGGAAAACATAAACTAATATTTTTAATAAAAGTAAATACTTCCTGACCAATTTTGCTCTTTGCTTATTGACTCTATTTTATATATTATTATTTTATGCATCGAAAATTTCATTTCAGGGTTGGACAGTTGAAAATATTTCTTGGTTAACCAAAATAACCAACTTAAGTATTTTATTTTCTCTTTCTTTATAAATCTTACATATTTGATACCTTTAACATTAGAAAAGCTAAAAAGACCGCAGCAGGGCTAAGAAATTTAACAATTTTTTGGAATATTTAAGTAACTAAATAAAATTATTTACTTTTATCAGAAATATATTTAATTTATTAATAAAATATATTAATATAATTATCGAATATAATTCATATAAAAAAATGTATTAAAAGTTAAACGAAATCAAATAGATCATTCCAAAGCTGGACAATTGATTTTTATTGAAAAGCAGCAAAATTCAGAATATATATCCAGAGCTGGAGGATCTTAACTTATATGTGGCATATGAAACTAACAATTTAAAACTATTTTTCGCTTTTTTTCTTTTAATTAAACTTGTTTGATATATCAAAAGGAAGTTGGTGGAAAAAATCAAACAAAATCAGAAAAATAATTCCGAATTCGGATAGTCAAAGTTTTTTTTAGTACATACGTCGGTGCAGGGTACATAAGATTCGATACAGCGACACTTTTAGTTGTTCGTTAGTCGCTTTTATAACAAAATTATCCTTTTATCCTTCTAGTATTTGCAGACGAGCTGAGTTTATTGCTCAGTTATTCGTTTTCTAAATTCTACTTTGCTTTTTACCATTTTGTCTAACTCGGGGAAGTCCGTAATTAGTTTTCGTTCATGTGCTGACGCTTTGAGTAGCAGTAAAGACCATATGAAATTGAAAAAACACAAAAGTTACTAAAAGTTTATTTATATAAGATTTTTTTATATAGTGATACAGCTTTGAGTTGGCATCACTGCTTTATTTGACCACTCATTTAACAGCTGATAGTTGCTTTTTGTTTAGTTTGCTTTGACATTTTAGTATGGATCGACTTACACCAGAGCAACGCGTGCAAATTGTGGAAATTTTTAATCAAAATAATGATTCTGTTCGTTAAAATTATCGTGAGCTTCGTCTATTCAAAATTTTATTTTCCGATGAAGCCCATTTTTGGTTGCATGGGTACGTAAATAAACAGAATTGTCGCATTTGGAATGAGGAGAATCCACAAGCTTTTGTCGAAACACCCACAGAAAATTACTGTTTGGTGCGCTTTATGGGCTGGAGAAATCATTGGTCCATATGTCTTCAAAGACGATGATGGTCAGAATGTTACTGTTTGTGGAAATTGATGTTCCAGATTGCGCCTTGTACGCGCTAGCCATAAAAGTCATAAAATTTTCTATCCAATAAATTTTAAATTTTTCATTGATATCAAAAATATATCACTATGTTTTATTATGATTTAAACTTGTATCACTCTATAAAAAACACCCTATAAAAAATAAATAAAAATATATTAACAGTTTTCACATTAAAATAATAGAAGAAGAAAAGTCTGTTTTTCCTCACATCCATACAAAAATCAACAAAAACCCCAGTGTGCGTCGTCACCACTGTCAGTGGCGAGCACTGCAATTCAATGATTAACAACTTCTATTGACCTGAAATGGATGACGTGGATAGAAATGAAAGGTTTTTTGCCACACAACTCATGCTACAATGGATACTGGGAGCAGGCTATCTCACTTGTAAATGATGTTGACAAGGCCAACGAAATCAAACGATTTGATACCGCAAGATTTCTTGTTTTGGCATTATCTTGGATTGCAGGTGTTTAAGGATACGTCACAAATTATAGCGATTCTCAAAGCCAACTTATTCAATACCAGCGATTGAATTCAGCCCGAGTTGTTAAAAATTGGACATTCCAAATGCACTGTATTTAGAGCAGCCATGTCGAACTATTTAACGATGTTGTATTCCACACATAATGAAATGTGAAGCACCTTCAAACGAATAAAAAGCTTTGATGATGTTTCACACGCACTTTCTTTTATTTGAATTTATAATAAAAAAAACTAAGAAAAATTGTTTTAAATAAATATCTTTTCTAAACCAAATAAAAGTGAATGGTAAAGAAACGACTAAATTTAATCGTGTTCCCCATAAATAAAATTTGTTCGTGCAAATTATAAAAAGGTCGACAAAAGAAGACAAATAACAACATCGTTAGATATTCGAAAAGAAAGAACTTTTTGTTAAATTAACTGCAGGAAAATATATATAAAAAGAAAAACTTTCCTTAAATTATTGTTCCGATAAAAACGTAATTAAAATTCTCCTCATCCATCGTACTTTTCGTGTGTTTCCTTGAGTTATTTTCCGCAAAAAATCTTTTCATTTACACTTTTCTCTAGATGTCAATTAGTTGTGCAGATATTTTGCATCGAATTATTGTTTTTTTTCCAAATTAATTAAGATTGATAGATCATTGCTCGTAAGGGGTTAAATGCAGATAGACATGATTAACATTACCAAGAAAACATCAACATCAAAGTGATTACAAAAGCTTTCGACACGGTCATGAACTGAAATACTTTGCAAATAAATTTAGCAAAAATTGGTGAACAGATACAGACGAGCGACTCTGATCATATATCGGCGATGTTGTTAAAACATATTTTTAGCCGCTGCTGTGACTAACTGTACACAACAGAGAAGTGGTAACGCAGCTAACAATGGAAAATTCGTCAGAACAACCGCAATCCTACAAAAAAAAAGTTTCAGTAGTCCAGCCTTGGCATCATCCAATTGATTTCACTTAATTTTTTATACCAAATAATTTCTTATTAAAATATAAAATATATTTCACGACCAAAAAAATATTGTTAGTAACTTTAATCATGAAAAAAAATCAAATGTTCCACCTCTGGGACTGGCTTTTCTAATCTCTTGTACCCATAAATTTCTATAAAAAATATACAATATGTTTTATTTATAAAGAAAAAGAAACTATTTGTTTTACTTGGTTACTTTTGTGTACCAAAGAAGTTTAAATTCTCCAACCCTGGAATAAAATTTTTTATTACGTTAGATTTTCAATAACCAGTTAATTCTTCTTGAAGTCTAAAATAAGCTTGACTAAAAAAATTGTTTCAGATGATTATATTTATATAACAAATATGAGCTTAAGCTTTCCAGCTCTGAATTTTCAATAGCACTTCGAACCATTTCCAAGACGCCAAAGTTTTAAATAAATAACGTTAAACAACAATGAGTCCTGGAGTAAAATTATCTTGATAACAGAATAAGTCCTTCATCACAGGGAAATTAACATTGAAAAAAAAAAAAACAATTTATAGAACATTCTTTCTCGTCCAAAGAAACTAATAAATTCAGCGGAATGAATAGAACAAATTTAAGATATTAAATTTCAATAAATCAATCTCATGACGTATCAAAACAAATTACAATCAGCGTAGCTAAATTATATATAACAAGCGAATTTACATTTAAGCTTTTATTGTTGTGCTGGAATTGTTTTGGATCAATCACAATTACTTCATGTCGAAGGAAAAACTTTAACTTCCGCTCATCTGTTCTTATCTATTTCTCGTAGATTTATTTGCCTTTTTTTCTGGGCTGAGATATTTCTCGCGTCATGATGGTCATTGTTTGTTGGCACAATTTTAATTGATGACTTTTGATTTCAAACCATTCAAAACTACTGATTGCTTTCCTACAACAACAAAAAATAAATAGCGAAATTTGTAGAGCAAAAAAAAAGACGCATTAAAAAAGTTTATACATTTTTATCTGCAATTGGCCAAACACAGCAAGAAAAAGAGCGACAAAAGACTTACTGAGTCTCGCTAGAGAACTGTTATCTGGTGCTTGGGTCCTCTTCCGATGTATAAATCCACTGATAAAATTTTTTTTTTAATTGTAGTACAAGTTAAAGCAAAAAAATTGGAATCTTTCTATCTCAGAAACTACAATAGAAAGCGTCAAAACTCTAAACGCCTACGAAAGCTTCGCAAAAAATCCCAACATGAAAACCAACCAGTTCTAGAATAAAAACGTAAGAAAATAAAAAGAAAAAATTATCAGTGAGTTTTTGTTATGACTTTAATATTTGCTTTAGACTTCTCACTTAGTAAAGTGCAAGTTTGAAATAAATATCTTTAGTTATTCTAAGAAATGTTGGGTAAAGATACCCTGATGATCTGCATTAGCCCCAGTGAAATGCGCATGGGAACTAGCTGGAACCCCTCAATTGATCACTTTGAATTTTTTAGTAAGATTTTGGGAAAAAAGAATAAGCTCATAATTAAGATTAAAGAGTTTTAAATAATGAATTTTTACTTTTAAGGATTGAAATAGAACAAAAGTTTAATGGGTATCTTATTATTTGTATTTTGTATACCCTGTAAACTATTCAATATAGTAGAGAAGCTTTTCCCCGCATTCTATTCTTCTGAAAACCATCTCAAATAAAGACCATCCCAATAAAGAGGTAAAATTGTACTTATTTTCGGTACTTTTTGTTAATGATAAAGTGCATGTTACAGAAAAAACAATTTGTCTGCCTGCTTTTTATTAGAAGCTCAAATGATAAACTGTGTTCTCTTACGTTGGGGATAAAAAAGTACCAAAAATTTTATATACGGGAACATTCTGCTAAAAGTTTTAAATTCAAGAAAAATTATATAATTAAAATATATTAAATGTGATTGAAATGCTATAGTGTATTATTAAACACCTCCATTAAAGTGGTACCTTTAAAAATCGCTCTACTCAAAGGTAAAAGAAGAAAGTACGTTTATTTAAATAAATTTATTGATTGTTTAATATTCTCTTTGAAGCCCCTGCTTCCTGGAAAAGGTGTAGTTGGGAAATGGTGTATTTGAAAATGGTACCTTTTTAGAAATATTTTATATGAAAATTTAATATATTTAAAGCACTTTTTCAGAAGATTTTTTTTCAAAAATATAGTCCTTGATAACGTTACTTTATGAAAAGAGCGGTCGTCAAAAAAGTTATTTTTTAAAATACTTTTGTAAAAAAGATTTCTCAAAAAGAACTCTTTCCACAATATATTTTGGACAAAAGTATTTTTTTTTAAATAATTTTTAAAAATTTTTATTTTGTAAAAAACACTTTTAGGAAAAAACTTTTTTTAAGAACTTTTCGAAAAAGTGGTTCTTGAACATAATTTTTAACGGCGAACTTTGAAGGCTAATAAAAAGGAATGTACTTTTTAAAAAGGTTTTTTTTTTTTGAGAAGGCTGTTTTCGAAAGATATTGTATTTTTAAATTCTTCTAGGTTTTTATATATTAGACAACATGATATTGTATTTTGATAATTTAATAAAAAGAGTGGTCAACGTAGTTTTTTGAAAAGTACAGTGGAAAACCGATTTCTCAAAATACTTTTTCCAAAAGTACTTTTTTACAAAAATATATTTTAGAGAAATGCTTTTTCAAAAAGTTATTTTTCAAAAAATACTTTTCAGAAAAAAAAAACACCTTGAAAACTACTTCCCCAAAAAAAATTTTTTTCTAAAAGTTTTTTTCAGAAAATTTCTTTATTAACATCATTATTAATGCCCCTTTGAAGAATAATTTAGCTCTTTTTAAAAACGTACTTTTGAGTAAAAAGAATTATATGTTAAAAAAAAGTTTTATATGCTCTTTGGTAACAGTACTTTTTGGAAAGTGTGTTTTTGGGAAAGACTATATGTATTTGGAAATAATCCTTTTTTGAAAAAGAGTTGTGTGTGTGGATATATAACTTTTAAAAAAGTGGATTTGAAAAATAAAATTTTTCGGAAAAGTTGCGGTTTGATTAGTGTACTTAAGAGGCATATTACTTTATGAAAAGAGTACACAATCTAAAAATGTACTTTTAAGAAAAATTCTTTAAGTAAAAAGGTGCTTTTCGAGGAAATTGGCTTTTCAAAAAGTACTTTTTGGGAAAAGTATTTTTAAAAAATTGTATGGAAAAATGTATTTCACGAAAGGTATTTTTTTGTAAAAGTACTTAATTGAAAAAGATTCGTTCGTAATGTGTACATTTTTAAAAAGGTACTTTTAAGGACACATACTAAGCTAAATAGTAGTTTCTAACCATTTCTTAAAGAATTCAGTAAAATAATAGTGAAAATTTAGATTCTTAAAAATTAGGGTGTTCGATTTTTACCAATGAAGGGAATAAAAGTTATTTCTATAAAAATCAAGTTAGAGTGCAAACGCTTCTTTCTCTTTTGTATTCCCCCATGATAACTTTTATAGGGAAATCGAAAGTTATTTTCGTAACTTTCTCACGATTTTCATCATTTCATGCAACTTCTTTATAAACTTCTTGGCGATTGTGGTTGCAGCACCAATTGTGACCACTGTTTGAGTTGGTTTAACGAGAACCCTTCCACTTAATTGAATATCCTCAATTGATATTGGCCAGGAGTGCAATTCTTTATTCACACACATGCGTTAATATTTATTGACAAATAAATCAAACCAACCTTTTGCTTTTCCAACGAATGTGAAGACAAGAATAACTCTGCTACATAAATTAAAAATGCCATTGAATGGTCTAGTGACTGGAGCTACTGGATCGCACACTGTCTATGAAATATTTAATTAACTTCAGTAACACAATCAAGTCCTTTCCAACATTAAATAATATTTTTAAAGCTCTCAAATCGCAAGACATTAATCTAAATTTGTACGTGGCAAAACCTTTAAAAGCCTAAAAAATTTTTTAAGTAGAAGCTACCAAATGTAAAATATTTCTGAGCCCAGGAAGGCAAACGGTTTGAAGTATATATATATATATATATATATATATATATATATATATATATATAATTGATCGATTGTGTTCAATATAAATAGAACAGTTCTTCTTCAATTTTTTATTGATTTATGTTTTTAAATTGAATTGATTGATTAACCGAAACAGACTGTCGACTTGAGAAAATAAGTTCCATAATAAGCGTTCAAGTTTTCAAGTTTCCAAGTGGTTTTCATACAACAAACTTTCGATGTTAAATTTATAAAAATTATAGAATCATTATATCGAAAATGTAGCAAAAATACTCTGCCGTTAAAGCTTTAAAGCATAATTTTAATATACAAACTGGACAACAATAAAGTATAAAATATTTAACTCGTACAAACATTAACGTGCATGCACAGGCATGCATATTAAGATAAAACATTTGTAAATGTGTCACTACAAAGGAAAACTTTTTCACTTAGTTTCTGTTATTCATACAGTGGGGATATTAAGACTGAAACTCTAAACAAAATATTGAGAACTTAGAGAAAATATTAGTTCTTAATTATTTTTATGAATACTAGAGACTGTCAGAGGAATGCAGCATCCACGGGACAGAAATGTTTACCATCACATGAACAACTTTTCGACCAAGTTTTATCGGGTATGGAATAGATTTCAATCATAACCGTTAATGAGCCTGCACTGAGGTCTTTGGCCATTTTTATTTCACTGCTATTTTTATTACATGAAGTTCCTTTTGAGAAACTTTTCTTATTCTTTAATCAATTCTTCATAGTTGAATATCCATTTTTGGTGTTATTTTTTTACTGCTACACTTAAAATTATTCGATTAACCGAATAGGGTTAAATTATATCATTATTATTATATAATTCAATTTCTAGCTCGATTAATTATTCGAGCGATTAATCTATTAATATAAAACCTCGATTAATTGAATACCCTAAGAAGTGCCCAATTTCTTTGACACAAGAAATGAAATGATGGGGTATTGAATTAATCGAGGTTTTATATTAATAGATTATACGCTCGAATAATTAATTGAGCTAGAAATTGAATTATATAATAATAATGATATAATTTAACCCTATTTTATATTAGAATATAAAATAGGAAACAGTAGGAATGAGCTGTTTATCAGTAGTAGACAAGTGAGATGTATATTTAAATTATTATTCGATTAAATTTTTACCTGGAACATATATGGAAGCGATCGATTAGTTGAATATCCTCATAAGTGCCCAGTTTCTTAGATACCAGAATAGGATCGGTAGAAGAATACAAAATAAGAAAGTGTAGAAACGATCAGCTTATCCAGAGTAGTCTATTTAAATTATTATTCGATTCAATTTCTCAATCGAATAGCTATGATAGCGATTAATCGATTAATACTAGACCTTGAATAGGTTCAGTAGGAGAATGCAAAAGAAGAAAGCGTAGAAACGATCAGTTTATCCAAAGTAGCCAAATCAGATGTCTATAAAAGAACAGCCTTAAAGCATTATTCGGTTCAATTGTTATCTGGAACAATTATAAAAGCGATCGATTAACTGAATACCCGAATAAGTGCGCAATTTCTTTAGACAAAAGAATATGATCTGCATAAGAATATGAAAAAGGAAAGCGTCGATATGACCAAACCGGTCAGATTAGTTGTCTATTTAAGGTTGGGTTGGTCCAACCCCCGCCTAAATTTCCCAATCGCTTGTGACGTTTTTCTTATATTTAATTTTGCAATAGACCATTTTAATATATATTAAATGGAAGCTGCCACAATGAGTTAAAAACATTTAATCGTCAAATGTTAGATAAATTTATTTAATAAATGAATAAAAAATAAAGATTAAGAACGAAAATCTCTATTATGCAAATATTGTATAAATTTTTATTCACATAAAGTATTTTACAAGCCGTCAAAAGGGTTGTGGAAAATCGTGGTAGTTTTTAGTTTCAGCTGATTAATTTAAGGTAAATTGAAAATTAATAAGAAAATACTTGTTTCTTATTTATGAAATTTAAAAAATTATATTTAACATGCGTCGATGCGGACATGGACACATCTGATGTGGCAAAAATTATCCATAAATAACATACAAGCGCATCTGTCATTTGCCCACGGCCTTTCACTTATTTTGTGATGGAAATTACAGATGCCACCCCACCTGTAAAGCCGTTCGTGGTATCAGCAATCAAATGCAATTGTCTTAATTGGAGTCTTGTGGGCTGTTATTTATGGAGACTTTAATGAGAAGCCGTGGAAAATGATGTAGATATATGGAAAAATGTGACATGTTTTCTGACTCAATTATGAATGTGAAACGAATTGTAGTGACAAGAAATTAATACTGAACGAGTGCGAGTATGACTTAAATCAGTATGAAAAAATATATCAAAATGCGTTCTACTGGTTTCGTTAATGAGTCACTAGTCTGCGGTTTTGTGCCTGTAAATTTAGAGATTTAAAATAATCAGAGTCACAAAGTTCAAATCCGTTCGGAAACGGATTTCAATCTGTAGTTTCATTCTTCAGGAAATAAAAACCGAAAAATTTATCAAACCTCTTTAATTTGAATTATGTGCAAATTGTTCTTTCCCCAAAATCTTACTAAACAATTCAAAATGATCAATTGAAAGGTTTTAAAGTTTTTCGTTATGAAATGATTGGAAATATAATAAACTAAAATATTGTTAACTCCTTTTCGAATAAATTTTTGGAATCCTTTTATTCAAATAAAATGAAAAATAAATATCAATAATATCTATAAGAACGGCCGCAAATTGTCCGAAAAACTGCAAAGTCTTTCTTTCAAAAAGGGAGTTGCTACGGGTGCATGTGTCTTGAAGGAATGCGGAATATTTAAGCCAGTTGAAAATTATATTTTCGTCATTGAAAATGGATTGACCCTAAGCGCCATCCCTGTAACTTCCCTCTAATTTTAACCGAAAAGCTATCGTAACCTGGTGTTTGTGATTTTCTATGCTTTTGAGCTCCTCGAATTAAAACTCTGTTATTTAATTTTCAAATCAACCAATTCTCGCGTGATAAGCGGGTGGTTAATGTAGTTTTCAGTCATGAAAGAATCGAATTTTTTCTTTCTTGATATCTCACAGACGGATTAACCGAGTTTGACCCGGTTTAGTGTGATTGACGTGATTTGTAAATGTTAAGACGTGATTTTTAATTGCTACTTTATGGAATCGATCGGGGAGGCTGCTGTAAGTTTATTCTAAAAAAATCACTGATGAATTCTTTTTTTTCTAAGATTCGGTTCAAATTCACAGACTTCATGTGAAGTTCAGAACTCTACTAGTTTGGTTGGATTCGGCTCAGCTGTTTAAAAGTTATAAGTGGGTCATATACTTACACATACACACACACAAAACATGCACACACTCACAGATATAGTGACGAGCTTCCAAAATCAGTCAGGCAAGCTTCTTAGAACCGCAAAACGTGGAGATCTGATGAGAACTCAATCTCTTCGAAACGAGATGAAACCAATAACTTTCTGATTTTTTTTAATCTAAAAACAATGTTACCCTATAAATGTATCCAGGTATTTACGTATATAATGAATTAATGTTCGCCATTACTTGTCTTCGCCTTTTGAAGATGGTCAATGCGGTTTACACCGCGTGTATACCACAAAACGGCCGAAATCATTTTGTCCATAGTGGTACAAGAGTATGCGCATGAACAGTGCACGGAGATGCGCGCTAGCAGCCTGTCAACATGTACCAGCAATTTACTAGGAATGTATGAGCATCCGCATGAGCATGCGCACGGGCAAGATTGTGTCTTAGATTAACATTACGGCCTATCCGACGGTGGTCCTAACACCGGGTGAAATTAATGTTCACCACCAGCCCTGTCGCCCTCAGGGGAACCTGAGTGTCCCTCGAGGACACACAGGTTGCAATCTTAATCATTTAGTATCGCCATATATACCAACTTCATACACCTTGCTAAGGTGTTCGGGCCTATCTTAAACCCTTGTTAACGTTTTGTTAACATCTGCTGGTTCGCAGCATCCCATAGAGGCTGCCATCAGCTGGGTCAATGCCCAACATAATACATATGCCGGAACATCAACCCTCTTCTGACATCTCTACCAGCGACTCTTGGTATTAAACCACAGCCACCACGTGGACTCATGAAGAGACCTCAACCAAATATCTGGCCATAGAATCAACCGAAGTCTCATCTGTGGGGCTCAACCAGATCCCGTTATACCAGCGTAAGGAAACTGATTACGCCTCGCAGGTCAAACCAACATAGGTTTGCCACCTACTATTGATTTTTAATGCATTATATGACGGGACCCAGGTATCCTTCCACCTGATTTTCTTATATTTTCCCAAGAAAGGACTGCAACAAGGCGATATGACTAACCAAGTTGCCTATTGTGCCCCCCGGAGGGAATGCGCACGTGCAGTATACATGAGCATGAGGACGAGCAGTGCATGGCAATGAGTACGGAGATGGGCACCAACATCGCCTTTAGGATCAACCGTTTTCCATATATTTTTGTCTTGAACTTGCTCCCAGGGTATGAACTCCACATATGCAATGCATCGTGCCAGAACTAGAATGGTTGGAATAGTTTAAGAGTTTATAACCTCTACCGACGAAAGAAGGTGCTCTATTCTGTTCTCTTCCAGTAAATCACAGTGCTAATCGCTGTCGGTAATATCATGCCTTGGTCATTGAGACCAACCGACAACTATTAACACAATCTTGCGTGAATATAGACCAGAAAATTCAACACCATATTCCCGACGGAGTGAGGAGTCTAGCTGAGGATCCAAGACATCCTGGTCTCTCCAACAATACCCGCATAATAACAATAATAATATTGTGGAAATTACACAGGGAATGATGAACATAAATTTCCCGAATTCGGTGAAGGGCACAATAATTTAATTTTTGTATATTTTTAAATTAAATCTCTTGGCATGTTGAAGAATCTATGATGAAATGAATGTGTTTATTAGATTCCTCATTGTTAAGGGGAAATTTTAGCAGAAAATAAAAATTTATTTTCCGACAAGAACAGCCATCATCTTTTTCGTTACTGTTCTCGTTTTCTGTTATTCAATAAAACCAATCGCAATTTAAAATTTTATTACAAAAAATGTGTAAAAGTGTTCAGTGTACCAGTATAATAAATTTAGCATGTTAATCAGTGTTATCTGTCTTAAAGTCTGACAAACAGATAATAAAAAATTGCAAAAAGATGGGAAAAGAAAAACAGCAACGAGGTTAACGGGATGGCATAAAAGCCCTTTTGGGCCGATAGCAATTTTTTAACACTTCGTTTATTATTCAATAGTTTTCTGCGCGGGCTTTCATTTTGTTTGTTGTTACGACACATAAATCAAATTTGCATTTCATGTAAATTTTTGCGATTTCCCTTTTTTGTTTTTTTTTTTTTTGTATCCTGAAGATAAACAATTTTGCGGTTTCTGTGGCTGAGATACAAACATCATTAATCTTAGGATGAATTCTTTATTTATTTATTTTTTATATTTTTTAGCTTAAAAAGAAACTTTTGAATTGTGCTTTAGGTCAAATGGAACCAGAGTGATTGTTATGACTTGATTGTTGATTTACGGCTTAAAACATGAATTGTTGTGCGTTTCGTAAAAGAATACAATTTAGTTCGATACAAAACCGATGATAAATTAATATGAAATAAATGCGAATGTTTGAATACAACTTAATGGAATTTTATATTGTATATTAAAAATCTCCTGTTCATGAAAATATATTATTTCCCTCTCAGTCTTGCTTTGTTTGCTGGAATTGTTTGAAACCTCAATTCAGTTTGATTCATTAATAAACTTCTGGGAATTTTTATTTCAATATCTGCTTGTCATAAGCAACTGTGCTTTCCTTGCAACAACATGCTGCAAGTAAATAATTCTACATGAGTTAAACAAAATAATTAGCAGCATTCGTAATTGGCTTTTATGTATCAATTAGTTTCATTTCAATAAGTCTCTTGAAGTTTGGAGGTGGGCACATGTCGTTATTATTTGTGAGTATGATGAAACTTTTCATTCAACCTAATATTTTTGTCATTAGTTTGTGCTAATAAGATTAATTTCCATGCTACGTGTTTGGTAAACACACGCTGGTTGTATTTGCTGTCAGAATTAATGCTCGTATTGTTGGATGCATGAATTAGTTTTTGTGTGCTTTAATATTTGAGGCCAAAATAAGTGAACAAATCTTATGAACTCGTAACTAATTTAAACTGAATATTAATCTCTAATCGTTTTTATATATTTCGGGTATTCACACTGTGTGCTATTTAGTCCTATTGTCATAGTCATAATATTTTAGACCTGTTTAAGAAAGTTGTCGTTGTGCTGCATACAAAAAAGTAATAAAATAATAGCACTCTTTCAGGTATTCTTTTGTGCTGTCTCAAATAGTTCTAGAGATCTGAGTCGAACAGCTGATTATCTTTAGGCGAGAGGGCGATGGTATATGTTTGCCGCCGTTACTTATGATTCACGACTAATAAATTATTCATATCTATATGTCTGTACATTAAATCACACGTTAATAATATGCAAAAATTAAAAGAGAACTAAATCGCAAAAACTAAATATATAAAAATTAAAAATTTTTCTCGTTTAACTTACGGAGCTGGCAGCCACTGAGCGTTTTTCCGTATACCGCCACAAAAAAAAAAATTTATTCAGCTCATATCAAATGTGTTGTTATCTTATCAGCTGAGCGATGTTTGAAATAGTATACCAAGTTATAATGGGTTGTTCACACTAGTCATATTTTTCGTGCTATTATTTTATGACTTATGACTCTATGACTACAGTGTGAATCCCCCAATTATCTTTTGCAAAAACTTGAGCTGAAAGTGTTTACATAATATCTGTTTTCTGTACCAACTTGAGTGCTGCCGGGTTATATTAGAAAATGAATCCGATTTGAAGAAGTCACAAGCAAATCCACTGCATCTGCATTTTGTTTTTCCGTATTTTCACGATTATTATGTCTTTTTGAAGCATTTATTCGCTCTGTTTAAGTATTTATTATCAAATATAGAGAAAGATAGTACAATCCATACGCTTCAGAGCTTTAATATTTAAACTGTTTTGTAGTGCTTAATAAATTGGTTAAATAAAATTAAACTTGGAACAGAAAAATCAGAAAATGAAACATGAAGAAAATAATCAACCCATGGGTTTGATATATACTGATAATAAAAGTGTAGCGGCTTTCGGAAACTGCTGTTCTGTTCTGCTCTACGGTGTGAATTAAACAAATAAAAGGGCTATTGACTTTCCCTTGTGCTCTGGCCTATTTATCATGTCTTTTTTAATGAAATTACTTCTCGAACAATTAATATATCAAAATTTTCATGTAAATAAAATTTTAGTTGTTTTGTTTTTATTAAAAATATTGTTAATAAAGTATGTCTTTTTTATTTTACATTAAGAGAGTTTTTGTTATATTTTTTGGCAGGAAGATGTAGTTTAAACATGCGACTCAGCCAAATTTGAAACGTGTCTTTTAATGCATAAAATAACATTGAAACTTTAAAATATTGTCTACTGCAAATATTCCCAATATAACGAAAATTCTAAAGTTTTGTATAAAAAAATGTTTGTTAAATTCTTACGAACTAGAATTAATAAATGAAATGAACTTTTACAATTTTTAAATAAGATAATAGTAAGAAAAATTAAATCAGGGGCAAATAACCGCATAAAAAATTTTCCATTCAAATCTTAATACAAATTAAATGAAAAAATCCACGATATTAAATGGCGTACTTTGCTTTCAGGACTTTGTTCTTTCTTTTTGAATAAACCAATTTGAAATTATAATATAAACTGGAAAGAAAAGTTCGATAAGTTGTTGTACAACAGAAATTATTGCATAAAATTAACACTGTTTTTTCCAAAAACAACGTGAATGTGGGAAATAAGAAAATACGCTAAAAGTTTTTTCTTGATTAAAAGTTTTCCAAAGATAATCTCACTTTTTCTTATTTTATATTTCCATTATTGTTATTATTGTTGTCATAGACCCGCACAAATAAAAAATAATTTGTCTGTCTTTCTTATCAAACGTTGAAATGAGAATTCAATGAGAATTAACGTTATTGCTGGAAGACAAGCCATTTTCAGTATCCTGTTGTAGGACTTACTTTTGAATTAAACTCATAAAATGTTTCTCAACTTTAACACATTTTACAGAAACAGAAAATCATTCCTTCGTTACACTAAACTAAGCTGAACATGCATGGAAAGTTCTCACATGCAAAGAAACTTTTGCTTTGTGTATTTAAGCCAAAAAAGATAACAACAACAACAACAGCATGGTGTGCTTATAAGCCTCAGCCAGAAATAGTTACCAGTGACTTGCTGAAGTTATTGAGGGATACATTTGCAAAATAAACTTGCATAATAAATTTGTTTAATTAAGGAGAAGAGGAGGAATGTAATGAAAACAGCTGGTTGGCAAATGTGTTTTTGTTTAATGTTAATTACTTGTTGTTGTTACCGCAGGGTATTTGCGGCCGACCCACAGCAAAAGTAAAATTTAAGTGATAAACTATTTGAGGAAACGTTTCAAAGTTTCTTTGAACTTTAATGAAACTAGAGAAGTTTGTCATATAAAATATTTTATATAAAATTTAATTAAAATAATTGGTTTGTGGCGACAACATGATTTTATTTCTCTACTAAAAAATATTTCTATTATTTTAAATTTGTCATAGTTAAATTACAATAAATCAAAAGGTGAAGTACCGGCAACTGTTGGCAATTGTTTAAGTTAATAATAAATAAAACCACATTTTATTTATTGCTTGAGTAGATAGAGATTGAAATTAATTAATTAATTGATTTATAATGGTCAAAACGAAACCTTCTCAGGAACATTAAAAATATTTACTTAAAACTCCAGGCAAGGCCAGAATAATGATGTGTGACAAGATGACAAAGGTAGCGAGAAAACACTTGGAGGCCATAAAAAGCCTATTATAATATCCACCGGACTACACCCCACACAATCCTTTCAAATGAAGTACTGCCTCCTGAGAGTCACCCAGAACTGGCGGCCATAAATTTATATAAAACAAAAAGTGTTGTAGCTTTTTGGTACTGCAAAATTAAATATCCAATTGCATATTTTATGAAATTTAAAAGTAGTGTTGCACTTATGGTGTATAAAATATGTGTGTGTAGATATTTTACACAAAGAATAATTCTTTTGGGTATTTTAATGTTGTGTTTGTAGGGCAGCCACTTTGATATTCTAAAATGGATTCCAAGTTTCCAGCTGTGGAACTATTTTTTGGCTTTTCCAATCTCTAGTGGCACCAAATTTCTCTCAAATATCTTAAAAGTTCAATTTATAAACAAGACCAAAAGAAATTCAATTTTCCAACCCTGAAATCGAATTGTAGTTTTTGATTGGCTCTTAGAAACTATTTTAAAGTTCTTGTCGCTATCAATATGTTCGCTTGATAAAAATGTTACATAAATATAAGAAAAAAAGTACTAGTTTATTCCCCAGCCCTGGAGTTTTTTTTTGTGGTTTTCATCTCTACTATCAAGAAATTTAATTGAGGAATCTGAAATATTTTTACTATATAGAAAAAGGAAACATTTGTTTTGGTTGCTTGTTTTCATGTAGGAAAAACAGTTCACTTGCCCAACCCTGCAAAATGTCATTTATATCAATTTACTTTTAATCACTGAATCTTTATTTAAAATATAAAAAAGGTTTAGCTATCAAAAAGAACTGTTATATTTAGGCACTTAGACCTTTATTTAAAAAAATTAGTTTTCCATTCCTGAGCTATAATTTTTGTGTTTTTTATCCATAACGACAATAAATACCTCTCAAGGCTATCAATTGTGTTCAATTTATAAATAAAGAACAACGCTTTAAAGTTGGCTAAATATTGAGTGCAAAAAAGATTTAGGCTTTATTCAGCTATTTTAATATTCCAAATTAAGTACAAAATTTCCAACTCTGGAGCTGTCGTATTGCCTTTTCAGATTTCTGGAGCCCATAAATTTCTTTTGAAAATATCAAATATTTGCAATTTATAAAGAAAAAGAAAGAATATATTGTACTTGGTGCTTTTACATACCTAAAATCCAATTCACTTATCCAACCCTGGCTTCCAATTTTTGATTTTGTGCAATTTTTAATACTAATTTAAATTTTGCTACCAAAATATAGAAAATATGTGTACTTGTTAAAAAAAACGTTCTCTAGTATTCCAAAGAAAAATTGCTACTCCAGCCCTGGAGATGGGTTTTGGCTTTTTTGATTTCTAATAACAATAAATTTCAATGAAACATATCAAATATTTTTCATATATAAAAAATGTAAAACTTGTTTTAGCTGCTAATTTTCATGCACCAAAAGTCTTTCAATTACCCAACCCTGACATCGAATTTTTGTTTGTGTATGATTTGTAATTCCAATTTAATATTTCTTGAGCTACAGAATATCAAAAATCATCTTAAATTTTTTAATAAACTTTTTTAAACATAATTCAGTTTTACCTTCTTTGCCACAATTGTTGACATGTCATTTTTACATCCCTGCATACAACGAGTGCATCAGTATAATTGAAATTCCATGGGAAAGAAAAGCAAGATGACAGCTAAATGACATTTTGTCGGTACACTCGTGCATGTTACTTCGATGTGGTCTGGTTCATTTCAAGTTGAAATTTACATCTCATGTTTGTATATATTCTTTTTGAAAAATATTCTCTCATATTTTAACACGTTAAATAAAATAGAATGTGGCGAATATAAAATAGAAAGTGAGAAAATTGCAGCATTAAGCAACGTTGTGATGCGGTGCATTTTCACATTAAATAAATAGTTCTCGTGTCTTACAGATGAAAAAAATATATATTTTATTTTTATGTCACAATAATTATTATTATTACGTTGGTATGTTGGCTTCGGAGAATGCGGCATCGTAGTCTGGTGTTCACTATTTCAGCCAACATATCAGACACAAGTTTGCATTAAGGCAATTAAAACTGTTCAGTCGTACACATCGTCCCATAACCGCCAAAAAAAAGCTTAAGTTACAAAAATGAAATTTTTACGGGAGTAGTTTTTCTTATAGTTGTTTTAAATAAAGGGTGTTTTTTATAGAGTGATACAAGTTTAAATCATAATAAAAGAATATATTTTTGATATCAATGAAATGGTCTTTATTGGATAGACAATTTTATGACATTAATGCCTAAATATGATTTCGGTCATGTGGCCGCCATGGCTGGCGCGTACAAGTCGCGATCTGGAACACCAATTTTCACAAACAGTAACATTCTGACCATCATCGTTTTTGAAGGCTTATAGGCCAATGACTCCGCCAGCCCATAAAGCGCACCCAGACATAGTTTCTGTGGGTGTTTCGACAAAAGCTTCTGCATTTTTCTCACTCCAAATGCGACAATTCTGTTTGGGTATTCAACCAAAAATTAGCTTCATCAGAAAATAAAATTTTGAATCGACAAGTGCACGATAAGTTTGACGAACAGAACCATTATTTTGATTAAGAATTTCCACAATTTGCACGCGTTGCTCTGGTTTAAGTAGATTTATAATGAAATGTCAAAGCAAACTTAATAAAAACCAACTATCTGCTGTTAAATGGGTGGTCAAATAAAACAGTGATGCCAACTCAAAGCTGTATCACTCTATAAAAAACACCCTATAGAAGCGGTGCTTTAAAATTGATAATATATGGGCTATTGTATGAAACTGTAAATGTTTTAATAAATTTCCAATGAGATAAAATCCATGATTATGGAGTTAGAGAAATGTAAATATATTTTAAATGTCATTAAAATATTTTAATTTAATGAAATTAGCCTGAGACCAGAATTATTATTATTATTATTATTATTATTATTATTATTATTATTATTATTATTATTATTATTATTATTATTATTATTATTATTATTATTATTATTATTATTATTATTATTTTTATTATTATATTTGGCAACATGCTTTTTGTTTGACATCCCTGAAGTACTTGACTATAATCGTGTTTTAATTGAACTAAACTACAATTTGCGCAGGTAGAATATATTTCCTTTGCTTAGATGCTTTTTGGCAGATAATCCAAACTATCGTAAATAAACGCTTTGCGCCAAAAAAAGATATTCCAAGACCACATCCTTTAAGCCTTTTTGGAGGTTATGTTTCTCTATATTTGTTGCTGACTTAACAAAAAAATCCTTATGAAGCATCGAAAGTCAATTCATTCATAGAAAATAAACATGTATCGGACAAAACAAGATAACGTATTATTTTATGGCTTAGAAATCAGCTGATTGTGTGACATAAACATAGAATGGTTGTTTTAATCATACAGAAAATGCAATAAAATACAAAACTAACTCTTTCACTTTGTGATGACATCCTGATTTGTTAGAGCAGTGGATGCTTATTTGAGATCGCAAAAGAGAATTCAATTTGAAGACGTCCCACAGTGTTGTAAGCAAAAAAAAATTTATAAAAAGTGTGGACCCTCGAAGCTGCTGAATGGAATTTGTACCAAAATTTCAAATTGATGTCTTTTTAAGTCTTTAACTGCACCAGGAGAACAGCTAAAAGGGTGAACGTAAGTTGGCTTTAACGGGTGGAAAAACGTTGTGACTATTTAAGCAAAATCAACAAGAAGAGGTTTCGCAATTGTTTTCGAATATTTCCTAGAGGGTCTTCGTGCTGCGACTTCCAAACTGTGACAGCTTAGAAAGGCCGTATGACAAATTAATTGGCATTTATTCAGTCTGTTTGGCCAAGTCATCACGAACGGATTCAGCAGTAGAAATAACGAAATTGTTGTACCGAAAAGCCTTCTTCATAGAAATATTATCGAGTATCATGAGACCAGTTTCTTAGATGAAGGGGTACGTGAAAAACAAATTGTAGCATTTGAGAGCGTCCAAAGGATCCCGAAAAAGTTACCGATATCTCATTTGCACTTTTTTATATAAAAGACCCTTAACCTCACTTCATTAATTCACTCCATTAACATTTTATTAACAAAATTGTTTAGTCTTCTCATCAAACCAAAACAAGTTACATTGCAACATGTTGTAACAATTTAAACATGCGTCTATTCATTTCTCTTTAAATGTTATCAAAAAAGGCTTTCCTTAACTCTCAACAGGTTGCAAAAGGAAGAAAACAGCAGACATAAAATATTTACAAAATAAAGTGAAAGCATCGAAGTACACCAACGATGTAACCATTCATCAAGTGCTATTCAAACATCAGTTGTAGCAACGATGTTGCCACGCACGGAACAAGTATTGCTCGCCAAAATCGGTAGAAAATAATATTTTCAAAGGAAAATATTTTACAAATCATTTTGCATAGTAAAACGAAGTATTTTTAAAGTAGATAACAGTCGAAGAAAACCGTTTGAAATGAGTCTTAATTCAATGTGATATGAGAAACTGAAAGATTGATATTAAAAAATAACAAAATTAAAATATATTTCATATATGGTAAAATTAAAAGTCGAAATCTGAATATATAATAAAAGAAGATACGCGAGAAAAGAGTGAATTGTAATTATTTCATGTAAATTGATGTATTTAAATAAAATTATTTCACATATAAATTAAATGTTTGTTAATTCGACAAAAATTTTTAAACTAATTTTAATATAAAAAAGTAAAGAAATACCAACAATTACCAAGATAAAATGTACGAGTGGTAAAAAATATTAAAGCTGTGCGGTATTTTAAATTTAAAGCTCAAAATCAAAAGTGATTAAATAGCCAAATATTGTAATAAATTTAAGAAAATTAAATGAATTATGATCATTTTAAAATAAACCAGCACAAAATTTAAATTAAATAGTTTAAAGGACAATTCCCAAAAATATGTTACTAATTTAAAATAAATATTATTTTCCACCTAAAATAATTCTAAACTTTTGACGATGTTTTTTAAGTGTTTAGAAGTTTGAATCAAATAAAAATATATTTAAAAAAACTAAAGTTTAATTAAAAGAAAAGATGAAAGTGTAGCGACTTTCGAAAACAGCTGTTCTGCTCTGCTGTGTAAGTTGAATAAAACTGATGTTGACTTCCTTTGTGCCTAGGAATATTTATCACCATGTCTTTCGCCGATACAATGGCTTCAACATTTGAAAATTATTTCCGTCATATGACCGCCGCGGCTCTTTTAGACGTTTAAATATTGAGTCCCTTTTTCGAGCGGTGCTACATCAAGTCACAAATAACACGCACGAACAAGGTTGGGCTCCAGGACTTCAATTGTTGCCGTTGTTTTGTCGGTATAAAACAATGACTTTATGTGGTCCCATTAATAAGTTGCAAAATTCTAAAACAATTGACAAGTTCACTTCTCGAAATCAGCTGCGGTTCAATCAAAATCTCATTGTTCATGGTCAGAGATATGAAGAAATAACTTTCAATGATGCCGTCAATTTTGTTGTGCAACTTACACAGCTGAGCAGAACAGTTGTTTTCGAAAACCGCCACACTTTCATTATCACTACTCAAGTGTATTTTTGCTTATCACAATTTATGAGGTGGCCTTCACTTCATATGCGGCAATTTAGTTCATTAAGTGGACAATAATAACCATGAATTTGCACTGATTGATCTTAAAATTAGAGCTGACATACCATCGATATTTTTTATTTTCATTAATTGGCAAGATTTCAATTAACAAAAAATTAGAATATAATTAGTGGCTGAATGCTTAACAAACGTGATTTTATAGCAGCAAAGGAGAGTGTGTATATAAAATGTACAGGAAAACTAAAAAATAATTAAAGATTAACACCCGAAATAAAAAATTGTGCTGTTTTACACACATAAATTTTATTGTTAAAGCTCACAGTGTAGTTTAAAGTAATTTTCCAAGCAAATATTTCTTAAAAGACACTTCAGTTATAAACTGATTTTATATAAATTCAGTAAAAAGCCTTAAGTAAATTTTAATGAAACAATAATTCTTTCTTAGTAATTGATAAAATATTGAGAAGGCAAAAGTAATTCTGTGCAGCAGCATTAAAAACGTATTGAATTTGTTTAAAAATTAAAAGTTACTAAATATTAAAAGTGAAAATATAAGAAAATGTGTATTTAATAAATACTATTTATAGAAACTAAATCATATTTAATTCAAAATAAATAATACTTTGCTACGAAAAATAAATTTAATAGTTGAGAGGAAAAACCAGATGAAATAAATATGCCAAAATTGTTCACATTTTCATCAGTATTTCTGATAATGTTGTACAACAACAAAACACATGAGCAAATAATATAAAAATTTTTCCATATTTTACCAGCAAAATTCAATTGACAAAAGCAAATTTTTTGTATAACAAATTATTTAACGTGGTGAAATTTTATTACAAGGATTTTATTAAAAGGATTCAATAAATTAATAAAATACATCGCAAAAGAAAACCATGAAAAAATTAAAAAAAGAGTTAATATATGATATAGGGTATTTTTTATAGAAGTGTGAAACTTTGAAATGAAATAAAATAAATATAATTTTTTTTTTCTTGTTTCAACACCCAGGGGAGGACCCCTACATGTGCAGTAGTGCAGAGTGTCACAACTAGAAGGGAGGAGAGAGTTTAAGAGGACGTTTGAAGACAGATTAGAAGATAGACAATTTTGTTGTACAAAATCTTACACTAGTTCAGGTCAGAAAAATTAAAAATCATATTCATGACTGAGTGCGGAATCGAACTCAGGAACTAATGGCGTTTTCTTTTCTGGAAAAAATGCAACATTTTATCTCTTATCTTCTAAAAAGTATCCGCTTCGAAAAATTTTAAGCGAGACAATGATTTTCGTGAGGGAAGATGGACTAATTTCTAATGAATATTTTATTTTCAAATGACAGAGTGTTGCCTTTTCTGTAAAAAGTGTAAAAAATGTTGCATTGCTTTTTAGAAAAGAAATCAACTTAAGTCTAAGTCGTAGTCTAGTGTTCACAACTTCAGTCAATAGAACCCTCTGACATGTGACCGCCATGGCTGGCTGGTATTTGGTCTAATGTGTAGGCCCGATTTTTGATATCTTTTTCCAATAAGTGCATACGTCTATCGGCAATAGCTCGCCGAACGTTGTCCGTCAAGTGGTCAATCGCTTCGTGCTAGTAACTTTACCTATTCCCATAGAATATGACGTTAAACGATCTTGTAGACCAGTTTAGGAGTCCACTGTATGACACGTTGCGCCGTCTTGCGGACAGAACAATTCTCGAAAATTTTGGCTGTTCAATTAATGAACGAAAAAGTTATTAATTATTTCTCTACAGCGGTCAACATCGACTCTAACGTTCTTACCAGCATCGTCTTGGAATAACTATAGGACAGTGATTCCACCAGCCCCTAAATCACACCAAACAGTCAGTTAGTTGTAGTGGATGTTACTGTATCTTAAAAAACACTTAACGATTATTTTTCTTCAATTCAAACTTGGCAGTTTTGCTTATTGAAGTATCCTTTCAAACAGAAGTGGACTTCAAGGCCAAACACTATTCTCTCGATATATATTTCCAAAGAACCGTTAATTTCAAAATATGTTTGCACAATTTGCAAGCGTTTTTCAGAAGTCATTCTGTTCATTTTTATTTGCTAAACCCGACTACAAATAAAGCACTAGAGGTGCTGACAAAATGGCCTCCATTTTAAAAATAGTACTGTCAACTTAAAGTATTGTACTTCTACATAACATTAAAAAAACACCCTTTAGTTATATATATATATTTCGTGAAATATTAAGGAAAGAGAATAGTTTAATAACACACGGGTATCAAAAGCCAAACATGCTCCAGAAGCACAACCCATTTCTTATTAAAATTATATGTAAAAAGTTGTATTTAATTAGAAGATCCATGTAATCTAGGGTATTCCATTCATCGATATTATTCAATCAAGCGATATAGCATTTATGTATGTGGTTCGATCTATGTCCAGCTATTATAGGGCTCCGTTTATATATCAGGGTATTAAGTTAATCGAGATTTGATATTAATCGATTAATCGTTATTATATTTAGATAATGATTCGATCTGCGTTCAGCTAATTTAGTCCTCGATTTGTGTATTAGCTCAATCGGTTAATCGATATTGCATTAGGGTATTCAGTTAATCGAGATTTTATATTAATCGATATTATACTATATATATCTAACTTGATCTTAATTATACATAAAAAGAAAGATAATACATTAAGTATATTATTTAGCAAAATGAAGTATCAAATAGAAAAGTTCCAGTTCCATAAATCTGATGCGGGTAATGAAATATGTCGTAAGTAGTGTATTCGAAGGATTAATCGTTGTTCGATTAATGGACCAACCAACTTTTGGCAATTAAGGTGCGGTAGCTTATATTCCATTAAACAATTATCCGAATTATTTATGTAAATTTATCGATTAACCGAAAATATGTTCCTTTATAGTATCTTTTTCTCAAGCGGGTATATGCTTATTATATAAAATGTGGAAAAAATTACATATTCGGAAAAATTATATTAGAGGATATTATATTTCCCTTTAAAATCAGCGATCTGTTTTAAGTCAAGTTTCATAAAAATAAAATAAAGAAATCGTTGGAAACATACACACCTAAACCGTATACTCATTTTGACGTACATTCTGTTTAATTGTTTTGCTATTTTTTGGTAAAATATTTATTTTGAAATAGTCTAATATTTGGTTCTACTTTCACACATGGAAGTACATGTACACAAATAAAATTATTCGATTAAACGACTAATATAAATTTTATCGATCATTTTTCGATTAGATTTATACCTCGAATAATATTTTTTACGGTTAGTCTTTCAACACAAAATTACTATTAAATAAATCCTCAGGAATACATATATAATATCGATTAATCGACTAATATAAAATCTCTCTTAACTGAATACCCTAATACAATATCGATTAACCGGTTAATGTAAAACCACAATTCAATTAGCTAATACAGAAATCGAAGATAAAATTAACTGGACGCAGATCGAATCATTATATAAATATAATAACGATTAATCGATTAATATAAAGTCTTGGTTAACTGAATACCCTAATGCAATATCGATTAACCGGATGATGTAAACCTACAACTCAATTATCTAATGCAAAAATGCAGATCGAATCATTTTATAAATATAATTTCGATTAATCGATTAATATAAAATCTCGGTTAACTGAGTACCCTAATACAATATCGATTAACCGGTTGATGTAAAACCACAATTCAATTAGCTAACACACAAATCGAAGACAAAATTAGCTAGACGCAGATCGAATCATTATATAAATATAATAACGATTAATCGATTAATATAAAATCTCTGTTAACTGAATACCCTAATATCATTCCGATTAACCGAATGAGCTAGTACACAAATCGAGGAATAAACTGGCTGGATGCAGATCGAATCATATAAATATAATAACAATTAATCGATTAATGTAAAATCTCGATTAACTTAATCCTTGATATATAAAAAGAGTCGTACAATAACTGGACAGAGATTGAATCACATATATAAATTTTGTATCGCTAGATTGAATAATATAAAACCTCGATGAATAGAATACCCTAGATGACATCGACACAGATCGAATCAGAAATATATAGATATAATAATTTTGGAAAATAAATTGAATAGTTAAATTGATGTCGATGTTCAGTCAATATAAATAAAATTGCAAAGTGTGAAAAATGCCTACAATAAAAACATCGTGGAAATTGAATATCAATATTTATCTATGGGATAACTCATACACACACACACATATTGTCCTAAATATTTGTGCATAATTAAATTATGGCTTACAATTTAATTACATCCACTTAATATTTTTCTTTAAATAGATAACGTGATATAAAAGTGTATATAGAAGAATTAAAAAGTTAAAATGATGTAGACATTTAATTGCAAAACAAACAAACAAACGCGCAAAAATATGAAATAGAAATACAAGCGCAAGCAACAGAACAACTCAACCACCCGCACATTAAAAACACTAAATAAATCACGAAATTCAATTTAAAAATAAATGCAAGAAAATAAACAGACATAAATAATAAATAATAAGAAAAAAATGAGTTTTTTTCCCATGTCCGATGTTTGTGGAACTGCAATTGTATGTGTGGGATCTTCCGTATGCAGCACTTGCGTATAATTAAATCATCGTTTAGCGGCTGTTCAATTAAGTTGACAAAAATAAGCGCAAATAATTCATAAATAAAAACATCGCCTGTGTGAACATGTCAGAAAATGTTGATACCGAATTGCTGGTGAATTGCACCATTTTGGCGGTTAAACGTTTCGAATTGACAACGATTGTGAACACAAGTCAATTAAGCAATTTAAATCGTTCGGATGTAATTGGACTATTGACCGGCATAATTGAGAACAAAGACAATTTGGAGAGCATTAATGATGCCAAGTAAGTGAAAATATGTATTTAGCCAAGTGTTTTGGACAAATTGTTGGAGAGTGACATAATTTTTTTATATATAAAAGTGGAGTGCTTTTTTAATTGCTATAGGAATAGAATAGGACTTCAACTCTATATTTTATTCACCTTATTTCATTCAGCTAATGATTTTATAACGCAGTCTGAAGGAACATTTAGGGACTTTTATTAAATCCTTATTGAAAGCTAAGATTTGACGCTACTTTAGATGAATTATAATATTTTTTTGAATTAAAAAGAATAAAAATGAAGTGACGAGGCAATTAAATTGTTTTCAAGGAAAAAAAATTTTTCCAACTGATAATTAATTTGTGTCATAGAATACTAAAAAATTTATAAAATACAAATTTTAAAATATTTATTCAAAACATTTCATCGGGTCTTTCTTGCCATCTAAAAAAACACCTTTAAAACAGACATGTCTGTAGTGAAAATATTCCGCAGAAATATATTTCATAACGTAGAATATTCATACTCTTTCATAATAAAATTGCTACAAACAGAAACTATTATAATATTCAATTAAGCGATCTTACAAACCGTAATAAATAAAAATTCACTTTTGTACTGAATATGAAAATGTAGCGGTTTCCGAAATTGCTGTTCTGCTCTGCTGTGTAACACTGATTTTGACTTTTCCTGCTACTTTGGAATATATACCAGGTCTTTCTGAATTGAAAAAGAAACACTTTTCGATCATTTAGCCCCTAAAATTCAAAATATATTAAACAAAATCTTCAATTCTAACTATGTGTTTGTTCATTTTTCCCAAAATCTTACTAAAAATTCAAAGTGATCAATTGGGGAGTTTTAGCCAATTTCGCTGCGCATTTCACTGGGGCTAATGCAGATCATCAGGGAACCTTTACCCAAAATTTCTTAGAATAACTAAAGATATTTATTTCAAACCTCCACTTTAATAAGTGAGAAGTCTAAAACAAACATCAAAGTCATAACAAGAACTCACTGATTACTTTTCCTTTTTTATTTTCCTGCGTTTTGTTCTACAACTGGTTGGCTTTTTTCCGACTCTAATTGCAGTTGTAAGAAAAATAAACAACAACAACAACTAATAATTGTTTTAATATAAAAACAATTTATTTAGAGTGTTGACAACATAAACAAAGTTTTTGTTTGACAGAATATTTTTGTGTTCGTTGCAGCGTTCAAAGATTCACTTCTCAATTGAACAATAGTTTCCTTTATAAAACTTTTACTTTCTGCTGCAAATCGAATCTGATTTTTGATGAGCTCTTTAATTTATTTGTTTCTTCATTTAAAAAATAGTGCACAAGTCCCAAACTTGACATAAACAACTAACACAATGTTGTTTCTAGTTGAAGATGACACTATTGTTTTCCAGCTCAAGATAAAAACGTTCGGGGAAAACCATAATCCGACAAAGAAACTTAATCTGTTAATTATGGTTGTCATGCTCTTTATTGTAGGGTTATCCATAGAATATTTTGTTGATTATTGTAAGAATCTAACAAAATTATAAATGCCTTAAAATGAGTCAACCTGTGTTTCACAGAGTGACGACAATTTTCTCGATGCGATAAGTTCTTACTTCAGTTACAGAAACGAGGCTCAGAGCACTTTAAAAGTGCCCAAATCGCCACACAGAAAATCTGTTATTTTTAAATAATTTTACGCTCCGAAAAGAAATAAAAATATTTAGTTTTTACTGCAGCACTTTGATGCTGCAACACTGTTAACTTATCCAAGCATTTAAATTTTCTCGAGATAACTTTTGCCAGATTCCACTGTATATTTAAAATTTTGCCATCACAAATACACATTCTTTATTGCGAATTCTCCTGGAGCTTCCTGGTGTTAATATGCTAGGATATGACATTGTCAAGGTGTTGTCTGTGATGCTTTTGTAGTTGCAGTAAAATAAGTCTGTTTTCTACTCTTTATAGACAAGGAGTGAATTCCAGTACAAAAAACCCATGAAATATATAAATACAAACTGGAAAGCATTTTATTTTATTCAGTTGGCAAAAAGACCGTTGAAGTATTCTCAAAACTTTAATATTTGACAGCAGTTCACACCCTCCAACAACAAACAATGACTCATTATTATTGTTGTTTCTGACTTTCAAAATAATTCAGTAGCTACAGAGCCGACAATTGTCGCTGGCAGCATTTGTAGTCATGCAAGTTCTTAGCCTGCTCTGGTGTATGTGTTTAATTCTCCATTCAATTAAACGCCGATCGAAACTTTCAAAATGCCTCTAAACGTGGTTTATTTTGTTAATCTTGGCCGGAATCACTCGTTGGGGCCTTGTTGTTTGTAAATGCTAAACAAACCATACAAACAAATTAACAAAATATTTCCTTTTCATTATGAATTTGCATAATCAATTATTAAGATAATCCAGCGCACACCGAATACTTCCCCAAAAGCTATTCGAAGCAACCAGCACTTTTGAGCCTCTTCCCTGAATATTAAAGAAAACAAACAGCTCCACCAGGCGTACAAGTGTTGTGTGCCACAGTCAATATCAAGTACACGCTCCATTTCCTCGTTATTTGTTATTGTTTCATTTTGAAAACTCCCATCACGTCTGTTGATTATGTGTTTGCAATTGTGTGAAAGTGATTTATTTACGACACTCACATACAAACGAATCAGTAGTGTTGGAGGGCAAATAATATGCGACAAAAAAGATCATCTAAAATTAAAATCTGTCTGGACGTTGTGAAAATGTTCATTCAACAAACTTTTAAAAGTAATTCCTTTCAAGGTTATTGCTCTGACTATTAAATTAGCAAAGTTTTGTTTGCGCTTGAGATTTATTTTTTATCTCCACGGTAGTTGTGGGGCAAATCAAGTTTGTCTTAGATTTAAGGGAGAGAATGTGTGAATAGAAGGAAATATTTTGGTTTTTCGAAGCAGACAAGGGTTTTATTATTTTTGTGTTTACATTTTCCATTTGCACACCAGATAAATCTGAATTTCGTTTTCAGCAAAGAAATTTAACGAATTCGTAAATAGGATGTGAATAAACTGACCCAGAAATGATTTGATTGAAGGAAAATATTTCAACAATTTAATTCGGAAAATGTGTTGTAGATGTTTTAAGGTCAAAGAAAAATGTATGAATGCTGCAAATATGTCTTTGCAAGTTTGAAAAAATTTTTTAAAAATTCCTGCAGGAAATACGTCAACTGTTTTCTATTGTTTCTGTTCTATGACTGGTAAAAATGGGAGTGATGCAAACCATTCCTGAATCATGGCTGATGAGAAGAGGTCTCATATAAAACTGCAACAAAAGTGCTAAGAGTGCCCTGCATTCAGTGTTATAATGCAAGACTTCTATTTTATGAAATTATTTGGGCTCGAAAATGACTAAGTTTTTGATTAATAAAAACATACGAAGTCTGCTCCAAAAAATTAAGTGAATGTCCAATTTTCACTTGCTCTTACTACAGGATTATTTTGAATATATTTTTACAGTTTCATGCTGTTTTTCCGATTCATAGTTTGTTTGTGGGAGAGATAAAAGTTCGAAATGTTTTGGTGTGAGAAAAAAATTAGATTAAAGAATTTGCTGAAAATATTGCGTAAAAAATTAAATACAACCCTCAAAAGCAAAAGTGAGTTTAGTCTGATAAAAGAATGTGAATAACGAAGTGGGCCTTAAGAGCCCCAGCACATCAATAGCCAATTAGAAGATATTAAAAAAGTGTATCGTAAAGTCAATAGTAGAGAAGTTATTGAAGATGCTGTCATGCAACATAAAGTGTAACGTATTGAAATATCGAAACCAGCTATTTTGTGAAATAGGTTAGGTCAGGTTAGGTTAGGTCGAGAGGGGCTTAAGTTATCCCAATCCGCTCAAGATTACACTTAGACCACATAGGCCTGTTGTACGCTCTATTTTAAGGAGTTCCCATTCTACCATAGGGAGCCTCCATTAAAACCATGGAAACCTTTGAATTTGATTAGCTTATGAACTTAGTTTCCTCAATGTATCTTCTTAGGTCCCTCCAATTAGAACCCCTAAGAAATCCCATCTCCTGTATAATCTCCTGATTAAATGTTTGTCTTCTGACTTGGCTAAAAGCTGGACAGTAGCACAAGTAGTGCTCCAGTGTTTCATCATCTTCCTGACAGGCCCTGTATGTTATATCCTCAGCGATACCCATTCGTGCTATGTGATTCCTTAACTCTGTATGTCCTGTTATTAACTGAACCAGTCCCCGTAGTGCTGGGTACTCAATGTTAGGATCTCTTTTATCCTGTTACCATCTGGGTCCCCCCATAGAATTCTAGTCACCCTACCTACGGTAGAGTGCTGCCATAAACTTGTATGCAATTCTATAGCCCACTGTGTCAGTGCGTTCTTAAAAACCTGAAACGGCTGTGGATTGTCTAGTGTGATGTTTGCCATTAATGCTCCCATCTTTGCTAGCCTATCTGCCTCAGCATTTCCAGGTATTCCTTGATGTTGTTCTGTTAAATAACTTCAATAATTAATTATAGCATTTGGATGGAAATAACTTCCCGCTTTGGATCAAATACAATAACGTAGTTATGCTTCAGGTATTATATTCTCGAGTTTTGGCCCCTGTGATTTTTCCCTTTTTTCCAATATTGATGAGATCCACGAAAGCATGGCATTTTGCAATGATTAAGATGGACAAATCTGAACCGCTGAGAGACCTCAAAGACATGCCAGAGCTGCTTCTTAGATTGGAAAAATAGCTGACACAAGAGTCTTGTATCTGATTATGACTTTAAGACTCCAGACTTTTTAGCAGCATTTGTTTTAAAAAAGCATATAAAATTTACAAAAACACTTTAAATCTTTATTTGATTCGAAAATAGTTGATATAATTTAATGTTTAGAGATGATATCAAGGAAGTATTACCGCAAATGGATCCGTCTTTTGAATACTCTCTCCAAAATATTGGCCGGTATATCGGGAAAAAAACAATTAAATGTTTGCTATACAGTGTCACCGAAAGTGGACTTATCCTTAAATACATGGATCATAGCGCAGGCCCACAAAAGTTGGGCTAATGGCGTCAACTTTCAAGATCTAGGTCATCAATTAAGAGGCCTCAAATGTTAAAAAAGAGTTCACCGAACTCTCTTCCCAAATGAGACATTGTTTCGCGTCATTTGTAGCATGTGACACCATTTTCTTTAAACCACATGCCAACCAAGATTATCATCTCCATTTTGGGGATCATCGTACAGTAACTTTCACAATTCACAGTAACCGTAATTTAAGGTTATCAACAACTTTTCTGGATTCAACTGCGATATGTTTTTCTCTCCACACTTTACACGTGCATTGTGGCAGTTTAGTTTCCAAAAGTGTGAATTTTGTCTAATAATTCCGAGTAGATGCCTCAGATTTTTGCGCAAACTCATCACAAAGTGAGGGCACGATGTAGTTTCTTAAACACGCATGAATTTTGATTAAAATCATCTCTTCTGCTGTTCGTTAACAACACAAAGTTGAACCTGCTTAATAGCAACATGTGGCAAGAAAACAGCTGAGCTGCTAAAAACAGACGACCCGCCACAAACAGCGTTGCCACATAAATAGCTATTAAAAAAACTAATTCCCATTGATTTGATTCCGGGATTCCTTGATTTTTCATATTAATTTATTTACAAAACATTCTGGTTGCTGAATACCAATTTCGTTCCTGAGATTTACTTGTAAAACAATATATTTTATGTTCCCTTTTTATTATTAATATACAACTTTTTTATTGTATATAAAATGTCACTACATCAGCTGAAGTAAATATTTAATCTTTTGTACTTTTAAAAGAGTTTCTAAGAACATTTTCTTTCCACTGTCAACTCCACTTACAAACGCTCAGTGTCATATCGGCTTAATATCTGCATAAAGATTTTGGCTTAATTCCTTTCACTTATTTAATTGAAAAAATAAATTAAGTTCCATAAGATCTCTGGCTGTTTGGCCACTTATGTTTCTAATCTTGTCATATTTAATCAGCAGCCAGCAGTTGCTGCTTTGCCAAGTTTATTACTTTGAAATGTGAAGGGATAAAATAAAAATAAAAATATTTGTAAAGATGTTCTTACTCCCACACTCTAGAAAGTGATAACAAGCAACTACAAGCTTCACTACTTCACTGCTGAAACTAATTTGAAGAAGGGAAAGTGTTTTATAATCAGCTGTGCCGAATCTTATATATACTTCACCGATATGCATCTCATACTTTTATGTACCAAAAAAAGAGCAAATATTCCAACCCTAGAATCGTCTTATTGAATATATCAAAACGAGTTTGATTCTTGGTGAAGTATGAAATAGGTTTAATCAAAAAATATAGAAATTAATTTTAGATAATTGATTTTATATACCAAAACTTAGCTAAAAGTTTCCAGCTCTGGAATCTTATTCTGGATTCCGCTGATTTTCAAAAGCAATCTATTTGGGGTTATTTCCAATACATCAATCCTCCAAAAAAAATTTCAAATGTCTAGCACTGGGAGCATGTAATTGATTTCATTTGATTTTTAGTGCCAAAATATTTCTTTTTAAGATATAAAATTTGTTAATAAACTAATTTTTTGACATATTGTCATTGTACTATTATAATATGAAATTTATTTGTTGGGTGGTTAAGCAATGTCTATATGCATTTCATTGGCGCTTCTTACCAAATCGTCAGTAGACTTCAACCACAGTTTTGCAAAGTTTCAAACTTCTCAACTTATTAAAAGACTTCCAAAAACCATCTGAGAATTATGTTAAATAAATTAACTATAAAAATTCACAAACAATTTTTATTATATATTGAATTTTTATAGTTAATTTATTTAGCATAATTCTCAGATGGTTTTTGGAAGTCTTTTAATAAGTTGAGAAGTTTGAAACTTTGCAAAACTGTGGTCGAAGTCTACTGACGATTTGGTAAGAAGCACCAATGAAATGCATATAGACATTGCTTAACCACCCAACAAATAAATTTCATATTATAATAGTACAATGACAATATGTCAAAAAATTAGTTTATTAACATTTCAATTGAGATTTTATTTTTCATATTGCCTTATAAATACTTTCATTGTTATCCAAGGGATTTCTAATTGTATAAAGGTATAGAAAAATAAAATAGAGTCGTATCGAATAAAAGTTGTTTGTTGGGTTTGGTTTGTATAAGTTTCATAGCCTGCTACACTTATTATAATGTGATTTTTTGAAATTGTTTGTGAATTTTTATAGTTAATTTATTTAGCATAATTCTCAGATGGTTTTTGGAAGTCTTTTAATAAGTTGAGAAGTTTGAAACTTTGCAAAACTGTGGTTGAAGTCTACTGACGATTTGGTAAGAAGCGCCAATGAAATGCATATAGACATTGTTTAACCACCCAACAAATAAATTTCATATTATGATATAAAATTTGTTTAATTTTGTAAATTTAATAATCCGAAAAAAATCCGTGTTCCAGCCGTGGCGCTGTCTTTTGGGTTTTCGTGCTTTTGATACTTTTCAAAGTATCAAATGTGTTTAATTTGAACAAAAAGAAAAAAATTATTTTTATGCAACAAAAAAATTTAACTGTCCAAACCTGGTTTAAAAATTTTTGGTTCTATTCGATGTTTAAAATCAATTTTAATATATTTCTTATACATTTAATACCTTCGATTGCTAAAACAAACTGTTTCTTTTGGTTATTTTATTATTTTAAAAATTAATTGTCCGCCCCTGGACTTAATTTTTTTCATTTTTGTGCTGCAATAAACCTGTTTCAAAAATATCAAATATGTTTGACTTACTAAAATGAAATAAAACATTAAGTTGCTTACATGCTTGTACCCAAAAAAAAAAGTCCAACTGTCCAACTCTGGCATAGAATTTCTTGTCTTTTTTGTTGAAATTTTTTCTAAAATATGATATAAATTTTAACTTAAAATAGAATAGTTTCATTTAGTTACTTCTATGCTCCAAACAAGAAATTCATATTCCAGCTCTTGAGTCGTCTTTTTAAATATTATTTTTTTTGTCAACTCCATTAAATTTCTTTCAAAAGTATCAACTTATTTAATCAATTTAAGGTCGAATAAGTTTATAAAATAGAGTATCAATTTACTTTAAGTTTTAAAGAAAAAACGAAGAATATTAGGCTCAATTATTATAACAAAATATAATTATCTATCCAACCCTGGAATAGAATTTATGATTTTATATGATGCACAATATATAAACATGTAAACGACATACTTTTGATTGTTTATTTCTTTTTGAAAATTTTTAAATTAAAAAAAAACTATTAATTCGTCTGCGAAAAGTGTAAATCTGATCCCCAGTAGTAATCAACTTCTATCAAAAATTTTAAATATATTTTTATTATTTTAGGAAGAAGAAAAACATGTTTCAAGTTGGTTACTTTTGTAGTTAAGAAAATCCAATTATCCAATTATCCAACCCTGGAACAGAACTTTTGATATTGTTTGGTTTTTTCGTACCTATTTAAATTTATTTTTAATATATTATTTTTATTATATTTATATTTATATTCTTTTATAACAAAAATATTATTTATATGTTTATTATTAAAATTGTTTCCAAAAAATTTATATATTCCAGCTCTGGAGCTGCCCTTTCAAATTTTTTGCTTTCTATGCTTAATAAACTTCTCTCAAACGTATCAAATACGTTTGATATATAAAGAAAAATATCCCTTAAATATCGTGCTAAATTAGAAATAAAGAAAAATGTTTAACTTTATTACTCTTGTGTAGCAAAAAAAATCAATTATCCAACTCTGGAATCGAGCATTAGATTTCATTTGATTTTGAATAACAATTGAATTTTTTCTTACACATAAAATAGATTTAAGTAACAAAAAACTTAACTTTAGCAAGTATATTTTATTTACCAAAAACCTGTTTGAGCTTTCCAGCTCTGGAAACGAATTTCAAAATTTGTGGATTATCAATATTCTATTTAGTGCCACTTCCAATACATCAGTACCAGAATGATGTCTCTATCTGTTGGCTTTACTGATAGAGGGGCTGCGCTTATTCGACTTTCCTGTTTATAAGGACCCGGAAAATATACACTTTAAGGATGCCCATATTAATATTGAGAAAATCACACACGGAATGACAAACCCATATGAGCCACTTTATAATTTTGTGAAGGGTACAGAAACGGTTTTTTTTTTTTTTGCTGCAGCTCTATTTTTGTACGTGTGTTGCTTTCTCCGTTTAACAACAGCCTGCAGTGGATTCTATTTTCTGAAAAACTAAGAAACACAAGAGAATCCTTCAGCGGGCCTTTCTCTAGAAGAATATTATTTAAAGATGCTGCATTTCTTTATGATTTATATTATCTTTTACAGCAGACTGGCTTTGGCTGGAAAATTAATTCAAACTTTGAAATTGACTATGAAAATAGTGTTGAGCAGGATATATAAAAATATTTATGATGATGCCTCTTTATGTTTTTGTAGCCGAAGGGATTTCATTAACTTAAAGAGGCTGATTTCAGCATTATAAATTATGGGACCATGAAACTTGGAATGTCTTTATGAAAATTCTCAAGGTTAATGCTGAAGATGTTTATGTTTTATATAAAAGTTGCACATAATCGTTTAACGTTTCTGTTGTGTTTTGCCAATGAAAGATTAAGCTGCCAGGGACGTAAATAAAATGTTAATGTGCGAAAAAGCATTTGAAACTATTTAGCCGATTATAATAAAACTATTTGTTGTTGTTAGGAAAAACAAAAAATCCTGGAGATTATTGTACAGATTTGGAAAAAATAAAAAAATCAAACGATTTCAGATGTTTTCGGTAAATATTTTCGACATTCTCACTCTTTTCCATAATTATTTTGAATTGTAAAATGCATCAAAAATATTCATCGGCGACGTAAAAGACTAAAAAATAACTACAAGAAACTCTCTATTCTCTAATCTGTCTTCATCGGTTCTCTTAACACTATCCCCTCCATTCTCAGTTCCAGCGCAATGCACTGCATATGTAGGGAAGGTCCCCTCGTTTCATGGTTCTACTCATGAAAAAAATAATAATAAATTATTTTCTACATTTTTCTTATTTGTTGTTGTACAGTGTAGTATTCCCAGACGTAGAGAGATGACTAGTTCCCAGGTACTATTGTTGGAATGATGAAACCAACCAGTAACTTTTACATGATGCTGTCATTGCTACGGCTTAATCAACATCATTAGGAGCAGGGTGAAGGGTTATAGACGAGGTTTCCTCTATAAAAGACGTATCAACAGTTTCACAAAAAGCGACAGTAAAACTATCCTGAGGGCGTCTTCACGTACTTAAAAGTTCAGTTCAAAAAATAGGATGGATATTTTATTACGAACATATTTTGTTAGTGAAACTTTTTCTTAAAAAATTATTGATTATCATCGGCAAAAAATTTTTAGAAATCATTCAAAACTCGCATATTATTAATAGCGTGTTCTTTTCTGCAAAACGTGCAACATTTTTTCACTTCTTTTCTCAATAAGTGGTAGTTTGGAGGAGTTTCAAGGCAGAAATTCTTACTCGTCAGAAATATTAGAAGACATTTTAGTAAATTATTTATTTATTGTATATTATTTATTAATAATTATTTATTTATTTTCAAGTGCCAAAATGATGACGCCGCTTTCTAATTAAAAGTATAAAAAGTCCAGTGTTCTTGTCTAGAAAAGAGCAAAATTTTTGGAATTTTATTTTCGCCCATAATGACATCCTTTGCCCCTTGTCCAGATAGAAACTTTTTTCCGTTGCCATTCCGCAGATGATAGTGCTTAACACCATATACAAATGACCGAGTATGTCATACTCCAAAATTATTCCACCATTCCAAAGAAAGTTCACCCAGACATACGGCATTAGTGGATTGTGTATAAAATTTTATTCCTTGGAATGTTTCACACTAGTGGACTGATTATTGGCTCTGTATAGAGTACAAACTAATAAACGAGAAATTATACATTCACTTTTGTAGTACACAATGGGGGGACTCACACTGTAGTCATAAAATAATAGCACGAAATATATGACTATTGTGAACAACCCGTCATAACTAAGTGTGGTATTTCAAACATCGATCAGATGATAAGATAACAACAGATTTGATATGAGTTGAATACATTTATTATGCAGCGGCATACGGAGAAATGTTCAATGGCTGCCAGCTATGTAGTAGGGTAAAACAGAAAAGTTTTTTACTGGTATATATTTAGTTTTTACGATTTAGTTCTCTTTTAATTTTTCTAGGTTATAAAAATGTGATTTAATGTACAGACACATAGATATGAATAATAATTTAGCCGTTTTATAGTCGTGGATCATATATAAGTAACGATGGCAAATATATACCATCGCCGTCCCGCCTAAAGATTTTCGGCCGCTCGACTCAGATCTCCAGAGCTATGGCAACAAAAAAACATACCTGAAAGAGTACTATTATATTATGACTTTTTTGTATGCAGCACAACAACAGCTTTTTATACTGGTCTAAAATATTATGACTTTGTGACAATATGACAAAATAGCACAAAGTGTGAATACCCCAAATATATGTTTGTTGTGGGCCAAGCTAATCTACTGCCTGCATTTCATTGTTCTACCAAATTTAGTAGCTTAAATTATTTATATGTTTCTAATATATTTAAGTTTTCAATTTATCTAGAGAACTCTGTAGCATTTTAAAAATGATGCGAAAGTAGAAGAAAATGTTCGTGCTCTTAATGCTGACTTAAAAAATATTTAATGTTGTACACTGAACGTTACTCCTCCAATTTAAATAAACTTCGATTTCGTTGATACAAGTTGTTAGCACAACTTAATCTCACTAAGAATTAATTTATTTATATATTTGTACTTTTAAATTTTTATTTTAATCTTTTTTTTTTTGTGAAAAAACAAAAACATAATTTAAAACAAAAATAATTTCTCACATTCAAACTTATCTCTGCTTTTGCTTTAACCACAAGTTATTTATGACGATACGATAGTTTGTGCCCCAATATATCAAATATGTAAATGAACAGTAGCGGCGGACAGGAAACAGCACAACTCCAAAGCAGTCAATCAGATTAAAAATTCGAGGAAATCTATACAAGACTCATACAAAGTTTTTTTAAAAAATCTTGTTTACGATCTCTTTCTTTTATAAATAAATTTTATTTAGAAAGTAATTTTTGTATATTTAGAAGTGTTTCATGACATGTCGTTGTTGTATTTTTATGTCATGCTGTTTTTATTTAAACTTCTTGCTGGCGTACACGGATGCGTGTGGTTCATTGGGGTTAATGGAAATAAATAAATCACACGATGTACTGATTACGAGTATGTGCGGCATGTAAAAGAAGTTTATTTTGCAACATATACATTATATAGTTAGAAATCTACTGATTGCAATTATTTGAAATATTTTTTCAAAAGAACGGAAGAGAGTAATTCCTCACAATGAACCAGTTACGTTCACACTGTACAAAAAAGAAAGTCGTACCGATATGTTTGTACGTGTTCAATATGTTTGGGAGTGTGGGAGTGTGTTATAAACGGGCTCTTGTAAACTACGACATATTGATGAATCTTGACGAGAATAAAATAGACAATGACGCCGTATATCTCGTCTAGATTTCCAAAGTTGCTTCATATTGTCTGCGTTATTACACACAGAACATTTTTACCCCAAGCCTTCCACATAAAATGAATCGTAGGGATTCATTTATGTGGAATTATGATAAATGATATCATGGTAGTATCTACTATAACGAAAATGTACCGAAAAATTGTCAAGATTTCCGTCAGTGCCTTGAATTATTTTTCATTCAGAACCAACGCAAGTGAGTTGAAGGCTTGAAGTTAAAAGTAAAATCGGTTTGCGTAAGAAGTCACACACAATTATTTTGTAAAAAAATAATAAAGAAACAAGAAAAACGCGACTCCTGGAAAAAAATAAAGAGCTTAATAAAACAAACATTTCTGACAAAAAACAAAACAAATCAGATAATAACAATTATTTCCTACAAAAAGATTTATATCGTAATACAACAAAAATTCTCCAGCGGCAAAAATTGGTAGTCATTTTTGGGGAAGTACTCTTTCTCTTTTTTCCAAAGCTTCAATTCGTTTGTATTATTGATTTATCAGGATTATTAAAAATATCCAGATTATTTTAAAAAGTTTATTTTACCTACGCAAAGTTGAAAGTTGTTTGCAGTTTGTCCAAGTCTTTCATTTGTATTTATATAAAAATATATTCTTTATAAAAGACTAGCGAAGGATTTATAGGAAATAAATTAATCAAAATAAATTCTTACTCCCTCATTCATAAAAATTGTGAGAGGCTTATAGGAGTGTATTATGACAAATTTCATGTACAATTTTGCTTTATTACGCTTTTATTATACTCTCATAATTTTTATGAATAAGAGGGTTAATATTTATTAGCACGAATGGACGTATTTCTACTTATAAAGCATGTATTTACATATAAATATATAAAATAAATAATATTTATGAGAGGAAATAAATGAAAGATTTATATAAATTAAATATGTGAATATAAATAACGAATAATTATATGTGCGCTATTTGGCAGAGGCCTGCAGTTGATTTAAAATGTAAAACTTACGTTGGAAAATGACACGAAAAAACCTCTATTAAAATTCTCAATACTCGATTTTCCCTAATTAAATTTAAAAAATATTAGAAAAAACATATCAAAATCAGATTTAATTAAAATCGAAAACTTGATTTCGCTTCTGTGAAAAGGTGACCAAAAAGGGAAATTCCTGCACTGACAACCCGTTGTAAATTATGTAAAAAAGGTCACGACTTGCACCTCTTGCGAAGAACAAGTTTAGGATCTTTTTGACTTCTTTGTAATGTTGTTTTTTACTTACGGCCCCTCTGTGAAACTCTAGTGTTTAAAAATTTTATCAACTCTTTAATTTTACTTATCTCTTGGGCTAATGAAAGTAACGCAAACGTTTTACTTTCACTTCAATTAAAATCACTCATCCGCCCTGCCAGTCATTTAAATGGGTCTGCAATACGGGCATAATTATGTCGGCATAAAACGGCTGTTGTTAGACGAATTCACTGTAGGGAGTGGTTTTTTTGGTCGACATAATTTTTCAATCAGCTAAACGACGCATAAGAATACAAAAACACTCATACAAGCAAAAAACCATCTGCAAGTATACAGACACTTTATGCCACCTAAATTAGTTTCATGCGGTGGAAAACACATAAATTTTGAAGCTTAAAAATTATGCCCCAGTGTTCAGGCTCATGTAAACAAACCCACAAAAGCAGACGTCAAGCGTTTGCAGCAAAAGATTCAGATCTGAAAGAAAAAACTACCGCTGAAAACTTGTTAAAAGGCTTGAGTTGAAAAACGATTTAATTGTAAAATAATAAACAACTTTGTTGCCAAGAGGCGGGTGTTTTTAAGGAGAACCATCATATCACGGCGACTAAGTAAAAGTTTGTAATTTGTCAGCTCTGGCTATTCTGCGTGATAAGGCTCGCCCTGTAGACAGAAACAACAACAAATTTGTCTTTAAATGTTTCAAATGATAATTAATTGAAGTTATTGTCAATTAACTGTTTTTCACAACACCACAACAACGGGCTGGCGGTTTTATTAGCCTTGTTTTATCAACGTTACATTATTATTATAATTATATCCTTGTATTTCCTGCTAAATAATAGTGCAAACATTTTGCAAATTGTCTATGGTGTATTTAATGTTTTAATCAAATTTTCAACGCTGATAGAAATTAAAAAAATAATAATAATGAAATTAACGCAACTTGAAGGGTTAAACATGAAAATGTAAATATTTGGGCTATTCATACTGTGTACTATTTAGTTTAAAAAAGTTCTTGTTCTGTTGCAAACAACGAAGTAATAAAATAATAGCACTCTTTCAGGTATGTTTTAGTGTTGTCATAAAATACCTCTAAGTCGATCGGCTGATAATCTTCAGGCGAGACGGCGATGGTATATATTTGCCGCTGTTACTTATATGTGATTCACGACTAAAAAACGGCTAAAATATTATATATATCTAAATGTCTGTACATTAAATCACATTTTTATAACCTAAAAATAATTAAAAGAGAACTAAATCGCAAAAACTAAATATATGTAATAACTAACAATTTTTCTCGTTTAACTTACGGAGCTGGCAGCCACTGAACGTTTTTCCGTATGCCGCCATAAAAAAAATATGTATTCAGCTCATATAGAATATGCTGTTTCTTATCAGCTGATCAATGTTTGAAAATAGCAGACCAAGTTATGACGGGCTGTTCACACTAGTCGAATTCGTGCTAATATCTTATAACTTATGACTTTATGACTGCAGTATGAATCCCCCAATTATAATTATTTCAGTTTGAGTCGTTTTTGCTCTACCGTAAACACAAGACTACGATATTTTAGATCCAAAGTTATTTGCTACCAAATAAAGAAGGAAATCCAAATATTTCCAACATCTTTTGGAAACTCCATTTCTATTTAAAACCATACATTTTTCTCGCAATTAATTTGTTTGTATGAAAGAAGACAGCTGCTGTCACTCATATGAACTGAATAAATTTGTTGGCGGTGGATAGGAAAAAAAAACTTCAGCAACTGCCTGTTACAGCAATCTAGCAAGCAAAATGCTCCGCTCATTTTTATGTTATAAAATGTAAATCAATCTGCAGTTAAAAAAGATAATGGTTTTGAAACAGTTCGTATTTTTGTATCATGTCCAAGTAACGGCGGCTCGGCTAATGAGTTTCAGCTGTTCGACTCAGATCTCTAAAGCTGTTTTATGATAAAAAGTATTATTATTTTCAGACGTTTTCATGTGAAACACAACAACAATTTTTTAAAACTATTTTAAAATCTTTTGATAACACGACTCAGTAGCACTCTTTAATCATAAAAAAACCAAAATCTATTTGAAATCTATTTCAAGAAAATTGGTATGAAAATTTTTTTATAAAATACATTTCAAACTCATTTAAATAGTACGAATGCGGGATATAAAGTCTATTACCAAATTGACTATCCATCTCAGTAAAAACTTTTATTTATTGTTAAATAATATATGGGTCATTTGCTGCAATAGCGTCATAACTCAAAAGAACTTGTTTTTATAAAACGCTGTTAAAATGTTAAAGTTACTAACAGCTTAATGGAAATCTAAAAAGTGATTTTTCTCGCAGGACTGAAGAATATGAGATATTTTGATGAAATTTTCACACAACAAGAACAACAACAACGATATGCAGATTACATCTGCGTCATTAGCTCTGAAAATTCATATTTTGACTTATGACAGTATTGCAGCAATTGAGCGATATGTATTATTTTATATCTCTTAGGATTAATTACCACGATAAAAAGTTTTGGTCAGGCTCAAGTTCAATTCCTCGAATTTAGCAAGAAAAATTAACTTGTTAGAAATACGAATTCTCTCGGATTGTGAGTTAATTTCAAAATGAATAAGAGCACAATTATTTCGCATAAATGCTTTAAAAAAGCTGTATTTCAATAAAATCATGCGAATTCAGAAAGAAATAATGCAGATGTGGTGGAGTTTTCTGTGCCTTCTTCAAGTAAAATCAGATGTTTTCAATATATAACTTGGCAGCACTCAACTCATCACCAATAAAACCTATTTAAAAAAATAGAAAAGTTGTTGGTTTTCACAACATCATTTTTTATGGTTGAACCAGATTTTAACAGTTTGTCTTAACTGTTCTATTACAAAGTTGTATCCTTCTATAAAAACACCCTCTATAAATTAGTTCGTGCAAAAAGTTTTTAAGGAAAGTGTTCTTCCTGACCCAGTTTTGTTTGTTCAGCTTCAGCTTTCTAATTTACTATTATTTTCTCTGATACCCTGCTTTAATATTTTATTTCATAGTTAACGACTTCTTTTGCAACTCGAATAAATGAAATAGATTTACAAGTTATTTATTTTCCTTATGGAAAATATACGAGGTATGTTTAAAAGACAAAGTTAATATAAAAATTATATTAATTTTCTATGTTGCCCCAATCGTTTCGAGCATCTTTTCACAGTTTTAACTGTTTAACGTATTCAGTTTGTTTGTCAGAGTCATAAAAGTATGAAATGTTATCCGTATATAGCGATTATCTATCATTTTCAAAGAAAAAAATATTAATCAAAGAACTTGTGCTAAATTAAGTGCTCAAAAGTACTTGAGATTTTGAGTCTGAAACCGAAACAGTTTTAGACAAATCAAAGAATTTTGAGAAGTCGGTAATGACGACGTTAGTCCTGGAACCCCCCCAGTCCATCAACAACCGCCTGAAAGTGCCAAGAAATATTACGGAGAATTGTCGAATCAATATAAAAGAAATTGCTGAGGATGTCGGCATATCAATTAGCTCAAGGCAACATTCCTTTTTGGAACTCATCCCAGTTTCAGTACGAAAATTGTTTTACGAAAAAACAGCGAAATCATTTCTCAACTACCGAACTCATGAGATTTGGCCTCCTGCATTTTAATCCTGTTCCCAATATTGAAGAAACCCATGAAGGGACTTCTTTTTGCGGCTGTTGAGAAAATAAATACCGAATCATTGGGAGAGTTCAAGGACATAGGAAAAAGTTCATAAATACCTCGAAGATCCTTTATTTCTCTTACAACTGCAAATAGAGTCGAAAAAAAGCCAATCAATTGTAGAATAAAAACGTAAGAAAATAAAAAGGAAAAATTATCTGTGAGTTTTTGTTATGACTTTAATATTTGTGTTGGACTTCTCACTTATTAAAGTGGAAGTTTTAAATAAATATCTTTAGTTATTCTAAGAAATGTTGGGTAAAGGTCCCCTGATGATCTGTATTAGCTCCAATGAAATGCGCGTAGGAATTAGCTGAAACCCCTCAATTGACCACTTTGAGTTTTTTTGTAAGATTTTGGGAAAAAAGTATCAGCACGAAAGGATATAACTTTGAAGGGCATAAAATCGAAACTAATAAATAAATATATATAAACTTTTTTAAAATAAAACTCACCTTCTATATTGAACAGACCTCGTATAATAATATAATTTTCCCTCTGCAAGTCAACTTGCCTTTTTATATTGTAAAACACCAGATCATTGTTGAATTTTAGTGCCAAAAATTTTATTCAACTTGAAGTTGTTACAGAAGATAAAACACCGCTGCAATAAAAATGGAAAAGATTCAGAGCAAATATTTTTTACGTTACACTTAATTTAAGTTGAGTAGAATTAAACATAAACAAAACACATTTACATCTGGCAAAAAGTACTCGGAAAAAATAATTTCCTTTTGAAATTAAAATGAAAATATACGCTGCATACAAACAGAGCGTTCGTTATATTTGAGATGAAGTATTTGAAAAGCTCGCAATAAAAGTGGAAGTGAAGAATATTTAAACGCAACAGCTTTTATTCAACATTCTGTTGTGTGTTTGAGCAACCGTTTCGAATTGTGTGTTTCTCCAGAAGTGCAAATAACTTTTTACTTAATTTAACAAACAGTCTGTTGATATGCTGCATAATTTTAAATAAAATTATTCTTTTGTATCTGCATTTAAACGAAACGTATTTTAAATGATAAACACTCACATGAAATGGAATTAAAGGAGTGTTTTGTTTTGCGTTAACACAAGCAATTTTGTAATTTTTAAATCTAAAAATCAAGAAACTAAAAAAGATTGGATTAGCGTACGTTATCAGTCTGTTGGATGAAAAGTGGAAAGAGGAATGAGTTCCACTGGGGTCCTTTATGGAAGAGAAAAGCGAGGAGATTAAATAGAAAAATTAAGAATAACTGAGAGATAGAGGAAGTTAAGGAGTAGGGGAGTACTGGCCGCTGCTCTAAGCAAAAAGTTTTAGGCTTTTGAAGATGACTCCTGATAGCTCCGATAGACTGCTGGAGGATGCTCTTCCAAAGGATTGTATAGATCGATCCTCTAGAGCAGGACTTCACCTCTACAGCCAATGAGATATTCATTGTAACGGAGTGCCATGCGTATGGCATGGGGATCTAAAATGCTCTGTCCAGTGAGTATAACCCCTGGAATACAAGGATGCTTTCTATCAAAACCCAAGTTATGTTAGAATTCAGCATATTTCTCCCTATAGCACTGGCGGACTCTGTTTCACGTATCCTAAGCTTTTTCAGGATAGTGTTTCCAGCACCATGACAGTGGGACTCCACTTAGTTGGTCAATGTCGACTTCAGGAGAGGTAGTGTTCTCTCTCCGCTAGATCCTCTAAACGATGCCGTGTCCTTGCATCCAGCTTAAGGTAATGTGTGGATGTTCTGCAAGCTCGACAAGGGCCTTGCAGCATTCTCGGAGAAGGTGGAACGAGTTGAGGGATCTACTCTAAAATACAGACTCTCTTTCTCTCTCTCTTAAAGCGGTTTTATTTAAGAAAAACTACAAATTTATAACCACTTTCCTTACTTTCATGTACTGCAAAATAATGCAGTATCCAACCCTGGAATCGAATTTTTTATTTTATTTTTATTTTTAATACCAATTTTGTTTTGCCAAAATAAAAAAAAATGTTTACCAGAAAACACGACGTTAGTTGACTTTTGGTTATGTTATGGCATAAAAAAAATTTTAAATTTCCGAACCCTGGCTGGGAACTTTAAATTTTTAAATTATTTTTCATCCATGCAAATCTTTATGATACCAAAAACGTTTTTATTTAAGAAAACCTTAAAATTTTTACCATTTTGGCTATTATATGTACCACAAAATACCGAAAGGGCCAAAAAAAAAACTTAATTTCTCATCCCTGGAAAAAATGTCCTTTTTTTAGTTTTAAATAGACAATTAAGGAGTCCCAAAGCATGAAATAGTTTCAATTTACAGATAAACAAAAAAATAATCGGTTTTTGGTGTTAATTTTGCGATCAATTTTTTTTTTTTAATTTTAAAAAAATTTGTATATTATTTTTGTTACATTCAAGTCATAGTTATCGATATCAATAGTTATCATGCTGTTGAAAAAAAAATGCGATTTACAAAGTTATACCTCGTTTTGATTATGGGCATAAAAAATTTCTATATAACTTTATGAGTTGTTTCTGAAAGAAATGCACTGTTAAAAAATTCTGTTCCAATAAGCTTATATCCTTTTCATTTCTCCTTTACTGTTAAAAAAAAAATAATATAAAACAATATGACTTGTGACTTTTTCCCTCTTTTCAAATGGTTATTGATTTATTTACATTAAGAAAGAAGGATATTTTCACACACATATTGAAGGTCTCCGGGGAGGTGTTATCCCCGTTAGAATACATTTAAATTTATTATATTGTTAAGTTTTTATTGAAATATATTAAATTTACTCTTTGATCTTATTAACAAAAATTTTTATTTTATTGAATCCAGGCACGTTCATTGTATCCTGCGAAGTCTACAAAATTTATGATCAATCAAATGAATCACTTAAAATAAAAAATAAAAAACGATTTCTTAAATTTCTTTCAAGTGAAGACAAGTAACCCTTTGCAATATATGCAAATTCAAATGAAACAAAAAAATAATATGGGATTATCGCTGGGATACCAAAACAATAAAAAAAAATCAAATTTTATTATGAAAGTACATGCTGAAGTCCATTTATGCCCAACATTTTCAAGGCGCACAACACTTTAATCGTTAGTGTATATTTTATATCATTTTTACTACGCCCATTTCGCAGTATGTTTTATTTGCATTTGCCTCCCATAATATTTCTAAAGCATTTTACTTATTTTGTTAGTGTTTTGAAGTAACATTAATTTAAATCGTTTGTAAAGTCAACGCCAAATATTTAACTGATGGATTTCTCACGCCTTTGATTTCTTATTAAGTCTCTGATTTGGCAGTTTTAAAAAATCATTTTAAATTGTTTGGTTTAACCCAAACCGAAATACACTCATTCCATTCTACTTAAAAACAAGTGTTTTCCATTTTATCAACGTTTTCGTTTAATTTAAAATTAGACAGGATGTTAACAGGCTGTTTCTTTGGTTCGGTAAAATTTTATTAAAGTTATTTATCAATAGCGAGCTTGGGGTCACTTTTAATGAAATCAGGGCATACATATTTTATTTATATTCAGAAATATATGAAAGGATATACAGTTTTATACTTCCGTGTTCAATTTCATGAATATTATTATCGACTCTATAAAGTATTATTATTCTGGCTTCTTATGAGTAGGAAAGTCGAATAAGCGCCGTACGTGTATTTATCCATAAGTCTGTATGTGAAATGGGAAGATGTATTGGAAATGGTGCGAAATAGAATGTCCATGAAAAGCAGTAAAATTTAAAATATGGTACCAGAGTTCGAAAGTTTAAACTGATTTTTTGTTAAATAAAAACAATTTTATGAAGATAATTTTTGTTTTTTTGTTCATTAAAACAATGAAAAATTAAACTGGTATTAAGAATTGAACAAAAATAAAAATTTGTGTAAATAGGAACTGTTATCACATTCAACTAAGCCACTGATGATGAAAGTGTTGCGACTTTCGAAAACGGCTGTTCTGCTCTGCTGTGTAAGTTGAATAAAACTGATGTTGACTTTTCTGTATGCCTTGTAATATATATCATCATGTATTTCTGAGATTTTAAATTAATTTCGAACAATTAGCCTATGAATATTAATTCAATTTAACATAAAAATTAGATTCCAGGGTTGGAAAATTGACATGTTTTTGTATATGAAAATAAGCAACTAAAACAAGATATTTCTTTTTCTTCATAAATAAAATATCTCTGGTATATTTTCAATGAAATTCAATAGTACGAGTACCAGAAATCAGAAGAGCCTAAAAACAGCTGAATACTTGTCCTCTAATTATTAAAATTAAAGTGGCTTTAAAGTATGGATTTTTTATGTTTAAAGATCCCTGAAAGCATTCATTAACTTTAACAATCGTTTGTGAATTAGGGGGTTAATATATATTAAAACTCAAATAATTAAATAAAATTAGTGCATATTTTGAGAAATTGTCATTTTTTAAACTCTTTAATTTAAAATAGTTTTCCTAAAATCTTACTAACAAATTCAAAGTGATCAATTGAGGAAAAATGATCAGTGAGTTCTTGTTATGACCTTGATATTTGTTTTAAGCTTCCCACTTATTGTAGTAGAAGTTTGAAATAAATATCTTTAGTTATTCTGGGAAATGTTGGGTAAAGGTTCCCTGATGATCTGCAATAGCAGATCTGGAACTGGCTAAAACTCCTCAATTGATCACTTTGAATTTTTTAGTAAGATCTTGGGAAACAAGAATGGGCACATATTTAAAATTAACGTAAATAAAATTGTTTTTAAAGCAATCGAATATAATATGAAGTATATTATCAAAATCAAAAGTTAAAAGCCAGGGTTGGACAATTTAAATTGTTTTGATACATAAGAGTAGCCAACTTAAAAAATTCATTATATATTTCAAACTGACCATATATGATATATTTCTTAATAAAATTCATTGATACTAGAAATTAGCTAAAAACCAAAAATATAGCCCCAGAGCTGGTATATAATATTTTGTTTTGACTTTAAAATAATATAATTAATATATAATAATAAAATAATATCAATCAACAGCTGACCATTGGAAACTATGGGTTAATGTATTTGAAATAGAACAAAAATCTGCAAAATATGATGCCATGGCTGGATTTAAGCTTATATTTTCCTACATAAAAGCCACTATTTAAAAGCGCTTTTTGTTTTTTTTATTCAACTTATTTCCCACTTCAGGATATAATTTTTTTATGATACAAATAATGCAGCAACATCTAAAAGAGGAACTCACGATCAATTTTATTATGTAGAGAATACGAGAGTTGTATCAAACCGGTGGCAGCTCGTACTTGATACCTCTCCGTGTTGCAGTTTGATTATTTTTCTGAATTTGTTTTCTTTGTGTTTCTTAAGTCAAACTTTTTTTGTTTGAATTTTCTTAAGCACATTTTGAAATGTTTGCCCTTTCCAATGAAAGGTTAGCACCAGCCATAGTTTTTGGATTTTCATTTCTAAGTGACTTATATCGAGCTATTTATTGACATAATAAAGCTAATATTATCCAGAAAGACATGATAAATATTTGAAAGATTTTAAAGCCCAAACGCTTGACAACACTACTAAAATCAAAGGAAACGCAGTCGTGTCTACAATAATAATCGATCTGGAAATTTTAATAAAAGTCTTAATGCTGCCATATAGAAATAATTTTTATAAAATTCGATTATTCGTCGGCAGCTACAAATATGGAAACTTTTTTTTCATTAATAATTTCTTTCTCTTTCTTCTTTCCAACAAATATTGTTTGAAAAAAAAAAAACTTTTTCGCCGATTCAAAATAATTGCCCATGTGTTGACGTTGCAATAAAAAATAATTGTTTTTACCTTCAAGCGATTGTAACGACGAGGCAATAACAACAACTAACAAACTGCATAATTTGGCTTATTTTGATAACGTTTGGCTATGAGTTCTAATATTTTTTTGTTCTTTTTGAATAAGAAAAAAATTGGTTTAATGTTAAGAGTTGCAAAAAAAAACCCTACAAAACGTGACTGGGCACTATTTTCAATGTCATGGAAAAGGCTTAAACTGCAACTGTGAAATATCGAAATTGATACACAAAACTTGATTGAGTTAATCGTTTGTTACGCACCGTAACGACTATGGCCGATATGACACACAAAAACTGCTTCATAAAGAACATGAAAGCATACAGTGGCACTATTGTGGTTAATGTTATGACTGTTTATCTGAATATCTGGTTTTTATCAGAGCTTTTTGCTCTGGTACACTTTTGCTCAGTCGGAATTGTAAAAATAACACGTTGTCAAGCCATAATTTACGTGTGCCGGTCACAGTTAGTGAGGATCGTGACAGTTTCAGAAGTCTAACGTAACGACTACGAACATCCAGGCAGAGTTTTGTGTAGCGTAACGCACTGACAAATTTATTTCACACTCTTCCCACTAAACCCTTAATTAAAATTAATTAATTGAATAGTTTAATGAATTTAATTAAAGTTATAATTATTTGTTAGATTTAGCAAATGCAAATGATTCCAATAATAATAAAATCAAAGGAAATAATATTTTTCTTGATAAAATACACACTTTCTTTTATCAGATAAACAGCTGACAGTCTTACCAGACCGTCGCACATTGGGGAATATTGGATGGAAATGAGGACAAAAGGTTTTTGTTTTTAAATAGGGTAATAACAAAGCTCTCTCCGGTTCTAATATAAATTCATAAATAAGAACTTTCTGATATTAAATGGCCACGATATCTGCCCAAAACGTTAGTATACGTTGCACTTTCAATAAAAGGGATTTTTGGACGTCCCCGAATAAAACAAAATAAAAAATGAAGAATTTAGAAAGCAAATAACTTTGCAACGTATTTAGTTCGTGTATTAATTAAATTCAACAAAAATAAAAATTCAATTCCGGGGTTGGATAGTTGAACAAATGTTTGTGCTGGAAAATATTCAATAGAATTTCTTTCATTTTTCTGTATAAGATAAGTATGTTTCAGTTTTGCTAATGAAATTTAGTAGTACTAGAAGCCAAAAAACCCAGGGCTGGAAAACTATTATTTGTTTATATATAATTTCATAAGCAAAACAATATAACGATTTTTATTGTATTTGGCAAGATATTTAAAATGGTTTTAAAAATCAAGCAAAAACTAAAGTTCGATATCAGGGTTGGACAATTGAAATTTTCTTTAACATAAAAGTAACCAATTTAAGCAAGTATTTTCTTTTGCTCTATATTTGAAAGAAATTAATTTATAATTGGAAACATGAAAATTTTAAAATGTACTTCCAGAGCTGGAAAACTTAAATTTATTTTGGAAGATTAAAGTAACTTAACAAATGTTATATATTTATTGGTAAAACAGATTTTAACTGGAGCTCAAAATCGAACAAAATCAAAAATTAGATTCCAGGGTTAGACAAGTGAAATTTTCTATAACATAAAAGTAACCAATTTAAGCAAGTGTTTTCTTTTGCTCTACAGATTTTATATATTGAATGTATTTGAAAGAAATTCATTTTTAATTGGAAACATGAAAATTCTAAAACGTAGTTCCAGAGCTGTAAAATTGTAAATTATTTTGGAAAATTAAAGTAACTTAACAAACGTTGTATATTTATTGGTAAAACAGATTTTAACTGGAGCTCAAAATCTAACAAAATCAAAAATTAGATTCCAGGGCTGGACAAGTGAAGTTTTATTGTTACACAAAAGTAAACAAATTAAACAAATATTTTCGTTTTCTTTAAAAAATTGAACATATAAAATCTTTTTTAAGGAAATTCCTCTGTGCTAAAGAACTACAGCTCCAGAGCTGGGAAGTTTTTACTTTAAAACTTTAATATATTTCAAACATATAATGAAACTAAAGTTGCTTATATATTTCAATGTATTATTCTGCGCATAAACTTAAATATTCAAAATAAATATATAATAAATTTATACGCAAAACCTCAGCCATTAAAAGTCTTGAGTGCAAAAAGAGGAGCAGGTTCTTGATGCCTAAAATAACATTTATTTTTAAACAAACTTCCACAACAGAAAATTAATTGAATACCTTAAGTGACATGATTTTTTCCCCGTGTATACGTGCACATGATGATATTTGTAATCATGAAATATAACTTTAACTTAGAAGCAGCACAAATCCTATTCCGGCAACATGTAAAACGCCATTCTTCTCTTTCAACTCTATAGAAATTAATTATTTAAGAAAACAAAACACACAATTAACTTCATTTAACCGCGACACAAACCAATTTTTTTAACGCACCATACACATCGTTGTTATAATTAAAAGAAAAATACAATTCGCTGCTGGCGTTTCAGCAATTTGTCAAGACTACTGTAGGATTTTGTTTAGTAAAAGATTTCTTGTTTCATTTAATTATTCTCTTCTTCATTTCGTTTTTTTCGTAGAGACTTTCTTACCGAGTGCTTGTTTCCTTCGCCCACACGGCCGTATGAGTTGCCATGGGAGCAGAAGACTATTTGGGCCATTATATTTGGCGTGATGCTGTTTGTGGCAATAGCAGGGAATTCCATCGTTCTGTGGATTGTCACAGGTAAGAATGATAAAGGAAAAAAAAATTCAATGACAACTCACGTTTCTGGCAGCAAATAAGTGAAACAAATTAAAGAACATCAGCGCTAATTGATCATGACAAACGGTGTATGATGATTCTGGTGATTAAATTTGAGATTTAAGATGATTTTGAGTGAAACACAAATACAACTTTTTGGAATTCTAAATTATTTCACATTTCTTATTCATAATTTGCTTAAGTGCACGCATTTATTTGCAATTAGTAATTTGAAATTGTGTCTCCTGTAATTCCTGCGTGTGTTGTGAAACTCTTGTTAATGAGAAGAAAAACATTTTCCACTTTTAAATGAAAAAGAAATGAAAATTATTTACAAACAGGTAGTACAATTTGTAATAAAAGCTTACAAAATATTTCAAGAGGTGTGTTAAACGCTTATATATATTTTATTCTTGAAGGTTTCAGAGCCACGAAACTGCGAAATGAGTTGATTTTATGAATAATTCATCTGATGGCGGATATTTTTCACAACCAGATTATCCCACTGATTGATGTAGTTTTCGAATACTATAAAAGAATTGAGAACACTAACAGATCAGATTTATAATATCGGAATTTGAAAAAAAATCCCCTTCTTCGTATTTTTTCCCCCCAATAATGCACTAACGAATTTACCGATTTCGACTGATCAGTTTGTTAAAGCCGTTTAAAAGTTATTAAGAAAAAATTAAAAAAAAGTTTTTTCAAATATTTTTCAAAGCCTTAAAATAAACCGGCTCTCAGAAAATCCAAGTTTTGAAGCACTTTTTAGACCGCTACCAGTTTGAATTGGTTCAGCATTTCACACCTACGCACACCCGCACATATATGGTGTTTTTTATACAGTGATACAAGTTTAAATCATAATAAAACATAGAATATATTTTTGATATCAATGAAATGGTCTTTATTGGATAGACAATTTATTACATTAATGTTTAAATATAACTTCGGCCATGTGGCCGCCACGATTGGTGCGTACAAGGCGAAATCTAGAACACCAATTTTCACAAACAGTAACATTATGACCATCGTCGTTTTTGAAGACATTTGGGCCAATGACTCCGCCAGCCCATAAAGCGCACCAAACAGTAATTTTCTGTAGATGCTTCTGTGGGTGTTTCGACAAAAGCTTGTGGATTCTTCTCCCTTCAAATACGACAATTCTGTTTATTTACGTAGCCATTCAACCGAAAATGGGCTTCATCGGAAAATTAAATTTTGAATTTTGAGGACGCAGTGCACGATAAGTTTGACGAACACAAGCATTATTTTGATTAAAAATTTCCACAATTTGCATGCTTTATTCTGGTGTAAGTCAATCCATAATAAAATGTCAAAGCAAACTAAAGAAAAATCATTTATCAGCTATTAAATGGGTGGTCAAATAAAGCAGTGATACCAACTGAAAGTTGTATCACTCTATAAAAAACATCCTGCACATACCGACATAGTGATACCGTCTCAGAATGAGTGGGGACATCTAGATTTGATTATAGCTTGATTTTCGCAAAACGGAGTCGAAACAACAACATTCCGAAGTTCTTGAATTTCCAAAATTCCTAGCGGGAAGCCAACAAATTTATGTACAAGAAATACAAAAAGTTATTTTCAAAAAGTTGCAAAGGAAGTCCGTTCTTTCTTCTTCCATAACAAATTCTATGACATTTTATTTATTAACTGAAAATTTTTTTTAGATTAAAATCCCAAATAATTCTAAAACTTTACAAATAAGTTTAAAACCAATCAAAATTAATTCAACCATCTTTCCGATGCACATCAAAACTTGTCCAACCGCTTCGCATACAAAAACTTTTATTGAGAAAACTTATTTAATAAACGTTTGCAAAATGGAATGCTAAACTTTTTGTTTTATGAACCATAAAAACCTCAACAGACATAAACGAAACATTCATGTTAAAATAAAATCTCTGGCATGTTCTGACAATAACAAATTGTTTGTTTTCGAATTCGCAACAAACTGCAATCCATTCATAACATTCAACGTCACGTCATTTGATGTGCCATGAATGAGTGAATGATTTCAAGTCATGAATATTTCCAAAATTTTAGCCAATAAATTGAAATGCTGCAGAAGAATAGATAAATAAATATGTTGATATTAAATATAAAATTGTTTGTTGTTACCAGAGTCTACGCGCACGACTTATTCTGCCACAACATTTGAAAACAAAGAATATCAATCGTGATTTAGTTAATTGCACAGAATTTACGCGTCAAATATGATGAAGAGTATATAAATTTGTGTTTCGGAGTGTAATTGCCACAAAATTAATATGCGATCCTTTAAAATATAAACAGCTAAACTGGGTCCTTATTAATAGAAAAGTCGAATAAACGAGGTTCGTCTGTCTTTACGGGAAGCCGTTTTTCCGAAGTTCCTAGAGAAACTAATAATATCCCATGGATGTATTATTGAATTAATTTCAATTAAAAATAATCAGAATTTTAAATACGGTTCCAGAGCTATTGTTGGAGTAATTTCTTTTTTTATGTTAATTAATTCATCGGGAAGAATTAATTTGGTATTGAGAATGACACAAAACCAAAAATACCATTCCAGGGTTGGAAAAAATTAAACTTTTGTTGTTGCATTAAATTGAGAGACCTGCTTCGGTGAAGGCTATACCGCTTTCACTTGCTTTTTTTTTTCTTTTGTCCTCCCGAGGTCGACTGCGTGTTTGTCTCAATAACGAAGGCACTCCAGCGATCGCTGAGCAATATTGAAAGCGACTAACACGACATGTGCCAAAGAGTAATATACAGCTCCATCTGCTCTCTATACCCTCCATTCTATATACCGGCCATCATCAGCGCTGGTTCCAGATCTCTGCAGCCTTGTGTTATTCTATCCTTTTGAGCTCTTCGAGGTAAAACAGTTTTATTTTCATTTTCAAGTCAACCTGTTCTCCGTGTTTAACGGAAATTGATGCAGTTTTCGATTGTTATAAACGAATCGAGGACACCAGCTGAGAAGATATATAATTTCGGAATATATCAAAAATGAATTAGTTTTTTCGAAGTTTTTCGTTCGCGATAACCTTTAGAAAGGATTAACCGATTTCGAACCGCTTTTCGACCCGCTTTTCTATTATGATCGAACTTGTTTTTCTATATCAAAAGCTGATTAGTTTGGTGTAAAGCTTCTTAAAAGTTATTTGGTTAAGTTTTTTTTGAGATTTTTTAAAATCTGCCTGTTCGAATCGGCTCAAATTTGCAAAATATTTAAGATCAAAAAAATTTATTGAAACGCAATACATTTTGTGTTGATTCGATTCAGCCGTTGAAAAATTAAAAGTGGATCTCATACTTACGCACTTACACACACACACTTACATACGCACATACATACACACATACATACGCACACATACACACACACACATGCACGCAAAAATATAGTGAGGGGCTGTCAGATAATCATTTAAAAAACAAGCGTTTTTTATTTATTTAAAAGCAATACATTTTTGCTCTACAGCGGCATCTCCGCCTAAATGTCGTAAAAAACTTAATAAAAATGGTAGTAGCCTGTTCAGAGCCGTGGGGTTACTTGAAGGATGCCAAAAAAACTATTTTCAAAAATATGTGTTATTAATTTTAAATGCAAAAGAGCACTCAATAACGGCAGTCGGAGATAGCAAATTTTGTTTTTGCCAACAAACACTTTAAAACTATCTCTTATACGATAGAATTACGAGTTTAATCCACAATAAAACGCACTAAAAATTTATAAAATGTAGCAGAAATGAATGTGTGCAACAGCTGCAAGAAATTTGATATTTAAACAACTAACGGTTTTACATTCGACGAAGCCGAATCCTGCATCCCCATGTCTGCTATTTTTGTGTACCAAAAAAGTTTGAATTGTACAACCCTGGAATCATCGTTTTGATTTTGTTTGATTGTTAACACCAATTTAATTTTTCTTTAAGTGTCAAATAAGTTGAAAGATTAGTTTTTAGATGGCTAAAATATTATTAATATATTAGTCCTAATTTTGCAGCTCTGGAATCGTATTTGGGACTTTCAATGCATTATCCATAAAAAAAAATCAATTATCCATCCCTGGATTTATCTTTCAAATATCGTTTGACTTAGTTTCTTTTCTAATATGTAGAATAAACAAAAAATCCGATTTCTCAGTTCTATAGTTGTCTTTTTTGGCTTTTCTATTATCTAACCAACCCTGGAATCGACTTTCTTATATTCTCTCATATTTTATGCCAATTCAAATCTCCCACTGAATTATAAAATTTGTTTGAGTGGAAAATAATAGTTTTATTTAGTTAATTTAATATACTAAAGTTATTTTAAGCTTTCCAACTCTGAAGCTTTATTTTTCGCTCTTCTAATTTATGGTACCAAACGAAATTCTTTCTAAAAAATCCAGTTGTTTACCCTTAGCTGCCAAGAAAAGTTCCAGTTGTCCAGCCATGGTATCGAATTTTAGGTTTTGTTTAAATTTTAATATCAATTCATTTATGTTTCGAAAAAACACAAAATGTGTTTATGCAAAAAAATAGTTTTATTTAGTTACTTTAATACTTTAAAAATATATTTTTCCATCTCTGGATCTATGTTTTTCGCTGCTCTTATTTTAAGTTTCAATAAATTTTCTTTAAAAGTACCAAATATTTTTAATATATAAAGAAAAAGAAAAAAACTGATTTAATGGGTTACTTTTATGTACTAAAAAATTTCAATTGTCCAACCCTGCAATCCAATTGTCGATTTTATTTATCTTAAATATCAAGTTAATTATTCTCGAAGAACTTTTAAGAAGACAAGGAAAAACATTGTTTTAGTTGGTTACTTTTGTATAACAAAAATTATGTCAACTATCCAACCCTGCAATAAAATTTTCGTTATTATTTATCTTAAATATCAATTTAATTATTTTCGAAAAACGTACAAAAAGGAAAGGAAAAACATTATTTTAGTTGGTTACTTCTGTGTACCAAAAACTATTTCAATTATCCAACCCTGCAATAAAATTTTCGATTTTATTTATCTTAAATATCAACTTAATTATTCTCGAAGAACTTTTAAGAAGAAAAGGAAAAACATTGTTTTAGTTGGTTACCTTTGTATAGCAAAAATTATTTCAATTCTCCAACCCTGGTATCGAATTGTCGGTATTCTTTATCTTAAATAACAATTTCATTGTACCATAAGTACCTACAAAATAGGTTCAATTAACAATATATAAATACATATTAACTTTAATTTACCACAAATTAGTTTAAGTGTTCCAGCTCTGGAAGCGTATTTAAAATTTTGCTGATATTCAATATCAATCTATTTAGGACCCTGTGAAATGTATCAGTTTAAAAGTGAAGCCCAAGTACAGACAGACGGCCGGACAGGCGCATATCGCTTATTCGACTTTTTTATTCATAAGGATCCAGAGTATCTAAACTTTATAGGGTCGCATATTGAACGGCGAACCTTTCACATATTTGTGTAGGGTGCAAAAATAGTCCAGAGAAAAGAAAAACAGAAACGAACAATCGTAATTTTAAATGTCATTTCTATGCGACCAGTAAATGTGCTGGTTTGTTACACACGAAACCATATTTTTTATTTATGCTGCTAAAATCTATTATTCCTTCTATTTTCTATTCCTTTCCTCTTTTCCTCTGTCTTTCGTGTATTGCAGGTCATCGTAGTATGCGTACAGCAACCAACTATTTTCTACTTAATCTGAGCATTGCTGACCTGCTTATGTCTTCATTGAACTGCATATTTAATTTTATATTCATGCTGAACTCCGACTGGCCATTCGGAACAATTTATTGCACAATTAATAACTTTATGGCCAATGTGACAGTGTCAACATCCGTGTTTACCTTGGTGGCCATATCGTTTGACAGGTAAGTTGGCACTCATACACATGCAACTGGAATTAAAGGAAAAGGAAGTGGGTGAATTATTTGTTTTATTGAATTTTCATCATTTAATTTATTTTCTTGTAGAGATTTATTTATTATCCAGAATAATTTTAAATTTAATTATCTTTCATATAGAAGTAATAAATATAATGTTTTCTGCTTTAGATACATCGCAATTGTCCATCCTTTGAAACGTAGAACTTCAAGGCGAAAAGTTCATTTCATTTTGGCCTTAATTTGGTTGTTAAGTTGTTTGTTGTCAGCGCCCTGTCTGTTGTATTCAAATACCAGGACAAAAAGGTAAAATTTTACTTACAAAAGCAATAATTTAAAAGAAATTATATGGTGGCATATTCTAACAATAAAATAAGAGACACAAACAAGCACATGGTTTCGTTCATATATAAAAACCACAATTATATTTTATTACATTCACATGCACAAGTCTGCGGCACACGTACTCATTCACACACTCGTAATCGACTGCTCTTTTGTTAAAATCATGAACAGTTGAATGTTGTGTTTTGAAAACTGTGATCATGAAAAGGGAAAATGTACATGCAAAAACAAATCAATATGTGTTGCTGAAGAAAAAAAGCTTATCCAACTGCAGGGAACTGGCGTCTATTCCAATTTAGCAGTAAATGAAATATGTTTCCACATGTACTCTGTCAATCATTGACACGAAGCAAACGTAAGCAGTTGAAAAATATAAGAAACAACTGGCATGAGACAAGTCTATTTATAAAATTGGTCTACAGGCCCAATGCAGGAAGGGAGGAGTGAAAATAAATCTTTAAAAAATTAATGCCAAAAAAATAAAATAATAAATAAATTATATGCATGTGAATGTATTAAATCATGTAGTCAATCAAATTATTCATCGTCAATAATAGAAGAAAAGTTTTGAAACATTTTCATTAACAAAACTTTAAATCGATTAATTTTTATTCAATTAATTTTTAATTGATACATTTTTATTCGATTAATTCTTGTTTAACACATTAAAAATGTAACAATTAATTTTATTTCTAAATTTTTATTCTAGTCGAATAAAGCATTAAACACAATAAGGACAACAGACTACAAACTACAACAATAGAATACATGATAATGATTATTTTGACTACTACAGGCAACACGGCTACTGGTTGTTGTCCCTGCTGTTTTCGTGGTTGCAGTCAAATTAAACTAATTTCTGTTTTGGTTAGCGACAATGAGTAGGAGTAGATGCAATGTTGCCAGTATAATATAAGCAAATTCAATTATTGTAAACTTAAATATATATTGTTTTATTTTAGAAAAAGAAGCAACAAACTATATTTCCAAGCTAATGAAATGATTTCTTGTCATATACTGTGGACTTTAAATATATTTTATTGGAATATTAAATACATGAAAGCGGCTACACTGGCGGTTGAAGAATATTCTACTACAAACAACAACTCATGGTTATTGATTTGGTGGTGTCGTTTAAAAAACAATTAAGTAGCTGACTACCAGGCAACGATTGTAGCCAACGGCTTTTGTAGTCGGTGTTCATGTAGCCTGCTGTCGTTATTCTGTTTAAAGCTTAACGTCTTGCCGCAAACATATTCTAAGAGTTTTAATTCAGTTTTAAAAATAGCGTTTGTGTGAATTTAATTGATTTGGTTATACCCCACGTGGAGTTGTATTTGTAAGCAGACCGGCTATGCTTTCACGCTAAAACTGTTTAAAGACAAAATATGAAGTGGAATTACAGATATAAATTATAGATTTTAAATTGATTGGGTTTGCGATAAATTTATGCAAATATTTATTATTTCAAAGAATATATATACGTATGAGTTTTGTTCAATTAATATTCTTCAAATAATTTTATGTAGATTATTTCACGTCAATAATATTATTCTAGGTAATTTAATTGTCTTAGAATATTTATTATATTGAACACAAAAAGCTATTAGAGCTCTCTCTTATTATTTCAATATAAATTCCCAAGCGGAGATTATTATATCTTTTTTTACAAAATCAGACATGGTTTAAACAAATGTCAAACCTTATTTGTAAAACTATTAAACTTATATATTATTAAAACTATACATATCTTTTAAATAAGTAGGCTATAATTACTTACCTTAAGCTAAACTTACCTTACCGTAACTTATAATATAAACATATACTTACTTTTCTACAAATTATGGCGCCTTGTGGTCAATCTAACTGAATCACGTTCCTTTTTCAATAGTATATCCAACCGCACGGACTCCTCCTCATGGTCCTAAGCTTTAAAGCGAACCATTTGCAAGAGTTAAATTTAAATTAAATATTTGGTTTAAATTGAAATTCAACTCTTTAACATTTATTTCTTTCAATGTTAAGCATGGTCCTTCGAGCCGGATAAAAACTATTTCCAAAACCCCTCAATTGATCACTATGAATTTTTTAGTAAAATTTTGAGAAAAAAGAATCAGCACATAATTAAAATTAAAGAGTTTTATTCCCAAAAATATTTCCAATAGATTTAGAAATAAAGAAGTTGTTAGACTTGGTCGTTATAGCCCACGATGTTAAGGGAAATAAAAAATAAAAAAAGACCTATTTGTTTAATAGAAATTTGTATTGTTTGTAATACTTTGTTTATAAACTTTCCCAAACAGTCAATATCTTTTAAGCACAAGTGCTCAAATACCATTAGCTTTTCTAAAAACTCCTCCTGCTATTAACTCGTGCAAAAACGTTTTCATAAGCAGGTATTATAAAAATATTTCCGTACTCTCGATTAGTATTCCATGCACACGTATATTCATGTTTACTAACCCAAGCAAACATTTCATCCAACAGCGTGTATGTGGGAGTATTTGAGTTTATTTTATAATTATTCGTGCTCTCTCCTGAGTTCACTTATAATCACTCATCTAAACAGAAGCATGTATGTACACACCCACACGAATGGCAAATGCCGGCAACAATAAACAATATTCGAACACGTATCAAAATGCTTTTAATTATGTACAAGTGCATACTTTTAGGTGCTAGTAAAGTTTATTGCCCTGTTAAAGTATTTCATTTTATTCCTTTTACATATTTAACAACTCAATCGAGAGAATTTGTTAACACGTTAATTTGATATGAAAAAGAAATAATTGTTTGTTGCAAATATGACAATACCAACAAAAGAAAAGCATTTGTCAGGGTGTCTGTAATAAAATTATTTATTATTGCAGCCTATATGTTATAATATAAAGAAGTACAGGGTTCACAGCTTTTTCCTGGGCCATTTATGCCCAGTTTTTGACTTCGTATTTAAGTACAAAATTAGTTAATTTTTCCATAAACTTAAATTATGTTTAAATGCGCTTTCTGTTTTTCAGTCTTATTTAAATACGTGTGTTTGGCTTATGATTCAACGTGTTTCAAGTGTTGTGCATAAAATTGTTTTAATTTTTTCAATTGTTTTGAGAGTCTGTTTGTATAATAAATATTATTTTATTGATTTCTTACTTCATTCCATTAATAGTTAATTATATATTAATCTTTTTAATTTTTTAACAAATTTTTCTCAGCATCACAATGTTTTCTTTTTCTTAAAAAAAAAAAAAGTCAAAGTCATATGTTTTCTGTGCTCTATTTAAATACCATTAAAATATCCAATGGGGGATAATTAAGTTGTATATAAATATGATCTGTAAAAATAAATTTTGTATTTAAGTAGACTTTAAGTTTAAATAGAACTTAAATACGAAGTCAAAAACTTGGCATTAACCAATTTTTAATATCTTATCCTTATAATATTTTTCCACAATAGGAATTATATTTTGCTACAGTATTAAAATGAAAATTTTAAATTATTAACATGGATAATAAAAATTCATAATTGAAATATCTAACAATTATCTTATTCGAAATAACATTGTCATGAAATAAAATTTACTTTAAGTATAAATAACTCGCTAAGAAACAAACCAAAATATTTCCCATGTATAGTAAATAACCTTGAATCACCTTCAGTGGACAGTTCATTATTAAAGGTGCTATTGGCTAAAGTTGTGTACACAAGGTTAGGATGACTCAGATCACGACTTCGACTCCGCACTCAGCATGACTGATATGGTGTGGAATTTTTCGGATCTGAAATAATGCAGAATTGTGGTAATTGTTGCCGGCTCATCTCAATGACGAAGGCACTGTATTTTCTATTTTATCTTCAACTATTTTCTTAACACCATCCACTCCTTTCTAGCTCTGACACAGGGCAACATACTTGTGAGAATGAAGCTTTAAACACAATAACGACAGCAGGCTACACAAACACCGACTACAAAAGCCGTTGGCTACAATCATTGCACCAATTCAGTAACCATGAGTTGTTTTCTGTAGTCGAATTTTCTTCATACGACAGTGTAGCCGCTTTCATATATTTAATACTCTTAAATAGTGTTATTCAAATAAAATATATTTCAGATCAACAATATATGACAAGAAATCATTTCATTAGCTTGGAAGTATAGTTTTGTCTTTTTTTTTTTGAAATAAAACAATATATATTTAAGTTTATAATAATTGAATTTGTTTATATTATACTGGCAGCATTGCATCTGTTCATTGTTGCTCACCAAAAAAGGAAATTAATTTAATTTTGGCTACAACTACAACGGTCGTCGGTAGTCATGTGGCTGTATCGTCGCTAAAATAGTCATCCCCATTTCAATGCGTGATTTCTAAATTTTGACAGGTCGTAGCTCGTAGCTCGTAGCCTGCTGTCGTTATTGTGTTTAATGCCTGAGTGCCGAAAATTTAGACCATAAGAAAAAACGTTGCGAAAGTAAAATATATTCAATTTCACGACCTGGCATTCTCTGGCAAAATTTTATGTCGAATTATATAGAAAAATAGTTCAGCCCCGCTTCTGTTTCATCATTAACCTCGAAAATGAAATAAAAGTGCTGAATTAAATTATGTTCCATTCTTTTCTTTTGAAAATTATATTTACGTTTTTCTCTTTCAGATATTATAATGGAAAACAACGCACCGTTTGCTATATGGTATGGCCAGATGGCCGCTACCCCACCTCCATATTGGACTACTGGTAAATATTAATAACAAATAAACATTTTTGAAATTGTGAATATTTTTGTTGCGCCTTAAGTTTTTATCCCAAATCAGTAGCAGAACTCAAGCATGTTTTGGAAAAGATACAAAAATCTCTCAGCTTGTACAGCAGCTTGCAAAAACCATATGAGAATCTTAAGGAATGAAATATCAAGACTTTGAAAAATATATGAACAAACTGAGAAGTTTTGAAGCTTTTCTAAAATATAGCTGAAGTCTACCGATGATTCGTTTTAGACCAGTATAAACACATGCAAAATTAAAATTTCAATATATTTTTAAATTGAGAACTTATTCAACTGGTGCAAATTAATGGCTTATGATGTTCCGAATATCCCACAGTTATAACATAATAATACTGGTGATAACGTATGGCATACCGATGGTTGTGATGTTAATCTGCTATACTCTAATGGGACGTGTGCTGTGGGGCGGCGGTTCGATTGGTGAAACTACCGAACGACAAATGGAAGCCATGAAATCAAAACGGAAGGTGGTGCGCATGTTTATAGCGATCGTATCGATATTTGCCATTTGCTGGTTACCCTACCATCTGTTCTTCATCTATGCGTACCACAACAACCAGATGACATCGACGAAGTATGTGCAGCACATGTATTTAGGTTTCTACTGGTTGGCCATGTCAAACGCCATGGTCAATCCCATCATCTATTATTGGATGAATAAGAGGTACGAGTAGATTTTGGATTAAAAATATGAAAATTTCAAACTGAAAATTTTGTGTTTCCATAGATTTCGTTTGTATTTCCAAGAAATAATTTGCTGCTGTTGTCGGCATAAGTCATCAAGCAAATTGAATTCGCCGCGTAGCCACTTGACGTTTAATAAAAATTCATCACTTTACATGACTAGAGGTGAGTGGAGAGAATTTTAATTGCACAAGGAAGTCATAAGAATTTAAGTTAAAATCTGTAAAACGGTCAAAACAAACATTTTGGTTTCTTCGAATTCCTCAAAAGTTTTACAAACTTTTTTAAGATTGAATCTTAATGTTTAAGCAGAATGACGTGTCTGGTGAAAACAGCTCATGACCATATCGACAGCAGAAGTTGTTTCATGCTTTTTTACTAAAATTTTCTAAAATCGGAAAGTTATTGTTTTTACCCGTTTTGGCAAACATCAAGTTCTCATCATATCTCGAATGTTTGAGGCTCTAGATCTAGTATTTGATTTACTTATAACTTTCGAAAGATTAAGCTGGCAACGTTACAAACAAAATTAGAAAACGTAGATATCCTGTTAATTATAACCGATTCGAGCTGAACTTAACAAATTACAAGAAAACTAAAAAAAAATTGATAGATTTTTAGAATATATTTTAAAAGACTTTGAGAAAACTATTCCAGCCAGCTAGCAGTCAGCCAGCTAGCAGCCAGCCAGCTAGCAGTCAGCCAGCTAGCAGCCAGCCAGCTAGCAGTCAGCCAGCTAGCAGCCAGCCAGCTAGCAGTCAGCCAGCTAGCAGGCACCCAGCTAGCAGCCAGCCAGCTAGCAGCCAGCCAGCTAGCAGCCAGCCAGCTAGCAGCCAGCCAGCTAGCAGCCAGCCAGCTAGCAGCCAGCCAGCTAGCAGCCAGCCAGCTAGCAGCCAGCCAGCTAGCAGCCAGCCAGCTAGCAGCCAGCCAGCTAGCAGCCAGCCAGCTAGCAGCCAGCCAGCTAGCAGCCAGCCAGCTAGCAGCCAGCCAGCTAGCAGCCAGCCAGCTAGCAGCCAGCCAGCTAGCAGCCAGCCAGCTAGCAGCCAGCCAGCTAGCAGCCAGCCAGCTAGCAGCCAGCCAGCTAGCAGCCAGCCAGCTAGCAGCCAGCCAGCTAGCAGCCAGCCAGCTAGCAGCCAGCCAGCTAGCAGCCAGCCAGCTAGCAGCCAGCCAGCTAGCAGCCAGCCAGCTAGCAGCCAGCCAGCTAGCAGCCAGCCAGCTAGCAGCCAGCCAGCTAGCAGCCAGCCAGCTAGCAGCCAGCCAGCTAGCAGCCAGCCAGCTAGCAGCCAGCCAGCTAGCAGCCAGCCAGCTAGCAGCCAGCCAGCTAGCAGCCAGCCAGCTAGCAGCCAGCCAGCTAGCAGCCAGCCAGCTAGCAGCCAGCCAGCTAGCAGCCAGCCAGCTAGCAGCCAGCCAGCTAGCAGCCAGCCAGCTAGCAGCCAGCCAGCTAGCAGCCAGCCAGCCAGCTAGCAGCCAGCCAGCTGTGGACTTTATATGTAAAAATACTACATACATGAAAGCGGCTACACTGGCGTATGAAGAGAATTATACTACAAACAACAACACAGGGTTATTGATTTGGTGGTGTAGTTTTAAAAATAATTAAGTAGCTGACTACGAGGCAACGATTGTAACCAACGGCTTTTGTAGTCGGTGTTCGTGTAGCCTGCTGTCGTTATTGTGTTTAATGCTTAAAACGTATGAAAATAAAAAAGGAAAAGCGATCAGTGAGTTATTGTTATGACTTTGAAATTTGTGTTATACTTCTCATTTATTGAAGTACAAGTTTGAAATAAATATCTTTAGTTATTCTAAGAAATGTTGGGTAAAGGTTCCCTGATGATCTGCAAATTGATATATTTGAATTTTTTAGTAAGATTTTGGGAAAAAAAAGAGTCAGCATCAGAGTTTAAAAAACTACAATTCCCCAAAATATATACATACAATATCTTATTGTAGAGGTACCCCTTGTGAAATATTCATTTTTAGCTTATGTTTTATAAAATAAAAATTAGCTTTTATAATTTTAAAAACAATTTATTTCGGAAAACATTGGAAAAAGGAGTGAACTAACAAAATTTTGCCATTTCTAAGAAGATTTTTAAAAAGTCGATTTCCTGCAAAGGAAAAGCCCATTCGTTTTTCGAAAAAAGTAACTTTTTATCTACAAACTCTTAAATCATATAGAAAGTTTTTATTAAACGCTTGAATACAATTTATTTCTATATAAAAATCCATTAATCTTACAGCATTCGTTTCACTTCCTTTCGTTTGCAGTCGACCGTAAACCCTACTGGAAGCGTAGCACTATTGAGACTCAAGTACAAGTGGCCAACTCTTCATTGCATGACCGACATACCAATCATTTGGGCACAACTTGCAATTTAATACGACACGTCAGTGTACCCGAGAAGCACAGGGCGTACAGTGAAGGTTCACCGCTCTGCATATCGATCAGCAACGGCACAGAAAAGCCAAAGCTTAAAATCAAATATATATCGTGTGATGAAGACAATAATCCCATTGAAACATAAATAGTTTTTTTACTTACAAAAATGCTGGATTAGAAAAATCCAGTTTCCTGGTGTAAATAGAAACAAATTTAAGAATGTAACTGATTAACGTATTCGAGCATTAAACTTACATCGAAACCTCTGATTTCGGATGATATAGAATAAGCAAAACGGATGTGTAAATGTGAATGTGTCTTTTCATATATTTTTTACTGCAGTTGGTTTCAAACAAACTTTATTTATTTTTCTATTTTTATCTATGAGTTTCAAAATTTAATGTTAATCAAAAGCAAAAGTTACATTTATTTATCAGGTAGTGCAAATACTATGAAACTGAATCTATTATTTGATTTTCATTATTGAAACATTTCTCACAATTGAAATACTAAAAAATATTCTTCCACGATCAGTTCAATCTGTCGATTTGATCGACCACTTACTGCGCCATCTGTTGGGAGAGATAGAGAGAGCGAATTCGTCAAATTAAATATTCAATTTTGTCCAGCAGCTTTCAAGCTTTAAACATTCTCTTCTGTTCTTCTACTTTTTTCCCGTAAACACACTGAAGTAGTGAACACAAGACTGCGATGCCCTAGATCCACTGCTTGACTGTGTGCTCAGTCATGAATATGGTGTCTAATTTGTCTGATCCGTTTAAAAGATGAAGGCATAGCACTAGTTTCTGAACGTTACCGACTGCGATTAACATCGTCATGAACAGCGCATAGAACAGAACGCAGCACCCTCGTTCATCAGTACCAGCGGCAAAAAAATCACCGGCTCCAACAAAATTCCCTGTCTTCTAATCTGTCAGGACAGGACAGATTATCCTGTTTATCTGAAAACTTCTTCTTTTTATTCTTCTTTAGCTGAAAAAATTGGAGTCATTCTGTTAAACACAGAATGAGTCAAAATATATTTCTATATATTTTTGTAATACTATTCGATTTTTATAATAAATAATTTATTCGATGACATGAATATCAATTAATAATTTTTTTCAATGCGAGTAGTTTTCCCGTCAGTTGCAGAAGTGAGGATCAGAAAAGGAAACATATTTCAAGATTAGGAAAAAGGAAAAGAGTTCGAGAAAGAAATTATCGCCAATCGGGGACGACTATATCGAAAATGATATATATTTTTAGATTCTATTTATTTTGTCAAAGGAACAGCAATCCAAAACGACATTTTATGAGCAACATTATTTCATGCAATAATTTTCATAGTTCTTCTTTGCAACAATTAAAAAACTTATGACTTAAATGTAGTCCAAAAGTTGTGCTGGTAAAAGAGTTTTGCAGTTGAGTGCACAACTTTGTGCAAAAGCAGACTGCGTGCAAAGAAGTTTTAAGATTCTAATCTACGCCTTCAACACCATCCAGTAAATAAATGCAACTGTTGATAAAAACCAAATTTTGAATGGCAAAAAAGTAAAAAATATTTTACAAAATACCAGCAGTAATAAATAATTGTAATAATAATAGATTTAAGTAAATATTTATTACGAGAATTTTCAAATTGTGTGTCAAGCAAGTGAATGAAAAGTAGTTAATAAAAATTTTTAAAAAGTTTTAAATTTCAATTGTAAAGAGAAAGTTAATTATTAATTAAAATGCTGTAAATATTTACAAAATATACAATATTATAGAATAGACAAATAATTAATAAATTATTCCTATTTTTCAAAAAAAAAATTTTTTTTTTTAAGAAAGAAATCCAGGTAAGTTTTAATTTAAAAAAATAGATTTTTGAACAAAGAGGTACGTACCCCTTATGAAACTTTTGATATTTGCAACTTTTCTATAAATTCCAAAATAAGCTTTTAAGCTTTCTAAAATCTTTTGTTATGGGTTATAATCGCAAAAAGAAGGATGCTGATAAAAAATTAGCCTTTTCTGGGAAAATTCACAAAAAATCGGTTTTTTGAACAAAGAGGTACCCCTTATGAAGCTTTCGATTTTTGCAACTTTTCTATAAATTCCAAAATAAGCTTCTAAGCTTTCTAAAATCTTTTGTTGTGGATTCTAATCGCAAAAAGAAGGATGCTGATAAAAAATTAGCCTTTTCTGGGAAAATTCACAAAAAATCGGTTTTTTGAACAAAGAGGTACCCCTTATGAAGCTTTCGATTTTTGCAACTTTTCTATAAATTCCAAAATAAGCTTCTAAGCTTTCTAAAATCTTTTGTTGTGGATTCTAATCGCAAAAAGAAGGATGCTGACAAAAAATTAGCCTTTTCTGGGAAAATTTTAAAAAAATCGATTTTTTGAACAAAGAGGTACCCCTTTATGAAACTTTCGATTTTTGCAACTTTTCTACAAATTCCAAAATAAGCTTCTAAGCTTTCTAAAATCTTTTGTTATGGATTCTAATCGCAAAAAGAAGGTTGCTGACAAAAAATTAGCCTTTTCTGGGAAAATTTTAAAAAAATCGATTTTTTGAACAAAGAGGTACCCCTTTATGAAACTTTCGATTTTTGCAACTTTTCTACAAATTCCAAAATAAGCTTCTAAGCTTTCTAAAATCTTTTGTTATGGATTCTAATCGCAAAAAGAAGGTTGCTAACAAAAAATTAGCCTTTTCTGGGAAAATTTTCAAAAAATCGATTTTTTGAACAAAGAGGTACCCCTTATGAAACTTTCGATTCTTGCAACTTTTCTATAAATTCCAAAATAAGCTTCTAAGCTTTCTAAAATCTTTTGTTGTGGATTCTAATCGCAAACAGAAGGTTGCTGACAAAAAATTAGCCTTTTCTGGGAAAATTTAAAAAAAATCGATTTTTTGCACAAAGAGGTACCCCTTATGAAACTTTCGATTTTTGCAACTTTTCTACAAATTCCAAAATAAGCTTTTAAGCTTTCTAAAATCTTTTGTTATGGGTTATAATCGCAAAAAGAAGGTTGCTGACAAAAAAATTAGCCTTTTCTGGGAAAATTTTCAAAAAATCGATTTTTTGAACAAAGAGGTACCCCTTATGAAACTTTCGATTTTTGCCACTTTTTTATAAATTCCAAAATAAGCTTCTAAGCTTTCTAAAATCCTTTGTTGTGGATTCTAATCGCAAAAAGGAGGTTGCTGACAAAAAATTTGCCTTTTCTGGGAAAATTTTCAAAAAATCGATTTTTTGAACAAAGAGGTACCCCTTATGAAACTTTCTATTCTTGCAACTTTTCTATAAATTCCAAAATAAGCTTCTAAGCTTTCTAAAATCTTTTGTTGTGGATTCTAATCGCAAACAGAAGGTTGCTGACAAAAAATTAGCCTTTTCTGGGAAAATTTAAAAAAAATCGATTTTTTGCACAAAGAGGTACCCCTTATGATACTTTAGAGTTTTGCAACTTTTCTACAAATTCCAAAATAAGATTTTAAGCTTTCTAAAATCTTTTGTTATGGGTTATAATCGCAAAAAGAAGGTTGCTGACAAAAAAATTAGCCTTTTCTGGGAAAATTTTCAAAAAATCGATTTTTTGAACAAAGAGGTACCCCTTATGAAACTTTAGATTTTTCCAACTTTTTTATAAATTCCAAAATAAGCTTCTAAGCTTTCTAAAATCCTTTGTTGTGGATTCTAATCGCAAAAAGGAGGTTGCTGACAAAAAATTTGCCTTTTCTGGGAAAATTTTCAAAAAATCGATTTTTTGAACAAAGAGGTACCCCTTATGAAACTTTAGATTTTTGCAACTTTTTTATAAATTCAAAAATAAGCTTCTAAGCTTTCTAAAATTCTTTGTTGTGGATTCTAATCGCAAAAAGGAGGTTGCTGACAAAAAATTTGCCTTTTCTGGGAAAATTTTCAAAAAATCGATTTTTTGAACAAAGAGGTACCCCTTATGAAACTTTAGATTTTTCCAACTTTTTTATAAATTCCAAAATAAGCTTCTAAGCTTTCTAAAATCCTTTGTTGTGGATTCTAATCGCAAAAAGGAGGTTGCTGACAAAAAATTTGCCTTTTCTGGGAAAATTTTCAAAAAATCGATTTTTTGAACAAAGAGGTACCCCTTATGAAGCTTTAGATTTTTGCAACTTTTTTATAAATTCCAAAATAAGCTTCTAAGCTTTCTAAAATTCTTTGTTGTGGATTCTAATCGCAAAAAGGAGGTTGCTGACAAAAAATTTGCCTTTTCTGGGAAAATTTTCAAACATCCATTTTTTGAACAAAGAGGTACCCCTTATGAAACTTTAGATTTTTCCAACTTTTTTATAAATTCCAAAATAAGCTTCTAAGCTTTCTAAAATCCTTTGTTGTGGATTCTAATCGCAAAAAGGAGGTTGCTGACAAAAAATTTGCCTTTTCTGGGAAAATTTTCAAAAAATCGATTTTTTGAACAAAGAGGTACCCCTTATGAAACTTTCGATTCTTGCAACTTTTTTATAAATTCCAAAATAAGCTTCTAAGCTTTCTAAAATCTTTTGTTGTGGACTCTAATCGCAAAAAGAAGGTTGCTAACAAAAAATTAGCCTTTTCTGGGAAAATTTTCAAAAAATCGATTTTTTGAACAAAGAGGTACCCCTTATGAAACTTTCGATTTTTGCAACTTTTCTACAAATTCCAAAATAAGCTTTTAAGCTTTCTAACATCTTTTGTTATGGGTTATAATCGCAAAAAGAAGGTTGCTGACAAAAAATTAGCCTTTTCTGGGAAAATTTTCAAAAAATCGATTTTTTGAACAAAGAGGTACCCCTTATGAAACTTTCGATTTTTGCAACTTTTCTATAAATTCCAAAATAAACTTCTAAGCTTTCTAAAATCTTTTGTTGTGGAATCTAATCGCAAAAAGAAGGTTGCTGACAAAAAATTAGCCTTTTCTGGGAAAATTTTCAAAAAATCGATTTTTTGAACAAAGAGGTACCCCTTATGAAACTTTCGATTTTTGCAACTTTTCTATAAATTCCAAAATAAACTTCTAAGCTTTCTAAAATCTTTTGTTGTGGATTCTAATCGCAAAAAGAAGGTTGCTGACAAAAAATTAGCCTTTTCTGGGAAAATTTTCAAAAAATCGATTTTTTGAACAAAGAGGTACCCCTTATGAAACTTTCGATTTTTGCAACTTTTCTACAAATTCCAAAATAAGCTTTTAAGCTTTCTAAAATCTTTTGTTATGGGTTATAATCGCAAAAAGAAGGTTGCTGACAAAAAATTAGCCTTTTCTGGGAAATTTTTCAAAAAATCTATTTTTTGAACAAAGAGGTACCCCTTATGAAACTTTCGATTTTTGCAACTTTTCTACAAATTCCAAAATAAGCTTTTAAGCTTTCTAAAATCTTTTGTTATGGGTTATAATCGCAAAAAGAAGGTTGCTGACAAAAAATTAGCCTTTTCTGGGAAAATTTTAAAAAAATCGATTTTTTGAACAAAGAGGTACCCCTTATGAAACTTTCGATTCTTGCAACTTTTCTATAAATTCCAAAATAAACTTCTAAGCTTTCTAAAATCTTTTGTTGTGGATTCTAATCGCAAAAAGAAGGTTGCTAACAAAAAATTAGCCTTTTCTGGGAAAATTTTAAAAAAATCGATTTTTTGAACAAAGAGGTACCCCTTATGAAACTTTCGATTTTTGCAACTTCTCTACAAATTCCAAAATAAGCTTTTAAGCTTTCTAAAATCTTTTGTTATGGGTTATAATCGCAAAAAGAAGGTTGCTGACAAAAAATTAGCCTTTTCTGGGAAAATTTTCAAAAAATCGATTTTTTGAACAAAGAGGTACCCCTTATGAAACTTTCGATTTTTGCAACTTTTCTACAAATTCCAAAATAAGCTTTTAAGCTTTCTAAAATCTTTTGTTATGGGTTATAATCGCAAAAAGAAGGTTGCTGACAAAAAATTAGCCTTTTCTGGGAAAATTTTCAAAAAATCGATTTTTTGAACAAAGAGGTACCCCTTATGAAAGTTTCGATTTTTGCAACTTTTCTATAAATTCCAAAATAAGCTTCTAAGCTTTCTAAAATCTTTTGTTGTGGATTCTAATCGCAAAAAGAAGGTTGCTAACAAAAAATTAGCCTTTTCTGGGAAAATTTTCAAAAAATCGATTTTTTGAACAAACAGGTACCCCTTATGAAACTTTCGATTCTTGCAACTTTTCTATAAATTACAAAATAAACTTTTAAGCTTTCTAAAATCTTTTGTTATGGGTTATAATCGCAAAAAGAAGGTTGCTGACAAAAAATTAGCCTTTTCTGGGAAAATTTTCAAAAAATCGATTTTTTGAACAAACAGGTACCCCTTATGAAACTTTCGATTCTTGCAACTTTTCTATAAATTACAAAATAAACTTTTAAGCTTTCTAAAATCTTTTGTTATGGGTTATAATCGCAAAAAGAAGGTTGCTGACAAAAAATTAGCCTTTTCTGGGAAAATTTTCAAAAAATCGATTTTTTGAACAAAGAGGTACCCCTTATGAAACTTTCGATTTTTGCAACTTTTCTATAAATTCCAAAATAAGCTTCTAAGCTTTCTAAAATCTTTTGTTGTGGATTCTAATCGCAAAAAGAAGGTTGCTAACAAAAAATTAGCCTTTTCTGGGAAAATTTTCAAAAAATCGATTTTTTGAACAAACAGGTACCCCTTATGAAACTTTCGATTCTTGCAACTTTTCTATAAATTACAAAATAAACTTTTAAGCTTTCTAAAATCTTTTGTTATGGGTTATAATCGCAAAAAGAAGGTTGCTGACAAAAAATTAGCCTTTTCTGGGAAAATTTTCAAAAAATCGATTTTTTGAACAAAGAGGTACCCCTTATGAAACTTTCGATTTTTGCAACTTTTCTATAAATTCCAAAATAAGCTTCTAAGCTTTCTAAAATCTTTTGTTGTGGATTCTAATCGCAAAAAGAAGGTTGCTAACAAAAAATTAGCCTTTTCTGGGAAAATTTTCAAAAAATAGATTTTTTGAACAAACAGGTACCCCTTATGAAACTTTCGATTCTTGCAACTTTTCTATTAATTACAAAATAAACTTTTAAGCTTTCTAAAATCTTTTGTTATGGGTTATAATCGCAAAAAGAAGGTTGCTGACAAAAAATTAGCCTTTTCTGGGAAAATTTTCAAAAAATCGATTTTTTGAACAAACAGGTACTCCTTATGAAACTTTCGATTCTTGCAACTTTTCTATAAATTACAAAATAAACTTTTAAGCTTTCTAAAATCTTTTGTTATGGGTTATAATCGCAAAAAGAAGGTTGCTGACAAAAAATTAGCCTTTTCTGGGAAAATTTTCAAAAAATCGATTTTTTGAACAAAGAGGTACCCCTTATGAAACTTTCGATTTTTGCAACTTTTCTACAAATTCCAAAATAAGCTTTTAAGCTTTCTAAAATCTTTTGTTGTGGATTCTAATCGCAAAAAGAAGGTTGCTAACAAAAAATTAGCCTTTTCTGGGAAAATTTTCAAAAAATCGATTTTTTGAACAAACAGGTACCCCTTATGAAACTTTCGATTTTTGCAACTTTTCTACAAATTCCAAAATAAGCTTTTAAGCTTTCTAAAATCTTTTGTTATGGGTTATAATCGCAAAAAGAAGGTTGCTAACAAAAAATTAGCCTTTTCTGGGAAAATTTTCAAAAAATCGATTTTTTGAACAAACAGGTACCCCTTATGAAACTTCCGATTTTTGCAACTTTTCTACAAATTCCAAAATAAGCTTTTAAGCTTTCTAAAATCTTTTGTTGTGGATTCTAATCGCAAAAAGAAGGTTGCTAACAAAAAATTAGCCTTTTCTGGGAAAATTTTCAAAAAATCGATTTTTTGAACAAACAGGTACCCCTTATGAAACTTCCGATTTTTGCAACTTTTCTACAAATTCCAAAATAAGCTTTTAAGCTTTCTAAAATCTTTTGTTATGGGTTATAATCGCAAAAAGAAGGTTGCTAACAAAAAATTAGCCTTTTCTGGGAAAATTTTCAAAAAATCGATTTTTTGAACAAACAGGTACCCCTTATGAAACTTCCGATTTTTGCAACTTTTCTACAAATTCCAAAATAAGCTTTTAAGCTTTCTAAAATCTTTTGTTGTGGATTCTAATCGCAAAAAGAAGGTTGCTAACAAAAAATTAGCCTTTTCTGGGAAAATTTTCAAAAAATCGATTTTTTGAACAAACAGGTACCCCTTATGAAACTTCCGATTTTTGCAACTTTTCTACAAATTCCAAAATAAGCTTTTAAGCTTTCTAAAATCTTTTGTTGTGGATTCTAATCGCAAAAAGAAGGTTGCTAACAAAAAATTAGCCTTTTCTGGGAAAATTTTAAAAAAATCGATTTTTTGAACAAAGAGGTACCCCTTATGAAACTTTCGATTTTTGCAACTTTTCTACAAATTCCAAAATAAGCTTTTAAGCTTTCTAAAATCTTTTGTTGTGGATTCTAATCGCAAAAAAGAAGGTTGCTAACAAAAAATTAGCCTTTTCTGGGAAAATTTTCAAAAAATCGATTTTTTGAACAAACAGGTACCCCTTATGAAACTTTCGATTTTTGCAACTTTTCTACAAATTCCAAAATAAGCTTTTAAGCTTTCTAAAATCTTTTGTTATGGGTTATAATCGCAAAAAGAAGGTTGCTGACAAAAAATTAGCCTTTTCTGGGAAAATTTTAAAAAAATCGATTTTTTGAACAAAGAGGTACCCCTTATGAAACTTTCGATTTTTGCAACTTTTCTACAAATTCCAAAATAAGCTTTTAAGCTTTCTAAAATCTTTTGTTATGGGTTATAATCGCAAAAAGAAGGTTGCTGACAAAAAATTAGCCTTTTCTGGGAAAATTTTCAAAAAATCGATTTTTTGAACAAAGAGGTACCCCTTATGAAACTTTCGATTTTTGCAACTTTTCTATAAATTTCAAAATAAGCTTCTAAGCTTTCTAAAATCTTTTGTTGTGGATTCTAATCGCAAACAGAAGGTTGCTGACAAAAAATTAGCCTTTTCTGGGAAAATTTTAAAAAAATCGATTTTTTGAACAAAGAGGTACCCCTTATGAAACTTTCGATTTTTGCAACTTTTCTACAAATTCCAAAATAAGCTTTTAAGCTTTCTAAAATCTTTTGTTATGGGTTATAATCGCAAAAAGAAGGTTGCTGACAAAAAAATTAGCCTTTTCTGGGAAAATTTTCAAAAAATCGATTTTTTGAACAGAGAGGTACCCCTTATGAAACTTTAGATTTTTCCAACTTTTTTATAAATTCCAAAATAAGCTTCTAAGCTCTCTAAAATCTTTTGTTGTGGATTCTAATCGCAAAAAGGAGGTTGCTGACAAAAAATTAGCCTTTTCTGGGAAAATTTTCAAAAAATCGATTTTTTGAACAAAGAGGTACCCCTTATGAAACTTTCGATTTTTGCAACTTTTCTTCAAATTCCAAAATAAGCTTCTAAGCTCTCTAAAATCTTTTGTTGTGGATTCTAATCGCAAAAAGGAGGTTGCTGACAAAAAATTAGCCTTTTCTGGGAAAATTTTCAAAAAATCGATTTTTTGAACAAAGAGGTACCCCTTATGAAACTTTAGATTTTTCCAACTTTTTTATAAATTCCAAAATAAGCTTCTAAGCTCTCTAAAATCTTTTGTTGTGGATTCTAATCGCAAAAAGGAGGTTGCTGACAAAAAATTAGCCTTTTCTGGGAAAATTTTCAAAAAATCGATTTTTTGAACAATGAGGTACCCCTTATGAAACTTTCGATTCTTGCAACTTTTCTATAAATTCCAAAATAAACTTTTAAGCTTTCTAAAATCTTTTGTTATGGGTTATAATCGCAAAAAGAAGGTTGCTGACAAAATATTAGCCTTTTCTAGGAAAATTTTCAAAAAATCGATTTTTTGAACAAAGAGGTACCCCTTATGAAACTTTCGATTCTTGCAACTTTTCTATAAATTACAAAATAAACTTTTAAGCTTTCTAAAATTTTTTGTTATGGGTTATAATCGCAAAAAGAAGGTTGCTGACAAAAAATTAGCCTTTTCTGGGAAAATTTTCAAAAAATCGATTTTTTGAACAAAGAGGTACCCCTTATGAAACTTTCGATTTTTGCAACTTTTCTACAAATTCCAAAATAAGCTTTTAAGCTTTCTAAAATCTTTTGTTATGGGTTATAATCGCAAAAAGAAGGTTGCTGACAAAAAATTAGCCTTTTCTGGGAAAATTTTCAAAAAATCGATTTTTTGAACAAAGAGGTACCCCTTATGGAACTTTCGATTTTTGCAACTTTTCTACAAATTCCAAAATAAGCTTTTAAGCTTTCTAATATCTTTTGTTATGGGTTATAATCGCAAAAAGAAGGTTGCTGACAAAAAATTAGCCTTTTCTGGGAAAATTTTCAAAAAATCGATTTTTTGAACAAAGAGGTACCCCTTATGAAACTTTCGATTTTTGCAACTTTTCTACAAATTCCAAAATAAGCTTTTAAGCTTTCTAAAATCTTTTGTTATGGGTTATAATCGCAAAAAGAAGGTTGCTGACAAAAAATTAGCCTTTTCTGGGAAAATTTTCAAAAAATCGATTTTTTGAACAAAGAGGTACCCCTTATGGAACTTTCGATTTTTGCAACTTTTCTACAAATTCCAAAATAAGCTTTTAAGCTTTCTAATATCTTTTGTTATGGGTTATAATCGCAAAAAGAAGGTTGCTGACAAAAAATTAGCCTTTTCTGGGAAAATTTTCAAAAAATCGATTTTTTGAACAAAGAGGTACCCCTTATGGAACTTTCGATTTTTGCAACTTTTCTACAAATTCCAAAATAAGCTTTTAAGCTTTCTAATATCTTTTGTTATGGGTTATAATCGCAAAAAGAAGGTTGCTGACAAAAAATTAGCCTTTTCTGGTAAAATTTTCAAAAAATCGATTTTTTGAACAAAGAGGTACCCCTTATGGAACTTTCGATTTTTGCAACTTTTCTACAAATTCCAAAATAAGCTTTTAAGCTTTCTAATATCTTTTGTTATGGGTTATAATCGCAAAAAGAAGGTTGCTGACAAAAAATTAGCCTTTTCTGGGAAAATTTTCAAAAAATCGATTTTTTGAAGAAAGAGGTACCCCTTATGAAACTTTCGATTCTTGCAACTTTTCTATAAATTCCAAAATAAGCTTTTAAGCTTTCTAAAATCTTTTGTTATGGGTTATAATCGCAAAAAGAAGGTTGCTGACAAAAAATTAGCCTTTTCTGGGAAAATTTTCAAAAAATCGATTTTTTGAACAAAGAGGTACCCCTTATGGAACTTTCGATTTTTGCAACTTTTCTACAAATTCCAAAATAAGCTTTTAAGCTTTCTAATATCTTTTGTTATGGGTTATAATCGCAAAAAGAAGGTTGCTGACAAAAAATTAGCCTTTTCTGGGAAAATTTTCAAAAAATCGATTTTTTGAACAAAGAGGTACCCCTTATGAAACTTTCGATTCTTGCAACTTTTCTATAAATTCCAAAATAAACTTTTAAGCTTTCTAAAATCTTTTGTTATGGGTTATAATCGCAAAAAGAAGGTTGCTGACAAAAAATTATCCTTTTCTGGGAAAATTTTCAAAAAATCGATTTTTTGAACAGAGAGGTACCCGTATGAAACTTTAGATTTTTCCAACTTTTTTATAAATTCCAAAATAAGCTTCTAAGCTTTCTAAAATCTTTTGTTGTGGATTCTAATCGCAAAAAGAAGGTTGCTGATAAAAAAATTAGCCTTTTCTGGGAAAATTTTCAAAAAATCGATTTTTTGAACAAAGAGGTACCCCTTATGAAACTTTCGATTTTTGCAACTTTTCTATAAATTCCAAAATAAGCTTCTAAGCTTTCTAAAATCTTTTGTTGTGGATTCTAATCGCAAAAAGAAGGTTGCTGACAAAATATTAGCCTTTTCTGGGAAAATTTTCAAAAAATCGATTTTTTTAACAAACAAATCGTTTTTTGACGTTTTGAATTTTTAGCTTTTGTTTTATAAAATAAAAATTGTTCTTTTTTTTATTTTATTTTTTAAAATATTTTATATTTAAAAATACTGGTAAAAAGTGGTGCTAACTATGTAAAAAAACTAACAATAGTAAATAATAATAATAATAATTATAATCATAATAATAATTATAAAAATAATAGATTTAAGTAAATATTTATTAAGGTATTTACAAATGGTGTATGTGAAACTAATTAATGAAAAGTAGTTATTTTAAAATCAAAAAAAAGTTTTAAATTTGAATTTTAAAAATAAAGTTAATTATTAATTAAACTGCTGTAAATATTTGCAAAATACACAATGTTATTGAATAGACAAATAATTTATAAATTATGGCTATTTTTCAAAAAAGAAATTTGTTTTTTAAAAAAGAAATCCAGGTGAAATTTAATTGTCCGCAAATAATATTTATTTGCCCATCAGTTTCTGTTTTGCCCATTATTTCCCAAATAAGATAAGATCTTTTCTGGATTTTTAATTTTTCATCAAAACAAAAGATATTTCTTGAGCTTTTATTTTGTTTAAATTTATACGAAACATGAACTGATTTTTATTTTTATATTTCAATTTGAAGCTGACTGGTGATCAAAGGAAATAAATTAAAATCGGGAAATAACTCTGATTTTATGATCGAAAAAAAAAGTCAAGAAATAACTCTTATTTTCTGATAAATAAATAAAGATCGGGAGATATCTTTTATTTTCTGAAGAATATATCAAACTCAAAGACATGTCGTGCTTATAAGCAGCTTATAAGAATAAGATATTTATTTTATTGCATTGAACAGCAACGAAAATATTGAGTGGATGTATTCACCCTGTTATTAAGTTGGTATAGAAGAAATTCAGTTACGTAACGCAGTTATTATTTTTTGTTTTTGATATATCACAAAATTAAACATAAACAATTTCTAAAATATAAAATTTTTCCTGATTTATTAACAACTTTCAATAATTTCCGTTGCCGTTAAGCCAATCTAACTGCAACTACCCTCGCAGATGTCCAAAGGCAAGAATGAAAAATAAAAAGATTCACTAGATTGCTTTTGATAATTCCCAAAAATAAAACAGTTACCGAAACGGCTACAACCAGCAGCAGTGTAGGGACTAGCAGAGATGGCTCAGACGCGTGTGATTTTGAAACTGCCATTGCGGCATGCGGTTTTGGCTGTTTCAATATATGTCTGATGATCTCTTCGATAACAACCGCAATATCGGTTTTAAATACTGCCTCATCGATGTCTTTCATCTTGCCAATAGCTGAACTTGATTTGAAATTAAATTTAATGGACAAGGGCTACTTGAATGCCGTGAGTTTTGCGGGTAATTTATTGGAAGTCTATTTTTCTTAGCGCTTCACAATTCTCTTAAGCTGTTGAAATTAGAGCTGTACCGAACTGAATCCAACGCTCTCAAACACTCTTAAACGCTCGTTTTTGACAAGAACCCATTTAAATTACATGGGTTTGATTAGAGGTTCTTGTCAAAAACGAGCGTTTGAGAGCGTTTGATTCAGTTCGGTACAGCTCTATTCGGTGCAGCTCTAGTTGTAATATTAACCACATTGTTATCATTCAAAAGGTATGATTTCCTCGGCCATACCCTGGGGCTATATAGCCGACACTATGGGCCGCAAAGTAGTTATGGTATATTCCCTACTACTGGACAGTGTTGTTGTCATGGGCTGCGGCATCAGTCAAACTTTGAATCAGTTATTGATATTGAAGTTTTTCGATGGCTTCTTGTAAGTGAAATGGAATAATTTTAATTGTAAGTGATTTCAAATATTTTTCCTAAGAATCTGCGGTGCTTTTGCTGTGATCATGTCGTATGTGGCTGAGTTTCATGGCGTCAAACAACGTGCCCGCATGCTAATGATAATTGGCATGAACTTGTCGGCAGCTTCAATTGCTTTACCAATTTTAGCCATTTCCATTCTACCTCATCAGTTGTCTGTGCAAATTTTCAGTCTGCAAAGTAAAATTCTAATTAAATTTTTAATTACATAATTTTATTATTCTTCTCTAAACTTTTTGTTAGTAAATAGTTGGCATGTATTTCTATTGGCTACAGCGGTGGTGCCATTTTTTGGTGGTATTCTGAACTCGTTTTTTCCAGAAAGTCCCAAATTTCTCATGTCCCAGGGTCGTAATGATGAAGCTTTGGATTGTTTGCGCACAATTTATGCCATGAATCATAGAAGTCAAAAGAGCAAATATCCGGTACGTAGTTTTTGTTAATTTACTTAAAACCCTCTGTTTACACGTGAAGAAATTTTTGGTACACAAATTTCGTTTAATCGCTTTTGATAAGTTTCTTGAAATTATTTCAGATAACCAGTCTAGTCGATGAAGATCCAGAAAGAAGTCGACAGAACTCTTTGCGCAACAGTTTCGAATACAAAGCAACACATAAGAGAATGGCCGATAAACGAGGACAAGTAAAAAGACAATTCATACAAGGTCTACAGCAAATGCGCCCCATGCTATCGCGTCCCTACCTCAAGCAAGCTATACACGTGTACAGCATATTTTTCTGCATACATTTTAGGTGCAGACTTGCGTGAAATATGTACCCCCTAATTCATCAACGATTATTAAAATTAAAGTGGCCTTAAAGTATGGATATTGTATGGTTAAAGATCTCTTAAAACATTCATTAACTCTAACAATCGTTTGTGAATGAGGGGGGGAAATATATTAAAGATTCAAACATTTTGTTTTATCTCTCTTGCAAAGCTTCAATGCTATACGTTTATGGCTGCCACAAATATTCGCTACCCTAAAGGAGTTTGAAGCAAAAAATTTGGACGATATCACAATGTGCACAATACTACAATATAATTATAACAAGACCATTTTATTAAACCCTGATAATAATACTAATTTTGAATATGATTTGGTAAGAATGGCATCAATTTAAAAATATATATGCCTGCATTGACATGTCGTGTCTTGTCTCATCCTGCTTTAATCTGTTCAGAAGCACATAACCCCCAGCTCGTTTATAGATAATATAATTGTGGCAATTGCTTCGTTTATATTTTATTTGACAGCCATTTTCGTGATTAACAAACTGGGCAGTAACATCGTTTTACGTAAGTGTTTGTTGTTGCAGGAAAGCTAAAAAATCATTGATTCTGTGGATGTTTCTTTATATATGCAGATATTTCTTTGGGCTTGGCATTCGTTTCGGGCGTAACAATGTATTTTAGTAATACCCGTTTAATAACTTTGATATTGGCCTCTGTATATATCGGCGCTTCTGGTGTGGCGATAACTACAGTAATTTATCAATCGGTGAACTTGTTTCCCACACAAATGAGGTAATTCTTTATATACTTGATATCAATGGCCATCATACGTGCATTTACTAGCATCTATATATGCTTGCATATAGAAATTATTAGTCGAGTTTCACATGTTACTCCGCCTGTAATTAGTAAAGTTCGCTTACCAAATACACACGTGCATGCATAAATACTTCTTATATATATATATATATATATATATATATATATATATAAATATCTCAAGGAGTAGCAAAAGAATGCAGAGATAAGGCGCAACCATCTCATCTCTGAGACAACAATACAAATAAAATTATCGTTGCCAGTATTTTTTTAAACAAAAAATTATCAAATACTACTATTAAACTTCACATTTAAGTTCGTTAGAATAGAACAAGTCTTAATAAGTAAACAAATACAAACACAAATTATACAAAATTCGGCATAGTGGGGCAGAAAAAATTTTTCTTGGAATAAGAGACATCGTCTTTCAAAAGTCATGTGGGAATGAAATAATTTTCAACATGATACCATCACAGATTACGAGTTACAGCTTTGTCGGTCCGTGAAATCGAGCTTTCTCAAGCCCAAGAAATGCCACCGACTTCGGTCTTGAATTGATGTATTGAAAATAATTTTGAATAAAATGCTATTGAAAACCAGCAACATGTAAAACACGGTTCCAGAGCTGGTATATAAATGAAACAATCTTTTTTTAATCAAACCTATTTCATACTTCAGGATGAATTATAAAATCAAAAAGACGATTCCTGAACTGAAATAGCCCCAACTGTTCCACTGTACTCTAATTTATCACGCACAAGGCACTACACGAGCACACACATGCAAATAAACATAATTGAAGCCATTAAACAAAACGTTTTTATCACTTCACCAGCAGCACAAGATTATCTTTGGGATTATTTTCTAAAGATAACTGAATGTCTGATCAAAGACTAAATATATAGTCTTTGGTTTCATAAAGTACTCGCTTTTGTTTTTTATATAAAAAAACATGTTTTTATTAACAGAACAATGGTGATCATAATGATGATGACATTTGGGCGTTGTGGCTCCCTTTTGGGGAATATAATATTTCCCTTTTTAATATCACTTGGATGCATTCCGCCGTTTTTACAAATTGGAGGAGTTTTAACAGGTCGGTAGTTGGACTTATGATGCAAATATATTCTTTATAATCACAATAATGTTTTCCAATTGTCACAGTGGCCTTCATTTTGACTTTATTTTTACCAAACACAGCACATGTAGCTCTGAAGTGATACGCTGGTATATCATTGATATGATTAATTGTTTTAACAATTGTTATTAATTGATTGATAAATTCTTATGAACTGTTAAACTTTTATTGAGTACACCTTCAAAATATTTCGTTTACATTCAAAATATTTCCTTATAAGGAATATTTGCAAGCGGAAAAATGTCTGCTACAAGCGAGTACATCGTTGATTCTCAAGAGAATTTGTATGGGTGATTCCATGTCAAATCGAATTAGACACGTCTCCTTTCGATTTGGATAAGATTGATGCAGAAGCTCTCTTTCGTTCTATTTAGAATTTATGCCAACGGAAAATGTATTCATTTTTGAAATATTAAAAAATAAACTGAACAAATTCGACAGATTTAATATGACATGCTTCGGCAAAAAAAAAAGAATTATTGTAACATGAAATTTACTTTTTGGGTGGTTAAGCAATGTCTATATGCATTTTATTTGCGCATTATACCAAATCGTAAGTAGACTTTAACCACGGTTTTGAAAAGTTTCAAACTTCTCAACTTATCAGAAGACTTCTATAAACCATTTGAGAATTTAAATGAAAACCCACAAATGATTTTAAGAAATCACATTATAACAAGTGTAGTAGGCTATGAAACTTGTACAAACCAAAACCCAACAAACAACTTTTACTCGATATGACAAATAAGTTTCATATTATAATAGTACAATGGCAAGTAGTTAATTTATTAAAAAGAATTATTTTAATATTTTTCCGTTGGTATAGGAAATGCATTTCATATAAATCGAAAAATATCATATACAACAATTTGCCGATTTGACATGGAATCACCCATACACACTCTTTTTTGACACCAAACCCTTTTAATATAATATAAGAAAATTTTATTTACAATAACTTTTACCACTGTTTTTAATACACGGTCTGTATTGCTTTTTATTTTAAATCAGACAAATTAGCTGCATGAAAACAAAAACGTTTCTCACTTTTATCTTTGAGATAATAATATATCTTGGGTTATTGAAATTGTCAGTCATGCTGTGGACACTGTGCCTACACATGCTCGCATATTTGAAAGATTTGATGGGAGAGATAACAAACATTTTTTGTTTTAAATTTCAAATCTTTGTTGACACATTTTTTTAATTGCAAGACTTAAATTAAAAACACGGTACACGTTACCATGGCCTATCGATGTTAATGGAATCGACTATAACAATGAACAGTACGAAAAAAGTAGCATTGAAGTACCTTCGATTACAACTACCTGTTCCACAATGGCGCAAACCATCGGTAATTTGCACAAACACAAAAACAAACTGTAAGAATCGGATTCGCTGGGCGATTCTTAATAAAAAAGAAGATCGAATGAATAAAAGCTGCTGTATTCTAAAAATTAAATTTTAATAATTATTTTTTCAGTCAACATCTCAACATCTGTTACTTTTATGTAGCAAAAGCAGTTTTTGATTTTCCAACCCTGGAATCGTGTTTTTGATTTTATTGGATTTGTATGCCCATTTAAGTCTCCCTGATTAACAAACAAACAAAATTAGCTTTAGATACTTATTTGATATACCAAAAATAAGCTTAAGCTATCCAGCTCTGTAATGGTATTTTCCTAATCTCTTGTGCCACTAAATTTCTTTCCAGGATATCCAATAAGTTTAATTTATAAATCAAATATTTTGAACCAAAACAAATATTTAATCGTCCAACACTGGAATCGAATTTTCGATTTTATTTGATCTTTTTACCAGTTTCGTTTTTAATTAAAATATTTCTTTACCTGTTATAGTTACTGTAATATTCCAAAAATAAAACTATTTTCCAGCTCTGGAGCTGTATTTTAGGCTTCGTATTTCTAGCACTAATAAATTTCATATAAAAATATGTTAAATCTATTTAAAGAGATATATAATTGTTTACTTTATGTAAAAAGTAAAAAAAATGTGCAACCCTGGAATCGAGTTTTCGTTTGATTTTTAGTTCCAATTAAATTTTTCCTAAGGTATAAAACATAAGTTAGCTCTACCCGGTTACTTCTATGGAACAAGTATTAGTTTAAGTTTTCCGCCTCTGGAGCCTGATTTTCAGTCTACTATTTCCAATCAAGAATGAAGCCTCTAGATCTTTTGGAATCTTTGGAAACTGGTACAAGCAGAAGGACAGACGGACATCGCTTATTCGACTTCTCTTGTGCCATGGATCCCTGCATGTTAAAATATATTTTTGTATGTATGAATGTGTGGAATATTAAGTCCAAAATTTCTTTAGGCCAGATAAACTAAGTGATACTTTTAATATTCATGTAATGAGGCCTTAATGCCACGTTAGTTTTTTTTATAATTTTGAAAACATCTTAATGTCAACGTAGTGAATTTAATTAGTGACAGTAATTTTTCACGTCAGCTTAAGCAAACAACCCTGATAAGACGAAGAAGAAACCTTTTTGTTTTCTTAACAAATATCTTGTTCAAATGATGAAATTATGTTAGCTGATATATCCCAGCAAAAAATATATATTGCAATACAAGTAATTTAAAGAGAATCAAATAACACCCTTCTTTTCACAACAACATTTGTATTTCGGTTCGTTGTTACTTTAGGCTTATTTTGAAATTGAATTTTAACAGTCCCGTTCGATTTTTTTAAAAAAGTTTGGGTTTTAAGCGTTTTTAGCTGAATATATTTTTGATATTTTGGTTTCATATGCTTCGAAAGCATGTAAAAATAGTTACACATTATGAGCACATAAGAACACGAACCATACCAACAACCTTGACGAGTACAATGGGACTTATCGGGTGTTTTTTATAGAGTGATACAAGTTTAAATCATAACAAAACATAGTAATATATCTTTGATATCAATGAAACGAACTTTATTGAATAGAAAATTTTATGACATTAATGTTTAAATATGATTTCGGCCATGTGGCCTCCATGGCTGGCGCGTACAAGGCGTAATCTGGAACACCAATTTTCACAAACAGTAACATTATGACCATCATCGTTTTTGAAGACATATGGCCCAACGACTCCGCCAGCCCATAAAGCGCCAAACACTATTTTCTCCTCACTCCAAATGCGACAATTCTGTTTATTTACGTACCCATTCAACCAAAAATGGGCTTCATCGGAAAATAAAATTTTGAATGGTGCACGACAAGTTTTACGAACAGAACCATTATTTTGATGAAAAATTTCCACAATTTACACGCGTTGCTCACCCTAATCTTAAAATGGGGTTCCGTCTATTCTTTGCCTTTGAACTCTTCGAGCTAAAACTCTATTATTTAAATTTTTAAATCAACCGATTTCCCCGAGATAAGCGCTGATTGGTTTAACTTTCGATTAATGTAAACGAATTGAGAACTCTAACTGCTCAGATATATAGTTTTAAAGTTTTTTCAAAACATCACTTTTCCGAATTGTCGCATTCACAATATATCATGGAAGGATTAACCGATCTTGATCCGGTTCGCGGTGATTGACGCTGGGCAGTTTGCGCAATCTAACGATGAAGTCGTTTAAAAGTTATTTAAAAAGAACAATTTTAAAAAGAGTTTTATCTCTAAATTTTGTTTTGAGATTTCTTGAAATCTGCAATGTCGAATCGGTTCAAATTCACTGGGTTTCGGAGTTCGGAAACAGCCTTTAAAATACCACCATTTCGGTTTGATTAGGTCAAGTCGTTCAAAGTTTTCATGCGGGCCAATACTTACAAACTCACTCACACACACACACATAGAAACACACATCCCCACACACAAACACACGTTCCCACACATATACATACAGACATAGCAACAGTATTTCAGAAGTGATCAGAGAAGCTTTCTATGACGTCAAAATGTTGGAATCTCGATGTTTACAAGCCGCTGTAAGTCCGATAGCTTCCCGATTTTGAAAAATTTTAATATCAGAAAGATATAAAACCCTAAAATTGGAAATATGTAAAAATTTCAAAAATATGATAATCAAATGGTTTTTATTCGAGTTGAATATTTATTTTTCCAATTTTTCGAAAGAGCAAAGAGAAATAGGAAACAACTCAGATATCGACCTCTTTATGTCAAGCGAGCTGTCAGCAATGCTGAATTTACAACAGAAACAGTCAGAGCTGTCCATACACGTGATATTTAAGTCTACTCGCTAATTTAAATCCCCATCACGACAATTATTTGCCAACTCGCAATATCTTGACGGACAAATAAATTCTGAAAATAATTTTACTCAAACAACATTCCTCCAGGTCTTAAAACCATTAATTTCTAAACACACACGAAGTTGCGAATTGCAACACTTGAAATAAATAAAAGATTTCATTTCAATTTTCTATGTAAGACGAAGAGAATTTTTTGGGCATTTAATACGAAGCCAACAACCTCGATATAACACTAACTGCGATTTGAAAAACACGTTAAGTTCACTACAAATTTGATAAGGTTTGAATGATTAAGTTAGATAAGCGGTGGCCAAATAAACGTAGCGACGTTGATGCTTCACAGCTCCAGACGAAAATAAAGTTACTAACGATGATAATGACGATGATAGTGATGAGGATAGAGATAAAAAAACATGCAGATGTGTTAAACTCTATATATTTTTCAACTTTTCTGTGCTCTGTGGGTGAATAAGTGTTTCTGTATTTGAACAATTTATCTAAATTTTAACCAAATACAGCAACAATTCAGTTGTTCTTTCTATTGCTTTGCCACCATAAAATTGAAAATGATTCTACAAACTGAAATTGTTAAGATTCAAATGATTTTATTCTCATATTAATATCAACGTAATTTTCAATAAATTGCCAGTTTGTTTAAGTCATTCGGTGGGTTACGTTGCAATTCGAAATCGTTGAGCGGTAGAAAATAAGAATGAATGATTTTCGATTAAAAAGTTTTTGAACCAAAGACAACGACAACAAATATTTTTAATATTTTTATTAAAAAGCATCTTCACAATATCTGGCTGGCAATTACAAATTTATTATTTATTTAAAAAAAATTAGATGTGCATATGTTTTCAAATAGAATTGAAAGAAATAAATAAAAGTTAATTGATCAAGTTCAACAAATTAATTGATGCAAAGGGAAAATAGAATTTCGTAAGAAAAATAAACAAATAAAGATTTTTATTAAAAGTGTAGCAGCCGGATTGTTCTTACTTTGTTCTTTTCTAAAAATCTGTGATCATGGCAGTTCTTGAATCTCACACTGAACCAGCAACTGATAATAATTGTGATAAGACCAAAGGTAAAAATAAGCGCTATAAAAATATTGTTACGTATAACATGAGTATTGAAATAAAATTTATATTACATGTGATAAACAAATGGAAGTGAAATAAATTTACAAAAACTAGACACTATCAGCTAAAGCATCAAAATAATAAATATGTTACACAATTCATTTTGTTTCTCCACCTTCAGCAATAACTTGTCTACGTGTAGTTCCTAATGATGACTTGTTTATATTCGGGTGCGATTTCGCCATTTAGCCGAATATTTCTAGAGCACTTAATAAAAAAATAATTTGTTTTATTATTGCACTGTTGCTCATGTAAAAATGAAAATTTCTTTGGTACGATCATAAAGTTTTGAGTGCAACAAGGGAGCTCAATATATCGATGCAAGTCTGTATATATCCATACGATTTAGAAATAAAATCTTGCAGCAACATTTCCTTTTACATACATCTGTATTTGGCACCTCAATTGCTAATAGTTGTTGTAGTGTTGAATGGAAATAAATAACAATAAATAATGAAAAATTTAATAATTGAAAAAACGAGAAGACATGCGAAAATGAAAATCATGTTTGCAAACAGTTTGCCAACAACTTGCGCCTAGATCGGCAGATCGGAGTCTATCAAACCATTGCTCGTGTGGGAATAATGCTACAGTCCAGAATCAACAAAACAAGATTGCGCATGCTCAAAAAAAAAAGAGTTTCTTCTCTGCATGTACGTCAAATGTTATAAAGTATGTGCAGAGTTTTTGGGCGCAAAGTGGGAAATAGCTTCATGAATCCTAAAGTGGTGCAAGAATCTGAAGAAAAAAATTTAATAGACTAAAAAGACAGACGAGACCAGACAGCCATCTTTTTTAGTTCAAGCCTTAACATATTTGAGGTAAAACGCCCCAGGACTTCCAAGGTTCTACTTAATGCTTTACTTTGCTAAAGTTCTTATGATAAAGTTTTTAAAATTTGGTTTTTGCTAATAGATCGATCTTTTTTATAATAATATAAGTTTTTTTAAAACCTTAAGCTTAATAAAACTTTTATTATAAAGTTTTTGATTGTTTCATATATTAATAAGATGACTTAAAGCAAATAACTCTATAATTTAAATTAGTAATAAATACTTTATGTGTTTATTTCGAAAGCAGCTTGATTTTAACTAAAGAAAAAAAGCTTATATTATAAATGCTAATTAAGCCCCATATTCATAAAAAAATTTTAGGCTTTTGATATGTATATAAAAAATATTTCATGAAATTTTTCTATAAACTACTCTTCAAACTCTGACTAAATTTTATTAATATGACGGTTGATGATTAACTTAATTTATTATAATAGAAACTAAAAAAAAAAATCGAATAACTTGCATGCTCGACCATGATTTCTATGCTCGAGAAAACCTGCATCCATAAAATAGTTCCAAAGAAGTCTTATCAAATACCACATGTCAGCAAACACAAATACTTTCTCTCCATATATTTAATCGTCATACAATGGAAAATTAAGAAATATAATATTTTGAACGTTTTAAAGTCCTAGAAAGTTTCCCTGACTAATTCTGAGAACCCGTCACTATGTCTGTGTGTATGCGTGTGTGAGTAGCTGATCCGCCTATAATTTTAGAACAACTGAACCGAACCAAAACAACTAGAACAGCATTCTTGAACTTAGAAACCCTGTCTGTGGATTTAGGCCGATTCAAATCGGTAGTTAAAAAAGATCATATTTTAAAGCGTTTTTTTACAACAACTTTTAAACCAAATCATAGATCGATCAGCTCTTGACATTTGAAAACCACGTTGATCACCGCAAACCTGGTCAAAGTCAATTAATCAAAAATAAATTCAAAAATATTGATTTCCTTTCTGAATTCCGAAATTATATATCTGATTAGTTAGTGCTTGCGATTGTTTTATAGGAATCGAACATTGTATATCAACTGCCGGTTATAACGTGGGAACCGATTGATTGATATTCAAAATAATAGTGTTTAATATTAAAGACTCAAGAGCATAGAATAACGCAATAACCAGGTTACAAAAGCTGACGTCTAGGGTCAATGGTTTTCTATATATATATATATATATATATATATATATATTTGAGTGATGAAAAATAATTTTATGCATCAAGTTAATGTATTAAAAATGGCAATAAATCTATAATATTATTACATGATCGTAAAAGATCTACTTAAGGCTGATATGAACTTCGATGGATAAATATCAAGTTACTTCCAAAGCAGTGAAACAAAATGGGACAGCTCCTTCCCAAGTTATTTTAAAATCAGTTGAGTACGAGTTTCAAAAAGCCCATGTAAAAAACTGTTTATCCAAATCAAGAAATATATGTATGTATAGTGGTACTCACACCCAGGCCGTACATTTTAACCACGTCCACTATTGATAAACAATAACTTTCATTCCTAATAGAGACTTGAAAACGTGAACTTGAACTTGATTAAAATAATTCATTGAATTATAATTAATAATATTTGAAAATAATTCTGAACAGAGAAATTTTAAAACGGTTGATCTTTTGTGGTACAACACATGCACATGCACGTTCATTCATGTGCAAACGTACATAAAAGGAAATAGACTACGTATACTTGGTGTTGAGTGCTCAATGGAATCGTGGCACTCGTGTCGTGGTGTAGGACATGATTTGTGTGTATGTCCATCCGTAAATATTATTAATTAAAACTACGAATACAAGTTGCCTACAAAAAAAAGAGTATCAAATTTGGTTGCAAGCAAAACATTCATTTCAGCATCAATATTTCCGCAATTGTGATTTTGTATCAATTATATCAAAATTGGATATTTATAAACATTCTTTATATCTTTCTAACATTAATACACATACATAATTACAACCCAATTTGTGCAAATCACTATGCGTTAGTGAAATTTATATGCACACAAAAACAAAATTTCTAATATTTTTACTCTCTTTGCTCTCTTTTACTCTATTTTATTTTATTTTTTATAAAAATTTTAAACATTTTGAAAGGCAAATCAACCCAAGTGTTTACAATTTGTCGGGGAACAAATTGTATACAAAATAAAAACAAATTCTTGAATTGAAATTAGGCTTTTGTTTCCTATAAACTTGATTAGCCCAAAGTGATTTACAAAATTAAGGCCTTAATTTAAAAAATTACTTGTATTTAACTTTACTTTTTTACACCAAACTTCTGGTTCAAAAAATTATGAGATGCCTATAAGAGTGTAATAAAGCAAATTGCATATGGAATTTTGTTTTATTCTGCTGTTATTACACTGTCATAATTTTTATGAATAAGGGGCAAATATATAAATTGTAATATCCAACTCTGGAACATTCTTTTGGATCTTTCTAATCATCAATATTAAGTTATTTATTTCTAAAACTGATATGATTACCAAAAATAAAGTAATTTTATTTAGTAAGTTTAATATTCCAAAACAAAATTATTCTCCAGCCCTGGATCTTGTTTTTGCATTTCGAATTTTTAATAGCAAATATTTTCGATTTTTAAACTGAAACGAATAACTTTTTTTATTCGTTTGCTTTTATGTACCAAAAAAAGATTTAATTTTCCACCCCTGGAATAATCGTTTTGATTTTGTTTGATTCATAATTCCACTTTAATTTTTCCACAAGTATAAAATAGGCTAAATCAAAAAACAAAACTTAAATTGAGGTGGTTACTTTTATACGTCAACAATAATTTAAAATTTTCCGGCTCTGGAACCGTAGTTTAGATTTTGTTGGTTTTCACTATGGATCTATTTCAAATACATCAAGCCAACACCGAAGTCTCTCGCTTTCCTGAAAGCTTCGGAAAATCAATTTTACAAGGATGCTGATGGCTGAAACAGCAGAACACAAAACTCCGCACTCAGTCATGAATATGGAGTCAAATTTCCTTGATCTGCTTTAGAGCAGGGTTGTGTTAACTGTCTCCATGATGAAGGCATGGCACTGGTCGCAAATTTGATTTGTGTGTGTGGTATTAAAATTTAAAAAACTTTTATTTGTATTCGTATACACATACGCATACACATATTCATACACATACACATACACATACACATACACATACACATACACATACACATACACATACACATACACATACACATACACATACACATACACATACACATACACATACACATACACATACACATACACATACACATACACATACACATACACATACACATACACATACACATACACATACACATACACATACACATACACATGCACATACACATACACATACACATGCACATACACATACACATACACATGCACATACACATACACATACACATACACATACACATGCACATACACATACACATGCACATACACATACACATACACATGCACATACACATACACATGCACATACACATACACATACACATGCACATACACATACACATACACATACACATACACATACACATACACATACACATACACATACACATACACACATATAAGTAGATTTTTGATTTTTTTTTTTAATGTTTCAAATAAAATGCTTAATTTTATATGAAAAGACCTATTGTTATGTTTATTTATACTAAAAAGTTTGATATATAGGTCGAATTAACCAAGAACATATTCACAAAATTCAACAAATGAGTTCATTGTGTGAAGAAATAAGTTCATAAAACTCAATAAATATGTCCAACAGGTTTACACTTAAATTCAACAAGTTTAATTATTGCATTTAACATATAGATTTAATATGAATGTACATTCTTGAATTTTACGACCAAGTACGTTAAATACAACAAGTTAATGGTTGGCATACGTTGTTTTCAATGAACCAGTTCATTAGATGGAAAATGATGAATAATTTTTTGAGTTAATGAATTTTTTTTTTTTTGTATTGCATAAGATTTTGGTTCAGTGATATGACAACTTTAAACTTCCACTTCAATAAGTGACAAATTGTAGAATGAAAACGTAAGAAAATAAAAAAGAAAAGTGATCAGTGAGTTCTTGTTACGACTTTGATATTTGTTTTAGACTCCTCACTTATCAAAGTGGAAGTTTGAAATAAATATCTTTAGTTATTCTAAGAAATGTTGGTTAAAGGTTCCCTGATGATCTGCATTAGCCGCAGTGAAATGCGCATCGGAACTAGTTAAAACCCCACAATTGATCACTTTGAATTTTTTAGTAAGATTTTGGGAGAAAAAAATCAGCAAGATATTAAAATTAAAATAAAAAACATTTTTTCTAAAAATGTACTTTTTAAAGGCGGCCTGGACTAAGGCCCCAATGAACTAAGGCCCCAAAGCATAAATGAACTAACACTAAAACAAAATGAACTAAAATGAAATAAGTCCCCAGAAGTTGTTGTTGTTTTATGAATATAAAAAATTGGGGTGTTAGCTCATTTCTGCTTTGGGGCCTCAGTTCATTGGGGCCTTAGTTCATGTCGCCTTTTCAAAAACGTTGCTTTTTTTGCTATTTCACTGGAAAAGATATTTTTACAACATATACTTCTTTGCAACATACTTCTTACTCAAAAAGGAAGCTGCTTTTGGAAAGGTTTTCAAAAAGTACTTCTTAAAAAGTGCTTTTGGAAAAATACTTTTCGGAAAAAGTATTTTCTGAAAAACAACTTGCTAAAAAATTATTTTATTAAATATGAATGGAAAAACTAGTGCATTAAAAAACTTTTAAAAAAGTACTTTTATATAAAAATATTTTCTGAAAAAGAACTTGTTCAAAAAAGTTACTTTATTATATATGAATGAAATAATTAATAGATTAAAGCATAAAACCAAGTCTGCATAAGGAACTTTTGATATTATCATCATCATTATTATTTTTATTATTATTTTATTTTATTTTTCCATTCACACTTGAGATCTTATTGTCTTGCGATGTTATCCCCTAACTAAGTAGTATAACATAATACACGATAGCACATGATAGTATAACATAAAGCTCTTTAGCTAAGCAATAACAGGTCATCCATGGTTGTATTGTAATTGGATAAGTTGTCCGTGACCCATTTATCAAGTTTTTCCACCATTTCGGTTGATAGTTCCTGCTTGTAACCGTTAACTAGACCCTTGCGTACAAAACTGTAACATAAAAGTTGAGAATCTGTCATATATCTTTAATATCTCACTGGTTACTCTAAAAGAATCAACTCAAAGTTTTAAATTTTTTATAAAAGCAAACGGGCGAATATAAATTTATACAACTCCCTATTACAGGGGGAGATACAACTGACTTTTTTTTGGGAGCGAGTAGAGAACATTAAAAACGATTTGTACAGTCGGTGAATATGCCACTGTATACGAGTATTTATCCTTTTCTTGCAAAATTATTGAGTTGACTCTCTTTAAGAACAAAAGCGATATAGATTTTACTTCAACTCACTTATGATGTTCATACGCTGAGCCAACATTCTTTCGAACTTGTTCAAACTCCCACAGATGATTTGTTTTCGGATTATTTTTCATCTCTTCAAACGATAAATGCTTTAACATCTTCTCCATTATATCTTCCGTAATGGATTTGTTCAGGAAATTGCACACCTCAGCTATAACGTGACGTAAATCTAGTTTCATGCGCTCAAAACTGGTGTAATACAGCCAGGGTTCATTCTTCAAAGTGTAAAATTCAGTCAAATGCAGAAATGGATCATGCAAACTCTCTTCCTCTATATAAGAATTAATATACTGATCAAGAGTTTTGTCCATGCAAAAGCCCATGCTACGGCTGTGATAGAAATGAGAGACATAAGCATCTTTGATGTTGCGAGAAACATAAACAACCTAAATGAAACAGAGTTGAAATAATATTGACATTGAAGGTAGAGCTGTACCGAACTGAATCAAACGCTCTCAAACGCTCGTTTTTGACAAAAACCTCTAATCAAACCCATTTAAATTACATGGGTTTGATTAGAGGTTCTTGTCAAAAACGAGCGTTTGAGAGTGTTTGAGAGCGTTTGATTCAGTTCGGTACAGCTCTAATTGAAGACAGTAAAACTATATCTATTTTTCAGACTTCTGTAACAATTTTTAATTTTCAGACTGAAAAAAATCGTACCCTGTTGCTAATGCAACGTTCTCTAATTTAGGTCCCTGTAACTTTCCGCTACTGTTAACGTTAAAGCTAACGTAACGTGGTTTGTTGTGCTGTTGCATGCTTTCAACCCTTCAGCATGAAAAACTATTTTTTAATTTTCAAACTGATATAACTTTTTAATAAATCAACCGATTTGATCGATATAAAAGAATCGATAATAGTAACTGATCAGATATATAATTTCGGACTTTTGTTTTTAATCATGTTTTCGAATTTTTGTTTTCGTTCCCGATATAACAGCAAGGGATTGAGTGTTATTAGTAGAGCTGTACCGAACTGAATCAAACGCTCTCAAACGCTCGTTTTTGACAAAAACCTCTAATCAAACCCATTTAAATTACATGGGTTTGATTAAAGGTTCTTGTCAAAAACGAGCGTTTGAGAGTGTTTGAGAGCGTTTGATTCAGTTCGGTACAGCTCTAGTTATTAGGCCAGTTTGGTGGCGAGCGAATTGGTTTTTTAATGTCAAGAGCTGAATAGTTTACGGAATCAGTCGTAAAATTAGTGAATTCAAAAATAGAAATTTTTGAAAAAAATTTTTATATATTTTAAAATCTATTTTGGTCCAATTCACAAGAAATCTAAGTTCAGTAGAACTTTTTAGAACACTCTCTCTCATATACACAGACAAAATGACAGGCTGTCAGAAGTAGTCAGAGAACTCGATTTTTTTCAATACTAAATAAAACCAATAATTTCCTAATTTATTAAAATATTAAATTTCTTAGCGGGGGAAAAAATTCGTTGTTTTTGGATTTCTCGAACTTTTATATCAGTCAAGCTATTCTAAAGTTATAAACAGGTCACATACTTGCATACACACACACACAAACATGGTAAAAGCCGCTCAGAAATAGTCAGGAAGCTTCCTAGAACTTCAAAATATTGAGATCTAATAAGAAGAATATATTTTATCTCTTTGAATCCGTAAGAAAGAACTTTAAATATATGAAATAAAATTTTCACAATGGCAACACTGCTGAATCTTAAGACCTTAAGACACAGAGCTATTTTTACATATTTTGTTGGTGCCTTTTTTATATCATTTTTTTTAAATATATAACTCAGCCATAATAATGAAATTTTCCGACTTGAAAATAACAGTAAAACTAGATAGACGTGAGTTATAGCATGTGCCATAATCTTTTCCAACGTTGGAGCGGTAAATCTATTAGAAATCATAACTCTCTTTTTGATTAGAAAAAATTTCATAAACAATGGGCAGCAAAGTTATAAGAGGGTTGAAGAAGGGGTATATGGTTGCGCATAGTATATACATAGTGTGCATTGGCCTGGGGCACTGCCATGTGGGTAATAAGAGAATGTAATAAATATCATACCATTAGAGATATGCGGCCTTTTTGCGTGAGTCACTTGAGTCGTGATTACAAATTATTAAAATGCGTACGTGAGCGTATTTGAAATATATAAGACCGAGCGTGATGCCAAGAAAAATTGGCACATGTTATATGCATGCACACACATGCAAGTGCGTGATTTTGTAAAGCTCCTACCCTCGTGCATCAAAGCACGCAAATAAAAATATGTGGTGCATGAGCATCCGTGATCGTGAGAATGTTAAAACTTATCATGCATAAGCATGCTTGAAAACGATTTAGTTTTCGTGATTGTGAGCATCTATACTCACGTGTAAATCTCTATTTAAATTATCCAGTCGTCTGTTTGTATGTAGTTGTGTAAACAGAATCTACATTTTTTTAAGAAACTGGCAACAGCGTTTGTTGATTTTCCAGAAAAGAGGTTAACTTAGACAAGAAATTTTATTCAAAGAAATTGTTGTTGGAAAACCAAACGATAACGTATTTTTCTGCATAAAAATGCATCTTGCAATGTGTATGTGTATGTATGTGTGTATGCATGTAATACAGTAAATGCATTGGCTATGCCGATGCGTACAACTTATTAAACCGCTTTGAGGTGCATAATTAATAAGAGATATCTTGCTTACCTTTGGCTTCTTACTCCAAATTTGCGCTGGCAGCAGAGGCAAACTCAAATGTGATTTGATAAGTCGGGGTCGCTTCAGATTTTCTATAGGCAGAAATGCTGTTTCGAGATTTTTGTTTGCCAAATAATCGAATCTGTATAAAAATGAAAGTGTTAACAAAATTAGACGTGCACCACAGATGTGGCCATAAATCTTGTTTCTTTTAACTTACTCCAGAAATGGCGTCCTCAATTCTAAATGCTCACTTTTAGCCGCATCAAAATCAAAATCGTTCATTACCAACCATAACAGTTCCTGCATCCATGTTGTGCCACATTTTGGCAACGTTACCAGCCACACATCATCCTCGTACACTTCCAACTCATGAACTTTTTTGATAAATTCCAAACGATCTGAACGATATTTAATAGGACGTTGTGCCCAGTCTTTCTCTATTAGATTTGTTGGATGACAGTGCATTTTAATTTCAGTAAATGTTTGCATTTTTATACGATTTTTATTATTTAAATTGTGCCGAGTTGCAAACTTTTCACTTTAACGACTTGACGTCTTGGGTAACAGCCAGCAAAGTGAATGCAAAAATTTGAGTTTAACTACTTATAGATTGTATAAAGTGAAATAAAATAATTTTCAAAAATATCAACCCAACAATATTATCTCACATGTAAATGTGTATGCTTGCATTTGTGTATGTGCATAAGCCCTGCAAGAAATTCGACCAGTATTATAAATAATTTTGCTCTTCACCAAAAATGATAAAAGTTTCTTGGTTTGCCATTCCGTGTATTTATATTCTAACGCTATTATTCATAAACGATTAATAAAATTAAAGTGACTTTAAAGTATGGCTTTTGTATGGTTAAAGATCCCTTAAAGCATTCATTAACTTCAACAATCGTGTGTGCGTTAGGGGGCAAGTCCTTATGTCTTATAAGCGATATCCGTCTGTCTGTATGTAAAGTCGGTTGTGGGAAGGCCCCCAAAGCTAGATTTCGATGTGGGATTGATGTATTGGAAATAGTCCTAAAGAAATTGCTTGTGGAAACCAAGAGAATCCAAAACATTCTTCCAGAGTTTGCAAACTCAAACCTATTTCCGAAATATAATTTATTAAAATCAGCTGGGTTTTTTGTTGTTGTTTTTTATTTGCCAATTAAACCAGTTTTATATTTTGGAAAAGAGAGACTTAAAGATGTATTGAAAATCATACAAATTCGAAGACAGTTCCAGGGTTGGGAAATCGCTTTTTTGTTTTTTGCATAGAAGCAACCCACTTTGAAAAATAAATTCTTTTTCTTTATAAATTAAACACATTTGATGTTTTCATTAATATATATATTATAAGAACAATGAGCTGAAATCCTTGATGGTTTTAAAAGAAATCGTTTGGAATTATAAATCAGAAAAGTCAAAACCTAACAGAGCTGGAAGCTTTAAACTTTTTTTGTTATATAAAAGCAACTTAGCAAAAGTAATTTTTTATATTTTAAAATAAAATATATATTATTTTAATGAAATTTACTATATGCCATATTGTCATACTCTTAATATAAATAAAATTTATTTGTTGGTTGGTTGAGCAATTTCTAAATGTATTTGATTGGTTCCCTTACCAATCACCAGTACATTTCAATTAGAGTTCTGAAAGTTTCAAAACTCTAGTTTTATGCAAAGACTTGTATAAGAACTACAAACGATATTAAAACATCTAGAAATGATATTGAATAATTAGTCCACTGAGGATTTGGCAAAGCCACAAATAAAATGCATACTCGTACAGCAATTTCATTTATATCAAAAGTGTGACAATATGTCACATATTAAATTTGATAAGAGTTCAATGAATGAAGCGTTGGCATTTGAGATTTTATTGTTCACAATTTTGGAAAATTTATGTTATACAAAACTTTCCATACCTCATTTTGCGGCCGTTAACAATATGAAAATAATTTGTTATCTCTTCTTGTATATACCCACTCAACCCACTCTTTCTCTCTTTCCACAACGCAACATGATATCTATTGCAAAATTAAATAAACAGAAGCTAAAAATGTTTGTGTCAGAGAACGAAGCCGAAGCCTTTCTCCTGGCTTTCGCAAAGTAAAAGTAGAGTAGGTGTTCATTCAAATAAACGGTGGACAAGGTATTGACTTGTCTACACTTGCACTCAATCTCCCTTTAGGGTCATTCACACGTACACATATAGATAGCATATGTGTGTATATGTATGTGTAGGTGCAGATAGATTTCAATTGTTCTGCTTCGGTTCTATTATCTATCGCGGTTTGCTTTTGTTTTATAAATTTAATACCAGTAAGAAACTGCAACAGATCGACTGGCAAAATTCATTCTGACTAAAACCATAATAAAATGAAGATAAGAACGATAAGAAAAATGTCATTCAGTTAATATGCAACTGAAACACAAAAATAATGACCGCAAGCATACGTGCATGGGCATGCTGCACCGTTTGAAAACTGCTTATTGAAAACGGTTAGTTTTTACTGCAGACTGAAAATATCTATATATGACAGCAACCAGTAAAGCTTTAACAGCTAGTGAAACTTGTTTTTAGTGAGCAGTAAAATTTTAGTGTCTACTGAATATTAAATACAGCAAGCAAACTTTAAGCATTTACTACTGAAATTATGCAGTAGTCCTGCTATATTTGACGTATTACTGAAAGAAATTAGAACAAATTTCCAGATATATTAACTTGGAATATTTAAAATACTACAACTTGAGTATTTAAAATACTAGTATTTGAATGTTAAAATTTGTCCACTTTTTAGTACAATTTTAAGGGTTGCTTATACAAATTTATATTTGAGTACACAGTAAAGGCCTTATTCATAAAATATATTTTACATTTATAAACTGTTTATAAGACAGATTTCCTATAAAATCTTATGAGAATAAAGTATATTTTTGAATAAGGTCTTAAAACTTTACTGGTTACTGCTACAAATGATGCTTTATTTATATGTACAATGCAGTGTGTCCATGGCTGCAAGTAGGGACTTGCATATATTTAAGCCGATTTATCTCATCTGTTTCACATTCAATGATGAAGCACCCTTATCTAATTATATAACAAATATATATGGCCATGAGTAATTTAAATAACCATAATATATAATGTTTCTTATAATATCTTTTCACTTCAGAATTTAAAACAAATAAGAGTTGCTAATTTACTTGTTACCGTATTCATAAAAAATTACAATGGGCTTACAAACGACTATTAAGCAAAATTCCCGAAATATTAGAAAAAAAAGATAATTGGCTTAAAACCCGTTTTAGAAATAACTAGTGACTTCCCGAATTTTAAAGTTGGCTCGTTCCTAGTTTAAAGGTGCTGTAAATCGGTGACTTTCTTTCGGCCTTGTGCAAAAAAGTCAACATACGCTGCAACACTCATGAACGTGAAGGCCCTCCTGATTCACTATCCTACAAAATCGCATGATTTATTGACATGAAAATCTTGGAGAGATCCGACCGAAGATCCCACAATATTTTTTTATACCTTTAAAAAAAAAGTGAAATGGTATATTATTTGTCATTCCGTGTGTAATTTCTTCAATATCAATATGCGACCCCATAAAGTATATATATTCTGGATCCTTATGAATAGGGGTTACGATTGAGTGGTTTCCCCAAGCTCGCAGAAGAGCTAGAGACTGCATACTTGGACTGATGGATTGAACTTAAATAGAGTGGAATTTAAATTGAGAAAAATCGAAAAGACGGTTCCAGAGCTGGGAAGCTTACACCTATTTCTCGACTCTAAATTAACACCAAAAACCAATTATTTTTTTTGTTTATTTATAAATTGAACATATTCCATGCTTTGTGAAGCCTCAATTGTCTATTTAAAACTGAAAAAACAAAAATTTATTTCCAGAGTTGGGAAATTAAGACATCGTAGTCCTGTATTCACTACTTCAGTAAAGAGTACCGTCACAATGACCCAAAAATTAACATTTTATGAAAATTTTCATTATCTTTTCCGAATCGCACAAAAACATCTGTCACACAGTTGAAGTTTTAGGCCAGACTACTGAACTTTTTTAGCAGATCGCATGATTGAATGGAATAGTGAATCGCGGTTTTAAGCACAGCACAATCAAATCTCCCGTTAAGTGATTATTTTTGGAATACAATTTTCCCCTCAAATATTTCTATTCTTGCAGCTCTTCGACTGATGTGATTTACATATATAATATAGGATTTCGCGTAATGCGTAGTCAGGCCGCAGAGTTCCATCACGATCGGATAGACAATCTATTTTTTAATAAGAGTTCATATCTATATTTCAAACTATTCGATCCATGGAAACTGGTTGGGCGACTAAACAAATCTTTTCTTTTCTCCTTTTCCAGATGTTGATGAAGCTGCGTCTTTTGAAAAGGCCATGGAAACGGCAGGTTTCGGTTTGTTCAATCTTTGTCTCCTCGTTGGCGGCATGGCAGCAATATTATCGAACGTCTTTTCCACCACAACAATGGCCTATATTCTGCCTATAGCAGAGTGCGATCTGAAACTGTCACTTATTAACAAGGGCACTTTGAATTCGGCCACTTATGCCGGTATGATAGCATCAGCCATGGTGTGGGGCTATTTGGCAGATACACAGGGTAGAAGGAAGATATTGATAATTGGATATCTGGCGGATGCAGTGTGTGTATTTTGCAGTTCATTGTCACAAAATTTCATAATGTTGGTGACATTTAAATTTCTAGGAGGGCTAATGCAAGTAAAAATGAAATGGCAACTTGAATTTTTTTATTATTAACAATCGTTAAATTTACTTTTCTAGTGTTAATGGTCCGGGAGCAGTTTTGTTTACTTATCTAACGGAAATGCATGGAGTCAGATATAGACCGAGAATACTGATGGTACTGGGTATGATGCAGTCATTAGGTACCTTAACACTGCCGGTGGTAGCTTGGCTAATATTACCCAGGGACTGGGAATTTGTACTGTTTGAAACACTGAACGGTTGGTGGTGAACCAATACAGTTTTTGTAATTTTCTTAACTGATTTTCTATTTTTCAGTACACACGTGGCAAATATTTTTACTCATTTGCGGTCTACCCAGTTTAATAAGCGGTTTGATTGTAATGATGTTACCGGAAAGTCCAAAATTTTTAATGTCCCAGGGACGCAACGCCGAAGCGTTGAGAGCATTTCAGAAAATATATGCCATTAACAGCAGGCAGCCCAAAAATACTTATCCAGTAAGTAAAACCCACACGAGTGGAAATAATATCAAATTAAAAATGTCACACATACATATCAAAAATCGCATTGTCGGTCTAACACCACAGAGTGTCAAATTGGATTAACATTTCCGTTCAGTCAGATTTGGCATTTCTGTTCAGTCAGCATGAACCGTGTCATACCAGAGTAACGCTTATGAATAGTAGAAAATTACGTGAAGGTCCTAAAGCGCTGCTTCCATTTACAGTCCACATAATCGAAATAGTGAACAAGCAATTCGTTCAATTATTTAGCGTTTTCTCACTAGCTTTTCTATTCAATAAAAGCAAAACAAATATGTATGATATAGCGCGAAGTATTAAAGAAGACTGGCGCCAATAAAATTTTTATTTCAAAAACTAATCACCGACATTTGGTTTCAAACAAACGGCGCAATTTGTTATAAAGCGCGCTTACTACTCAATCCATTGCAAAATCAATTTCATGACAAGTTTATTTTTCGAAGTAATCCTGTTCAATGACCCTCCAGTTCGAGTAATTTAATTTCTCGGAATCACTTGTTTATGAATTACTACAATATGACAATTATATAACAATGAACGTTTCATATATTTCTTTACGCCTTTAGATTCACACCCTCATCGAGGAAGTACCCAGCCGAGACACAAATTCAAATGAAGTTGTCTTCACTATCGATAACAATATTAACACAAAACTGCCGAAAAAAACGCGTCGCTCTTTGTCCCAGTCTTTGCGAGAAGGTTGGCTGCAAATGAAACCCATGTTCCGTAAACCGCTATTGTTGAGATCGCTGCATGTCTATCTCATGCAGTTTTGTATGTTGTTGAGGTAGGTGTTTGTGTGTGTGTGTGTGTGTGTGTGTGTGTGTACGAAGTTGTAATATTGGAGCAATTTTGCTAAATATTTCATTTCTTTAGCCTCAATACCATTCGTTTGTGGTTACCCCAACTTTTTGCCTCAAGTGCCGAATATGAAGCTTTGCACGCAACTGACAATGAAGCGGCTACACTGTGCAATATCTTAGAATACAGTGCCAACAAATCGGCAAACACAATAGCAAATAATGCTTTGAATTGCAATGAGGTAAGTGAGAGATTTATGTTCGATACTAATAATTTAAGATCTTTGATTTTCTCTCCCCCATAAAAATCAACATGAAACCTACAAATCTGAACAAAAAATTTCAAATTTTTCAATACCATTATTATGTTTATCACTTTGAAAGTTGTTGTTATTCTGTGAAACACAAGATGTTTGTTAAATTTTGGCAGCCAACAATACATATATTTAAAAAGATAGAGACTACTTGAAACACAAATTCAAGTGGTTCTTATCATCTGGCCGATATTGTGTATTAGGTCTGTTTCTTTACCTTTTGGGCAAAGTACGGTAAAGTGAGAGTAAACAATAATTTCTCTCAATAAATGACAAAAATGCCCAAAAGTACGGGAACGTTAAAAACCAAAATTTTACCGCAAATAAGTTATTGCGTTTGCCTTATATATTTTGATCGATACTTTGCAAAGTATAATTGAAATAAATAAATAAAAACACTCCTTAAATTTGAGTCCGAAAAAAGCCTTGGTCCAAACAATTTAATAAAAGTACAAACTCGTGATGATCAAAATTCTATCACTTGATAGTTGTCATAAGAATAAGTATTCTATCTTCAATAAGGAAAGCGCTCTTATATATCCTCTTTCTTAGACAAAAAATGTTGAGAAAACATAAGCTCTTGTCCTCTTTGCAGAATTTTATATAAAACAAAACAGCGTAATTTTGTTAAGAGCAGTTTGTACGATTAGATAATTAGGAGGAACTATCCCTTTTTGGCAACCCCCTGGCTCAACGAACTGATATACATAATTATAAATTTTAATTGAATGATATATTTAGATACATATCTATCAATTAGTGATATATCCAAACATAAAATAAATACAAGAAAACACAAAATATATACATAAATAAATACGTGCATATATCAAACTAAAAACATTACGGTTCAAAAAATTAACGTCTAAACACGCAAGTCCAAGTCATCAGAACTTTCTATATAAATTAAGCAAATTTTATACCACTGCGTATATTTACACAACCCATATTTATTCTGTGTTAAGCGGATAAAAATTCACTGAGATACGGGCATTTATATTTAAAAATTTATAGCTTTTTTTATTCTTTGTTGGAAATCGATTTTTTAAGAAATAAATTAAGAATTTCGAAACGATTTTACAACAGATACTTTCAACTTTTTAAGTCTTTTAATTATTTCCAGAACAAAAATATTTCAATGGACACTTACATTAACAACATTATTGTAGCTGCAGTAGGTCTTGTCGGCTACTGTTTTGCTGGTTTTATTATCAAGGCGGTGGGTGCTAAAAGAATGTTGGGTAAGAATAAAAACAACAAAAGTAACTCCATGTCGAACAAATTGTAATTTTAAATTAATTTTAGTTTATGGTCTCTTTCTATCTGGTATTTTGGGTTTTAGTTTATATTGGTCTAGCAGCAGCTTAATGACATTAATTATGTCATCTATCTATATCGCTCTATCCAGCATTTCAACCTCCTCGTTGTTGGGTTTGGTAATTGCCCTGTTTCCCACTACACTAAGGTAACTTTATATTTGAAAAAAAGAACACGAAAATACTTAAATATTAATTTGAAATAAAATTATAATTTTTCTAGGTCTTTTGTAATCGCGGCGGGATTAATGTTTGGCCGTTTGGGTGCTTTGTCGGGCAATATGCTGTTCCCAGTATTTGTCGAACTTGGCTGTTTACCGCCGTTTTTAATGGTTGGCATTATTATGATTTGTAAGTTAAAAGTTTCGTCGTTTAGTTGTGATGATGTGATTTTAAAGTATTTACTTATTTTTTTAACAGTGGGCAGCGCTTTATCTTGTATTTTGCCAAGTGAGAAGAAGACAACATTTACATAATTAAATTTTTATATTTCTTTAAATTACTTTAAGGTTTATTGTCTTATTCATAATACATATCAGAGTTTTGTAAATGGTTTATAAGACTTGTTTCCATACAAAATTTAATGATAAAGCTTTTGATAATTTATTATGAATAAGAACTTTAATGTTAGAGATTATTATAACTTTCAAATGCGTTAAATTTTTGTTTTCTTTTTGTTTGAAATGTAGAGATAACCAAAAAGCTTCTGAGCATATTTATGCAACTTATTTTGCTTTTAGAATTAAATAAATAAGGCGGCACGTTATTGCTTTTCAAGCGTCTCTTAAGTCATAGTGATTTTATATTTTTGTGTTATTAAGATTAACTAGCCTTATCATATTTATTGTTATACTATAGTTAGGAAAATTAACCTAAAGAATACTTTAAAATAATTTTTTAATGAACATTAAGTCTTAGAGCAAACATCAAGTACATATCTATTTAATAATAAAGAAATAACAACAGAAGTTATTTTTATTGTGTTCAGAATCTCTGAACACAGGGCTGACTATTAAAAGGGTTTGTAAGTATGAATAAAGTTCCATCTATAGATCTTGATATTTTGAAAATAATTGGAAATGTGATGCGACATGAAACTGGACAAAAATAATCAACTTCCCTATATTCGCTACATCGACATATTAAAACTTTATAGAAAAAATTAAAACTAAATTACTTTATATTTGCTGATCTTTACATGAAATACTTATGTATGTGGATGTACAATCAATAGATTTAACAAACTAAAATTATTATAGCAAACCATATTATTTGTAGCTATTCTATACTATCAATAACATTACACATGACGCGGTCCAGTTGATAACTGGGGTCTGATTTATTACCACTACTTAAGTCCTGAGAATCAATTTCCATTTTAACATCACACTCACTTAGATCTTCATCTGTGATTTCGGGCAAAGCGCCAAAAGCATTATTTACAATATCACGAACGCGTTCTAAATGTTTTTGAAACCGATTTGTGGTTTCAACGCGCTGCCGTTTTTGCATTTCCATCATTACACGTAGAGTTTCCCGGGCTTGATGTGGGCGAAATTCATTAAGAAGATGATGCATATGAACAAAGAGTAAACTTAAATCATCAATCTGAAATATTTAAAACGATTATTAGGAGTTCATATATTATAAAGTTTACATCATACTTTTTCTGTTCGCCTGGGACTGTCAGGATATTGAATTAGCAGATCAATCAAGTCTAGGAAGTTGACAAATAATGAATGATTCAGTTTTTTTAATTCTTTGCGTCGGTCAAAGTGAATAGGTATAAGTCTTTTAATATTTTGTGATTCCAAAGAACGTATCATTTCCTCATTATTGTACTGTATGCCAAACATGCTGTACATGTCTTGTATTGGTGGCGGAGGTCTAGGAGCCCTATTCCGTCTTACATTATCCTCCGAGTACAAATTAATGTATTGCACTGGCGGCAGTGGCAAACTCATCACCTGGGATTCTTGTTGGGACATTATTGGTTGCTGTTTTTAATCTTGCACAGCTTTAAAAGTATTTTTGCAAATATAAATCTATATAAATAGTAATGAATATTCTAAGTAGCAAATTCCAAATTATTAGCAACAACACCGTAAATAATATAGATAAACTTGTTCTTTTTGATTTGTGCATTCACAACGAACTATGGACACGCAAATATGTGGTGAGTATCTGAGCTCAACACTATCATTGAGTAGTACTGCTTACAAAAAATTGCTGTTCTTATTCCATTATATCGTGGTATGTAATTTTATGTTATTACAATGTTACATGAATAATAGGCTGACTTCCAAAACGTTCGTATACAAAGTTTGTATACAGTATTGCTACTGTATTTAAGCCCCATACATATGCAAAGTTCCGAAGCAATGCATCAACTATAAAACCGATGACTTGCTTGCTTTCTTACTGCATAAAAAGTGCTTGGTGGCGGCGTTTTGAAATGGTATACATAGTATAATTATTGTACTGCGGCGTTATGAAATATGATGCTTTGTTCAAACACAAAGCAATTGCCGTTTTGGAAGTCAGCCATACATATGAGTAGTTATACAAAGATGTGGCTACACTAGTGATGTATGTACATATTTACTGAAAGTTTTGTTTGGAGTCACAGATGCCGAAACACCTACAGAAGACATAGTTGTTCACGGTGCTACGTGTTCTATAACCGCTACCAAAGGCTGAACGTTAGGGCATGATATTGAATCGTACGATACAAATAAACTACGTATGCTCAAAATTGTAATACCCACGATCCATCAACAACCACGTCTGTACAACTGATCATTAAACACCTTAAACCTGTGTCAGAGACAATATACATATGAACATTACAGCGATATACAGCCCTCATTGTTGACAGAAATGGTATATATCGGCAGTAATATACGCCTTGTGGCTTAATTTTCTGTACTCATTCTAGTGCCTAGTCAGCGATCTCTAAAATCTGCATTATATGCGCTTGTGCTAATGGCCTAATAAGACAGAAGAGGTATTTATACAAGGTCAAATGTTACATCGATACAACACTGCACTACCAATCTTGCACGTGGTAGGAAGTTCCATGCCTGGCATTCCAACTAGCATGCAAACATCCACCATTTTTAAAATTACCTACAGAAGCGAGTACGAAAAGAACGAGTGGGTGATGAAAAAGTAATACACACGCGAGATCAAAACAGAAAATGAATAACTTTACAAATATATTAAATTCTTCAATAAAAAGTGAAATTAAACATATAAAAACCAAAATGTCTTAAAAAGTAAATAAGCCGTATGAGCAACACAATAGATATAAAAAGGAAAAACAACACAAAGTAAACAAATTTGAACATTTATTAAAATACCCTCGCGAACAACACCATAAAGTAAAGATGTGAAAAAAGTGCGTACAGAAATATAAATAATGAATTTTATTATTAAGTAATAAGTAGTAATAGCTCAGAAACAGGCGCGTGATAAAACATATTTTTAATATATATTTATTATTTCAAATCTAATGGAATCGTAGCGAAATGGGTAAGTAAAAAATCAAGTGTTTCTTCGAATTAAAGAAAGTACAATAATCTTGTTTAGTTTTTATGAATGTACATAAATATATACATACATATTTTCGTATATCGCTGGAGGTTTGGTGGGTTTGTACAATCAGACTGTCTATGATATACAATTGCATGTATGTGGGTATCAGTTACAAAAGTATTTGTATTTACATTCCATAAGCGCGCCAATACATTGAAATATATGCGAAAATATATTTGTAATGTTATCCTTTAATAGTTAATTAACTAATTTTTTGACATATTGTCATTGTACTATTATAATATGAAATTTAATATTTCATATTATAATAGTACAATGACAATATGTCAAAAAATTAGTTAATTAACAATTCAGTTGAGATTTTATTTTTCATTTTGCCTTATAAATACTTTCATTGTTATCCAAGGGATTTCTAATTGTATAAAGGTATAGAAAAATGAAATAGAGTCGTATCGAATAAAAGTTGTTTGTTGGGTTTGGTTTGTATAAGTTTCATAGCCTGCTACACTTATTATAATGCGATTTTTTGAAATTGTTTGTGAATTTTTATAGTTAATTTATTTAACATAATTCTCAGATGGTTTTTGGAAGTCTTTTAAATAGTTGAGAAGTTTGAAACTTTGCAAAACTGTGGTTGAAGTCTACTGACGATTTGGTAAGAAGCGCCAATGAAATGCATATAGACATTGCTTAACCACCCAACAAATAAATTTCATATTGTTATCCTTTAATATACAACTAACTTTTATATATGCCTTAGCTGACTTATTGACTGAAATTTTACAAGCTGCTAGTAAACATCCTAATTCCCGTGTCGCAAAGCTCATACAGTTGGTTGAGGAAGAACGCACCCAAAAAAATATAGTTTTGCTATTAATTGAATTGGCCGATCATGCAGAATATTCTGTTGATTTCAATATTTCCTTGAAATATGTAAGTCATTAAGTTCATTCAGAAAAATTTATGTATATTTGGGTATTATATATGCATTTGTATTAATAACACTTCTTTCTTTGTGCAGTATTTAGATTTATTTGAACGGTTGGGGATTAACCATGATTTAGTTCTAAATGAAGCCGGCCTTTTATTAGTTAATTCATCAAAAATCTATTCCAAACGAGTTGACTATGTCCAAAGTCTGGTAGAGAGACAAATTTTGACATTATCGAATGCTGATGATGAGCTACAAAAACAAAGATTGTAAGTAATGTTTATACTATCATAAAACATAAGCTTAAAAGGAAAATGTTTTTGCTGCAAAAAATACTAATTTGTTTAAATATATTGTTAGTTGACATTTCACATACAATAATTTTTTTGAAATAGTCTTATCAGGTTTTTAAAAATCCATTATATCAATTCTCATGTTTTGATTAAAAAAAGAAAAGAAATACTTTTTTTATGTTGTATAACTGTACAAAGTTTTAATTGAAAAAAGAATTCATGCTTATGTACATAATCATGTATGTACATAAATATGTTCCAAACAATCCGTTCGGTGCTTTTTTATCAGTAAATTCAATACACATTTGTATGTACCCATCTATTTGTCATATTTAAATGCTGTGCTTAGGTTTTTCCGTATGTTCAAAAATAAAACATATTCATAGTGATAAGGGTATTAAAAACTCAACCGAGAACCGGTTTCAATACTTCACAAAAATTTCGTAAAAGCCCACTTTTCTTAGCAAAGGATTTAAAAAAAAACCAACTGCGATTTCCTTGAGGAGGACACTGTTCGGTTGTAGTCCTCTAAAAATTTATCAAAATAGTCACGTAATGGCAGGTATTATTTAAGTTAAAAAATGCACTGAAAAATATAGATAAGAATAGAGAAAATGAAGCCGCGAGAAGATTAGCAATGTTGCATGACTATGTATCCGCCAATTAGGGGAATGTTTCTCGAACTAGTTATAAGCAAAAATAATAATAAACGCATTAATAAATTATTACTAAATGCAAAGTTTTTTTGTACAAATTAATAAAAATGGAACATGAAGAAAAATAATCAAAGTCTACACAGGGACTTAACATCGGTTTGATACAGTTCTCCTAATCTTTTTCATAATAAAATTGGTACCTAACAAATAGTAATTAATAAAAATGCACATGAGTGCTGCTCTGCTGTGTATATTTACTGCCAGGTCCACTGTATATAAAATATACTCTGTGTATAAAATATACTTAAAGCAAAAACAAAATGTTCTTATTTATGTATATTGTCGACAGAACGATATCGAGTGATATCGTGGACCAGGCAGTTAATATGCATTTCTGAATTAAACTCAGTTTTCTAACAATTAGCCTATAAAATTAAATTAAATTTATTTCAGTTCAAAGTACTATTAAATACTTCTTTCGGTCTTTTAAGATCGAATCAGCCCTACCCATGGCTGACTAGAAATTGTATAGATTGTTTGGTTTTCCCATACTTTTCTTAAAAAATTATAAATCTATCATGGGGTGCAGACTTTCAATTAAAATTTTGGATACTTTTTAATAGCTTATGTATGCGAATAGAAATCTTAAGTTCTTTCCAATACAATTTTTTCGTCATATTAAATTTAAATGTATTTAGCTTTTGTATATCCTACTAATATTATAAAGCCGAATGTTTGGTTGTGCGGATGTGTGGATGTTTGTTCCTCTTTCACGCAAACACTACTGAATGGATTTTAATGAAACTTTACAATAATTTAGCTTATACATCGGAATAACACATAGGCTATAATTTATAAAGATGTTGTGTAAATTGTCCAAAATATAACGACAAGTGTCAAGTAAGTAGGGTGAAAACGCGGGGCGCACCTAGTTATTGTATAATTAAAAAATTACTCGAAGTCTTGCTTTTTACAAACAAAAAAAAAAGTCATATTATTAAAACACATTATTTGTTCAATTTTATTGTCAAATATATATGGTTGATGATCTCTGAGTTGTCATAAGCAACTACGACATATCTTGTCCACAACAAATTAATATATTTGCTGAATATTTAAAATTTATTATGATTACATCCTACACACAGCCCATTGTAATTTAAATATGTGTATATGTTATAAATTGTCATCTAGAACTATTTTATTGCAAATTTCAACTATATATTTAAAACAAATTTTATTATTTTGCTGTTTTAATTGAATTTCGACTCTTAGCCCATAAGCGGTTATTGATGATAGTATATAATTTCGGAACTTAATAAAAAAAATCCACTTTCGATTCTTATTCGCTTACGATATCTCACGAATAAATTATCCGATTTGTCCAGTTTCGCAACGACCTAAGAGGCTTTTCAATAACTAGACATGACAGATATATGATTCGTAAAAACTTTCACATACTTTATAGATATTCGTGCCAGCTGCATGACATTCGATTACTCTTTCAATATTTTCGTCGATAGCACAAAACGCATCGCCACAATTGATGATTATCAACAAATCTATTAAATTTATTTTATTTGCAAAAAGTATTTTATGACAAAACTTTTTTACGCTCAAAGGAAATCTTAGAGACATACATAAATTTTCTTTAAAAAATAAATAATTTAAAAGTTGCATCTGCGACAAACCGCTCTCTAGCTTATTGTGTGAAAAATTTCCAATGCACTTGTGAAAAGTTTAGTCATCTACTGTAGATAAATGCTTTAGTTCTTACTAATATATTATTTTAATTGATTTATAAGTATATATTAAGAACTCAAAATAATATGGGTCAGCGGAAATAAAAGCTTTCGAAATGGGTATACAAATCAAAGAGCCCTGAAACCCACCCGACAATCCATTAACGTAATTATTTACAACAATACCTTTTGATGATTTAAGGGAACACCAAGAAAACGGAAACTTAATACCAACAGAAAAACCGAAAAGAAGTCGCAAACGCCCTCTGGAAGTTCCGAGCGATCCTTATGAAATTGAATTGGTACCTAAAAAATTTAAAAAGCTCACAGAAGAAAAACGTTTCGCTGCACCGAAAATTGTGCCAAAACCGAAATGCTTATTGCGTAATATTGAATTGGAACAACAAATACATCCAGCATGTTGGCAGTATGCAACAATCTGCGACTTCGAAAATGAAGACGATGTTGATACTAAAAGAAATTACAAACTTTTTACGTATCACATAGAACACCGTTATAATACACTAGTACCGGACATAAACTTTCGTCTGCATTTTAAAGTCAAGGACTACATGGACGAACTAGAAGAAATGGAAGAAGTTGAAGACTGTGACACAGACCGTAGTTGGCCACCCTTGTCCGAAGAATATATTCAAAAATACTTGCGCTTAGAAAATTATGTATTGCAACAAGGTAATCAAGCAAGTAAACAGAGTTTTGTAGACCAGCTGGAAAGAAGGAGAAAAGAAACAGATGTCCCTGTTAGTAATATGAATCCTGTACAAGAATCACACCACAATTTAAATGCGTCTAGTATAAATAGGTCAATAAGTTGCAATGTCAATACGGAGTTGGAACAAAGTACGTTAGACTTGAGCGTAGTGAATACAAGTATAGAATCCGAACTAAATAATGATTCCGGTTTGAGTAAAAGTGTTTTGGATGAAACAAACAATTTTTTGGATAATAATCAAAATAATTGCTCTTTGGAAACCACAACAAATTTAAGCCTAACAGAGTCCAGCAAATCAATTAATCCAAACGAAAGTCAAACGGGATGTGACTCAGCCCTAGGGACAAGTGTTCTAGACCAGAGTAGTGGCATTACAGATAATAATACAACAGAAATCGCGTGCAGTTTGAATAGCACAGAAAACAGAGATCATCTTACAAACAGTCAACTAGAAAATGATTCCGCTTTAGGCACTAGTGTGTTAGAGAAACATAACACAACTGCGGAAAACTCAAGTATAATTGAAGAGGAGGCTAACAAATCCTTAAATGGAGTCGAAAATCAAACGGAAAATGACTCTACTCTCGAAGTATGTGGTTCTTCAAATGATACAAATATTGAAAACCTAGAAAAATCAGGTAAAAATATAAATGAGTCAACAGCCGAAAGCAATCGAAATGTCGAAGCTGTGGTGAAAGAAGAAGACATAACAGTAGAATTAACAAAAATAATAGATAATAGAATAGATGCAGAAGAAGTAAATAAAAATGATGATGAAAGCGGGAAACGCTTAAAAATTGATGTCATACAACAACAAGATAAAAGTTAGTATATTTTTAAGAAACCAGCATATAAATAGTCATATATCTTATACTCATTAATGTTTCGATTTCATATATTAGATACCACGCAGATTCGTTTTGTCTTACCAAATGGAGACGATGAGGGCGTCTACCTTTCGGATTTGGAGGAACAATATGATTGCCGTTTGCTGTCGCCAGTCATTAATATCCACAATATATTACCCGGCGTTAAAAGAAAGGATATAACAATTGTCGTTGACGAAGAATTACGTGAAGCTCTCGAAATGAGAGATGGCATTATAAAACATTTTGGTCGTGAAAAATTTACAGTGCCTGTACTCACGCAAGAAAAAAATCAAAATTTAATTTTTAATGTATTAAAACTGCCCGAGAAAATGCTGCGAAAAAAAGTTTTATTCAAACTGGGACCTGATATGGATATATATTTACAAGCAGTAAGTGGGATGTTGAAGAATATATGTAAAAAAAAACAATCATAATATATAAAACGAACTAACAATCAATTTTAATTCAACTTGATCTTAAATAATAATTCTTAGCTGAACAAACAATAGTAAAAAAGATCGAATAATAATAATAATAATAGCGTATATTTATTAAAATATATAGTTATTAAAGAAAAATTACTTTTATCTCTAGCGCACCTTGAAACGTTCACGACCTGAAAGTATAACACGAATTGGCCGAAAGGACCAAATAAAGACTTGGTATTCTCTCAACGATACCGATATGACAGGTGTATACATGACACCGCCTACCAGTGCAGGACACTGTTCGGATTTTTGTGGCTTTTCTGACAGTCCAGACGATACTACTAGTTGTGCTGAGTTTCACGGTTTTACGGAAGAGGAACAATCAAAATTGAGCATAGAAGCTATAAGCCGTTTAAGTCGAGATTCTGGTGTTGGAGTTGATGCCAATAATCTAGAGAATTTGTGTTTAGAACGTTGGAAGGGAAATTTTAATCCAGATGAGACAGAAAGTGCTGGAAATATGTTATCACAACTACCCGCGGACATACGAGAGGTTTTATCAACAGAGTTGGAAGGAAATCGTAAAGATAATAGTGCAACATCTAGTAAAAGCGGGGATGTGGTGGCAGAAAGTAGTAGTAAATTCAACGAAAATCTCTTAACGTTAAATAATTCTGAGGGAACACAAGAGTCGGATAATATTTTAACAGCAGATTTTAGTGAACATCAAACTTGTACAGAAGAAATTACGATAAATAATGAAAGTATAGAAATCACTGAAAGTCAGAAAAAATCCAGTGATAGTGAGACTGATAAACAAAATAGCACAATAATTTCACAAAATTCCGAATTTCAATTATCATCTGATGAACTCTCTAACACTGAAAAGCCTATTAGTAGTGCGGAAAATATTCAAGTGTCAGATGACGATATGATGTTGGATTTGAATACGCAGGGTATCAAAACCAAGGTAAATGAAAAAGATAATATTTATGAAATGAAAATCATGAAAACCTAGATAAATAAATACACAGGATTCAGACGATGAAATTTATGACGTCTACTTTTCTTGATTCTCTTTTAAATTTTACAACCAAAAATTCTTTGCGTTCATACATACGATGATTATTTTTACATGTCTAATTTTTTTATTGATTTTGAATTTTATTGTTCAATCGGTATATCTGTTTTAGTTTACTTTACTCTTATATAAATAATATAAAACAAGTAAAAGTGCTATATTCGGCTGTACCGAATCTTATATACCCTTCACCAGCGTACGTCTGGCAGTATATATATATATATATATATATATATATATATATATATATATAAGTACCAATTTTGTGCTTTCTAATTTATAAAATAGTTTCAGTAAGCGAAAGAAACAACTTCAGTTGCATGTTTTGGTTAATTTTATACATAAAAAATATTCAAAATCTCGCACCTCTGGAGACGAAATTTTAATTTTTGAAATTCTTTTACCAATACAAATCTTCATAATGTGTAAAGCGGTTTTATTTAAGCAAAACTGCAAATTTTTAACCATTTTGGCAACTTTCATGTAATACAAAATATTGCAAATATCCAAACCTGGAATCGAAATTTGTATTTATTTTAAATATTTGATACGAATTTTGTTTTTCCTGAATTAAAAAATGTTTGGATTAGTTGCCTTTTTGGTTTCTTTTATGTATAAAAAAAATGAATTTCCCACCCCTGAAACGAAATTTTAATTTGCTTTGTGTTTTTATACTTATTATGAATTGTGAAATAGTTTTATTTGATAAAATGTTAAAATTTATAATCATTTATCACAAAATATTGCAGTTATCCAATCCTGAAATAGAAATTTTAATTTTTTTTTAATTTTGGAAACAATCTTACTTTTGCTATATAATAGTTTTAATTAGTAAAAATAAACGACGTTAGTTGCTTTCTTGTTACTTTTATTTATTAAGAAATTTCAATTTCCCATACCTGGAAGCGAAAATTTATAATTTTTTTTGTTTTTTTTGTTTTTTACCAATGTAACTCTTAATGAGGCATAAAATAGTTTTATTTAAGTTCTATTTAAGTTCAAGAATGAAGTCTCTAGCTCTTCTGGGGGCTTGGAAAAACTGATTTCACGTACAGACAGACGGACATCGCTCAACCGTCATCGCTATTCATAAGGATCCAGAATATATATACTTTATGGGGTCGCATATGGATATTGAAGAAATTACACACGGAATAACAAACTTTCACTTTTTTATGAATTGTATAAAAGAATCATATAAAACAGAAATCGAGTCATTTTTGCTACCCCTCTTTCTTCTCTACCCCGTTCGCTATCAAACCAAAAATGACGTCGAAAAATTGACTTCATAAAAATCTTCGTGTGGATAAGGTGTTATTCAAGTAAATTAAAGCGTAAAACATGCCGGAACCAAAATTTTCCAAAATAAATGTTTTTGTTAACTATTTGACACTAGCATTGCCAAAGTAGTGAGTGACTTGTTAACATTTTTTTGTACTAAATACTCAATTTGTATAACTTCAAACTTAGAAAATTCGTAATTATTATTAGTTAAGCGAAGTAGTGCACTAAATCTTAATAGACGATTATACAATATCGATGGAAATTTCAATTCGCTATCGAATGCCGTGATGTTTAAAATTTTTCCGATTTATTTACCCGTTAACCCAATATTAAATCAGCATTTGGGCATGAGCGAATATGTATCACTAAAGTTATTTTTAAATCGATTCGAGAAGAAAAAATGAAAAATTAAGATTTTGGTTACAAAATATTTGAGTGTTTTAGAAGTTAACATTGTGGTTATATCTTAACTTTGGAAAGTGGAGCTAGAAAATGTTAACAATTTCATATCACAATTTTGAAGGGAGTAAAGACTTTTTCAAAACAAAAAACAAAAAACTGTTTCATGATATGTACACCGATTTTTATTGTTATTTTTGATCTCGTTTTTTAAGATACACATTTCGTTGAGATTATAAATCTTAAATTTTAAAATGTTTCAAATTGTTTTTTAAGCACGAACATAATTATAAAATGTTTTTTTTTTATGTAGGAAGGTTATTGCCTTGTCATTACAATTTGGTAATAAAGCTTTTTAATGTCGTAAAACCTTGGTATTTTATATATAAAATAACTCAGCAGATGCCCATCTGATTTAATTTTTTCCTTTATACTATAAAATATAATCTATACTTAGCTTTTTATTAAAACTTAATCTTGATTTTTATGCTGAAATATCTTATATTAGAAGATAGGAGCTCATTTACTATCTTATGAAACTTTTATAATGTACCGATATACCAATAAAATTTTTATTTAAAAAATATATATACATATATATATATATGTATATATATATATATATATATATATATATATATATAAATATATATATATATATATATATATATATATATATATGCACATATTGAGAAAAAAGAATATGTAATAACGATTTCGACAACTACATAACCAATTTTGTCAATATTAACGAAAAAAAATGTCAAATATTATATTGCTTGCTGTGAATAAACCTTTGATAACATACATGTTTCAAAATTGATATTCATCTTTCAGATCCAACGTTGGCACGAACACCTACAGCCCATATTAGCCAAGTCAAGAGAACGTCATCATTTCGATGTTTTTAAATTGGGCTCCGAAATTATCGACACTGTACAAAGTAAGGGGAAATCCACCGCTGTATCGTCTAGCAACAGAACTACAACTTTCCATGATATAATGGACAACAAAGACAAATCTTATGTTTCTCGATATTTTCTTTCTACTCTACTTCTAGCAAATCAAAGCAATATAGAAATTTCTATACAAAATAAAACTCCAGAGAAACCGACTTCGTGGCAAGACATAAACTTGCAATTACTAAGCACGAAACGTCATACGGTAGCTATTGAGGACAATATTGGTATGATTGATATTAAACAAAATTCTAGATGTAGAGGACAAAATCTAAAAGATAATTCAAATACCATACAAAATAGTACAAGAAACAATAATCAAGACGATAGTGAAAAAGATAGTACTTTAATAAAAGTGCAAAGCATGAAAAAAGCATCTACAAAATCCAAACCCTCTTTGAAACGTAGTATCAGCAATAGCGCAACAACTTCATTTGTAGCCGATAAAAAATCCAAAGACATTTCATTTTTAACGTGTACAACAAACAGTCGACATAAAGAATTGCCTCATCTAAGTGAAAGAGTACAAACTGAAAATCCTCCGTTTTCTAATACGCCATCAACTGTGTATACCTCCATGATGCCCAGCACCAGTCGCCAGGCTCATAAAACAAATAATGCCTTGTTTGATATCAACATTAATGCCATACGTACACTGCAACCGATTGAAAAGGTACAACAAAGATGTGATGATATTGATTCCGGTATTTTTTCTTTAGGTGAAATGTCCACATCATGACAATGATAGTGACTTTTATATTGTTTTATTTAGCAAACTTAGTTAACAATTATACATTGAATGTTGTTTGTCCGTCTGGTTGCTTTAACGTGTTCGTTATGTATGTGTGTATGGTAGTCTAACGCGACTGTACAAAATGAATTAAATTCATCATAAAAAAGTTAATTAAAAACTTGACTTTTTGGTTAATATTTTTGCAATAACATTTAAAATAACTTTGTTTATTTATTAATAATTAATTTTAAAAATGTTAGTTTTCTAAGATTTAAAAAAAAATTAACTTAGCAATTTAAAATTTATTTTCACATATTGCTACCAACGCATTTAAAAAAATTTTAAGTGTAGATAATTATTTTACACAGACTATTGAATCTGTGTTTTGCTTTTTGAACACACGTGCAAAAATCTCAAAAAAAAATTAAATGTGCAAAAATAAGTTATTTATTAAAAATAAGTCTATTTTAGCGTAGTAAAAGTGGTATATAACGGTTGCATAAAAATTTCCTTCTGAAAGCTTTTAAAATGCTCCAAGGAAACAGTCAATTTGACTTCACGAAATGAAACACCTCCAGCCATCCAACAAACAGTATGAAATATTTTTACCATGAATGAATACTATAAAGGCCTAAGTTCGTTATAAAAATTATTTAATGCAAAACTTTCGCGGCAAACTGATTTTTTGAGTTATATTGAATAGAAAATGTAACAATAACCATTCCAATTGAGCCCTTGGTCCTTATGTGCACCAACCAAATGGTCTTGAACAATCTTGCTATTTAGATTTCGAAATATGCTATCACCTATTTTCAATCCAGCTGCGTAAAACATTGCAAATCTTATTTTAGGTTGAAAATGTGGGCTATTGTAATAACATGCAGCAGATGAGTAATTTACGCGCTCTCACTGCCATTTCCAACAATCAGCTACATTGTTCAAGTTCAATTTCCTGCATTATCACAGTTTTTCTGCACACGTTCGTATAATTCACATTAAAGTAGAGCTTGCAATCTCTAATCAATTTAACCCTCTATTATGCAAAACTATTTGAGGCCTGTTAGTCAAACCTAAGCTCAAATCTACGAATTTAAAAACTAAATTAAAATTAATTATCTTAATCTGTAAAGCTCGAATAATAATACACACCATGAATAGTTTGTTCTTTGTCTGTTAATGTCTTTTAGATATATGTAAATAGAGTAGAGTATTTTATTTATTTGTACTTATCACGTATTTTTTTTAAATATTGAAATTAGGTGTTTTAAAAGTTAATAATTTGTATCGCAATTGCACATATAATGAGTAAGAATTTTTAACATTATTTATTTTGAAGGAACATTTTAAGTCAAAACCTCATTTTTATTCCATTTTATATAAATAATAACAATAATAATAAAGAAGTACGTTTAAGAGTTAGAAATTATTGAGAGATAATCACATTAATGAGATTTGTAATCTTAATTTTGCAACTTGCCATGCAATTATCGGCTATTTTATATAATTTATCGTCAAGCTTGGGAAAATTAGCAAGCGTATAAACCCTATGCATTGAATAGAACCATGGAAGCTTCAAAATATTTTTTAAAACTTAATTTTTTTGAACAAGTTGCAGTTTCTTATGCTAAACAGGAGTACAATAGACTGTTTTAGATATTTTAGTTTATTTAGACACATACACACTGTTTTTTGCTATATTAAACTCATTCAAAATTGATAGACTATAGTTCGTAACGAGTTTCAATTCAGAAAGACGTGATAAATATTGCCATCTCTCAAAAGGTGACTTAGTCGACTGTGATAAGATTTTTATGTACAGTTTTTTTCTTCGAATAGGATCTAGGGAATAGTGTCAGTAAATATTCGATTTTAGCCTCCTCAGGCAGTTTATTCCATAAATGGACTGTTCGGACAAAGATCAAAATCTCTGTAATTCGATTCGCTAGAATAGTACATGCGCCCTTGATGAAAAAATACTACAATAATAAAAAACAATAGCTTTCGGAAACAAAATCCCTGTTTTCATTAGAGCTCACCTATACGCAAAAAATTTTATTACGTATAAGGCTATGAAATTTATTTGTTGGGTGGTTAAGCAATGTCTATATGCATTTCATTTATAATAGTACAATGACAGTATGTCAAATAGTTAATTTATTAACTATTATGTATAATGAGAATAGTATCATAAAAACCTGTGTTGCCTTTTGATTATGCTTTCCATTTTACTTAAGCCAAACTCTTACGGTTTGAATTATAAATATTTTTGACGTTACATTTCAAATAATAATCTTTGAGAAAATACATATCTGCATGATCAAAAGTGTGCATGATGTATTCGTTATTGTGTAGTTTCATACATTTGGCAGAAGGAAAAGTATTTCTTAGTTACTATTGGCACAAATATGGAATTGATAATAAATATCACTCTGCTTAGATAATATATTTTGGATTTTTATAGCGTGAGTCATTAAATTCATATTTTCATAAAAACTCGAGAAGTAAGACCTGCAAAAACATTAAAAGAGAATAAATTGGATCAGCCATCTAATTCATATATTTAGTTTGAATTCAGTAAGGATAAAACTCGAAATTTTTTGAACTGCCTTTAAAAAGTTTTGCACTTTATTTTATTAAAAACAGCTGATGGCGTTTTGTAATTGTAGTAAAAGCGAATAATTTTCCCTCTTAAGAATGAGAAGAACTGCGGTTCTGCCCTTATCTTACAACAAACACTTGCCTTGAAAAGATGCATTAAATCGAATACAAATTGAGATAGATTATTCATAATAATATACCATAGATTTATAAAAGGTTTATAAAACAAATATCTGTGCAGAATTTGTGTTATAAACCTTTGCTAACTATTATAAATAAAGCAGCACTCATTTTAAATAAAAATATTGTAAGCAAGACATTTAAAAAATAAACATGACGTTTTATAACTTTTTTTTAGCAAAACATATTAATTTTAAACGAAATCCATGTAATTACATGTACAGCATGTTATATCCACAATTGAAAATATTTTATATTTCGGTAATTTAACCAAACTTATTAATTTTTCGATTTTTGTCGTACTTGTAAATGATTGATAAAAACAAAAAATGCTGTGAAATCGTAGTTTGTATTGCAAATGCTGATTGAACAGGTTATTTGTGTGTCTATAATAAACAAAAGCGAAATACGATACTACACTTATGCAGTGATTGATGACTGGTTTTGGTCCCGTTCTTGTGAATAAAAACAATTTTGATTTAATTTAAATTCTTAAATGACAAATTTTATATTACAAAAGTAAGGAGATAAATTCCGTTGGATTATGTTCAATTCACAAGATTTATTGTATCTTTTAAAGTTGTATTTGAAGAGACAATTTCAAACATAGTTTCTCAACTTTTTTCATGGTACCATTACCAGGTAGCACCAGTTTTGCAACAACAAAAATTACTTTTATATATTATCAAATAAGAAAGATTGTAAATATTATTCTGTATTTTGTTTTCAAAAGTAAAATTCCAAAACGAAACAAAATTGAACAACACAATGTACTTTAAGCATGGAGTGGCTAAACTGCTGGGGTTATGTGGTAATTGTGCCATTATATTTTTGAATAAAAAAGAAGCTAAATAACCTCTAGTTAATCAAAAGTGTAACAACATACACTGACTCAATAAGGAAATCAGCAATTTTTTTCGTTGAACATTCAAGACCTCATTCACAAAAAATATATTGATCCTGTAAGAACAAAGTCGTTTTGTGAATAAGGTCTTTGTTCTCAAATATATGTAGAAGAACTGAAAATATCAAACCGAAATCAAAAGATAAAAGCATGTAAGCACGTGTTCCTGTTAAATAAATAAAATGTGTAAGAAAAGCATATCGTATATTTTTATTTCTTTAATTATTAATATAATGTTTGTAGTTAGATTTTGCTTACAGGTTACTTTGCCCGTAGTTGCTGCACTATTTATTATGTTTAAATAAACTTAATTTTTTAGTAACTTTGACTTTAAATTTATGGTTATTATCATTTCAGAAATTGGCAAATCAGAAACTAATTTCAAAATATTTTCCAAAACTTAAAAACTTACCAATGGCAAAATCTGACTGAAGTATTTCATATGATCTACTAGTACATTAAATTTTAATTAAGAGACACCAGCCGCATTGTGATACTTTTAAACATTTTAACTCGTTAGTCCAGAAGTTTGCAATATTATGCAATTTTGAATTTCTTTCTATTATTTATCTATTATTTTTAGCTTCTCTAAAATTTGTAATGTTTTCTTTTTCTTATTACCTTTATTTTGTAATTTTCTTTTGTTCTCTTTTGTATTATAATTTTTAAGTTGGGTTTTTTTCTTAATTTAATATAATTTTCTTGATATCGAAGAAAAGCGAGTTATTCAACAAGATTATTCGGAAACATACCCAGCGATATTGCATGAATGCCTTCTTGCGCACTATTCAAGAAGTGCTAGTTGTGGATTTGGCTGTTACCCTATTTGAGAAGTAGGTAAAATTGTCTGCTTCGATGTAGCGAAATAAAAATGTCTTTGTTAAAACGCTGTTGAATATTATCATATCTTCGATATCAAGAAGAGAATAATCTTCATTTAATTATATATTTATTATTATTATTGTTTCATTTCATTCGTTTACTGTTTGCACTTACCAATATACATATTTTCATATTGCACGATTTCATATCAATTCCAAATAACTTTCTGACTCGAAAACGGCAATCAATTGATTTGCCTTGCAAGTTCAAGTGATAACGAAACTAGTATATTCGATAGTAAAAATTATATTTATAATTATTTAAAAATTTCGAAACTGATTGTTTTATCTCATAAGTAATAATTCACCATCATTAGCCAATTATTGCATATCAACCAATTCCAAATACATTTTCTCACATTACATTTCTTGTTGTATCGTTTAAGGATTTATTAGCAAATTCAATTACGAATAAAGTCTCAAAGTAAAAAGATGTTACACATAATATTTTCTGAGAAATTTACTTTGCAATTGTCTCTTTAAATATTACAAAAAATAGTTTCAATTTTGTCATGAAGCTGATTTGACGACTAAATTAATAAATCAATAAGAGAAGTGAACTCTGTTGCAATTCGAACGTATTTGCTTTTCTTTCGAATTAGATAGGAACCTCCCCAAAAAAAATTTTTTGTAGACGTAAACGAATGTACTTGACTTATTTTGAGAAATTCACTTTAGTTATTTTTTTTTCAGATTTTGCTTTAATTTCTTATTTATTTTGAGTTAAAATTAAATTTTTTATTTAAGAATTATGTTAAATTTATTTTTAGTTGTGTTCTTTATTTTTTTTTTTTAGTTTTGTTCTTTATTTTTTTTTTAGTTTTGTTCTTTATTTTTTTTAGTTATAATCTTTTCTCTGTTCGTCTTTAGATATATAGAAGTGCCTATTATTTAGTGTACCTGACATCTTTTTTTAATTTTGAGGTTCGGGTGTATGTTACATAAAATTGTTTTACAAAAGAAATTTGGAAAAGATTGCTATATATAAGACTGCTGATTAACCACCAAATTTTTGTTACACATTATGCAATCTTAATCATTCCAATCGTAATTGTTTGTATTCCGTGCTTGCATTCCAAACTTTTTAAACTTTAATTCTTCAGATTCCGTTCCGTTAAATCCTACATAAAATATTTAAATAACCCTTGACACAAACTTTCTCACTTGTTTTAAGCTAATCTCACGTTTTTGTATTAGACGTTAAGATATTTTTGCTCTCTCTGCTCTCTTTTTTCTATTTAATTTTAGCTTGCATACAATATTAAATATTTTGGTATGCAAAGTAACGCATGAAAGTTTGTTCGGTGAACAAATTGTATACAAAACAAATATCTAATATTTAGAAAATTTGTTCAGTAACGCAAACCTATTTATTAAATGAGGTCCTTCATTTTAGTTTACATGAGCCAAATAAAAAAAAAAACATTCCACTTAAAAATTTAGGGACATCATTGTTTTTGTTTTCTCAAGAAGCAATTTACGGAATTAGGAACTCTTTCGGTGGAAGAGCCGTGTATGTATATACTATCCCATTGTATTGTAAAAATGTTTAAAATCACTAAAATAATTAATCTTAAAATATTTTTATATATATAAAAATTTATTTTTCTACAAAAACGATGTTATGCAAATATTAAAGTAAATATTAAGAAATGTATTCAATAAAGCAAAAGTATAGTAAATAAAATGTAAACGTTTTTGACAATAAATTTAAAAAATGTGGTTATTTATGGATATTCTACTTCACAGATCACTCACCTCTTCGGTTTCTGACGGGTCATGTCAAACATTCCGATGAGATGGAATCTAATTTACTACTGGCATCCCAGTAGCTTTTTATAAGCATGTAGGGTTTATGATATATTTTATGGTATACTTTGTTCTTAATTTCTGTTTGGAAACTTAAAATGTGCTGTAGCAAAATTATAGGGCGAAGTAAAAGTAGCTGCAACAAGCTTTAGCCTTTCAACACTATCATCCCCTTGGTTTCAGTTCTGGCACAGTGCATTTCCTAAGTGCTAATCCAAGATAAAAAAGTTCACCATATAGACATACTTAACCATTTTTTATTTGGAATTTATATTAAATTGCTATAAAACTAGTTGACTAATTTATATTCTTAATACATACAAATCAGTTATCGCTATGTTCGCTCGAGGTTATCTCCGATAGCGCTCAACTTTATAATTAGTGTTCACATTTAGCAATAGAATACAAGTCAAAAATCTAGATTTTTTTATTAAATCTATGTAAAGTTATGTGAACTGCAATCTTTTTTCACGTAATAAATAAAATTCTTCAAAAACAAGCAAAACTATTTCGAATTATGTTTCAGTTATTCGCTTATATACATATATATACAAAACAATCATTCTTTAGTTTTCGATTAGCCGGTGATATATCCTTACAATAGTCTTTTATTCATTATTATGCACATAATTCGGTTATTTTTTATAAAAGAGATTTTTGAGTTATGGTTAATCACTATCACTATCTGACGGCGATTTTTCGTCGTCCTTTTTCTCATCTGATTTGTAATGACGATATTCTTTCTTTAATTCCCACATATTCTTATGCGGATTTTTCATATTATAATCACAAACTTCTTTTAGAATTTCCTTTAGATAACCAATTGGTTGCTTTGTGATTTTCACCAAATCTTTAATATTATAATATTGATGTTTTTCAAAAGCATTGAAGAGCATATCCATAACCGCATTTTTATCATCGCGTGCTTTTTTACCCTCAGCTTTTTTACGCTCGCGGTATTCAATCTGTTAGAGTGCGACCAAAAAATTAGGCATATAAATTTAAATAGTGAAAAGTTATACTCACATTATGTGCATGATCTTTAACCGGTTTAAAGTTCTGCACAATTTTATCTATTGGCTGCACTCTACGTTGCGGCACAGAAGCCTTCCGTATAGATTCTAGCTTAAGTTTCATATAGCAATTATCAGCTATGGGACGACATTCCAACTTTTGCACTATTCTTCCCTCCATATACAGTTTTTCGGCATCTTGGGCTTGGTTAGATGAATCTTTGCTTTCTCTACTACTACTGGTGGTCGCAGTAGGTGGACCCATATGTGAAAATACACCCAAAGTCTGTTTCGTCACTACCGAAACATCAAGTATATGTTCGGTGGGAATTTCTTCTTCTGGATCCAATTTAACTACAGCCTGCGTTAGACTAAGAGATACTTGCGCTTTTTGTCCCGGGGTTTTGCTTATCCTTAGTTTTCCTACATCCATATTGGAGGGAGCTTTTTCCCATTTTTGTGCTATATATTTCGGTACTTTCACTAACCATACACCACGTCCCGCATTTGAGAGGTCCAGTTCTTTATCGACAATGGGCACCTTTACATCCCTATCGTCATTTTTAGACATTTTATGGCAATCAAATAAAAGTATTTTACCGAATAATTCAACAAACTTAATTAACTTTATTACACGTTTACAGGATATTCATTTGTTGTCAGTGAATTGAGGAAAAAGCAAGCCGCTAAAAATTATTTTGTTTGGTTTGTGACAGGCAACATGACTTTTAATAAACAGCTGCTTGCAGTGCTGCCAGAATATTTATTTCTTCGACTTTACAAGGGAAGATATCAAGAGCAATTGAATTCGCCTTGGGCTTCATTATTGGTCTATGCTAATAACCAAGGCGAATTAATACAGGTGACCTTATTAGCGCATATTGTTCTCAGCTATTTGATTCGCCTTGAGTCGTAAGAAACCAATCCTTCAAAATTTACTGACTTTTTCTACATAAATATCTTTGCGAGCAATCTAAAATTTTATGTGAAACAATTCAAAGTTTGGTTATGCAATATATGACTGTGTACTATATGATTTTCAAGTAAACATCAAATATTTTTAATTTGCAAACAATTATAATTGTTATGCACATTACATATATCATATTTTTTCACAATTGTTTTTGAAGGATTGTTTTCTGAAATAAGGCGAATTGCGATACGGTCACGTTTATCAATGCGCCTTACTAATAACGTTTTACTCTACTATATGCATTTATTTATTTTTTTATTACGAGAATACATCTTATTTTTATTGCTTGAAATATTTCAGATAAACATAAAAGCTCACTATGTCAGGCAAAAACGATATGCTATATTACTAAATTTTACCGACACCATCTATTATACACACGTCCATGGAAAGCATGTTCGTAACATGTCTTCTTAAGCGCAATTTTCTATCGGGTTAGATCATTACATGGGAGTAGTAATTTTTATAATACTTATTTATATATTGTAGAAAATTCATTAAGTTCATCTGGAACATGTTTAGCGTGTAAATACGTAAAATATATGCGCAGTTGATGATATAAATTGTTACGAACGCGCGCTATTTGTCTTCTGTAACGTCGGTCATTCGTTATTTTAAATATATGTATATTAACATGTTTCAAAAGTTTTCATTTGTCGTGGACTAAGCTATAATACATACATTTACGCATATAAGTTACAACATTAATAAATTCTCATTTAGAGTAACACTATTAAAAGTTGCGATATATTTAATTATGATCAAAAACAAGGCAAATAAAATTTACTTTATATTGGCTTACTTACTTTGGTTCAAATTTTATGCTTTTCTTATAATAATTGTATTTTAGTTCACAAAAATGTTTATTCTTAAAATTAAATTTTCTATAAATATCTAGTTATAAACAAAATGTTCAAATATTAGAAACAAAAAGTTTCTGGAAAAATATCATTGGAAGCTAAGATTTACAAATGGAATTAAGCTCGGTTTGTTAATCCATACCATATTCACTTCACTTAAACACTATTTTAAAATCTAAAATACTTTCTTAGTTACTTATATAAATTAGCAATTAAATAACTATTTATTATATTTATGACTAATTTAATAAAAAAAACATACTTTATTTATCTATACATAAATACTTACAATGAAAAACAAAAAAGTTTTTATGTACAAAAAAGGACAACATAAATAGAAAAGAAATTAAGAAATCATATATTTAAAAATACACCGTTAAATTATTTTCCGAAGAACCCATTGTATCTGTCGCTGTTAACAAACTGTTGGAACCATTTACTCCAACATTTGTTACACTACCGTTAGCACAGGATATAGTAGCGACCCCCGTTTGATGGGAAGCTGTTGTTGAAGGAGGCTCCCATGCCATTTTTTTACTTTTGTCTCCTGACTGAGGATTGGAGTGGCATAAAGAGTCGTTTTCTATTTCATCTTCTTCATACAGTTGGCCATTTGCAGAGGCCCTAGAAACTATACCTGTAGTGGAAGAAGGAGTGTGTATATTACGCGAGTAAACAAGTTTTGTTTGCGGCTTTACTTACTTCTCACTGTTGCTGCATAGTTTTCTCTTTGCCTCTCTCTTTCTCTTTCACGCTCTAAGCTAGCTGCTAACATAGCTGAAGCACCCAGCCCCATGTTAGAGCTGGCTTGGTAGGCCCCATTGCTAATTGGATTGGCCATTGTTATATTGCCATTATGTTTCATATGCAGCACCGATACATTGCCGCTGGTTACTGTGGCGCCATTTCCGTTGCCAGCAACTTTTTCATGAGTTACTAAATTGGCAGAGGACACAGTACTATGGCCATGACTATGTACACGATTACGTCCCAAAGTGGGCGTGGTTTTCCGTGTTTTATTTTTAAAACGTACAATATAACAAGTTAAAGTCAATATTATAACCACAAACACACCCACGATGATGCCAAACATGCCCAACAGACTGTTGCTCCAGGAAGATTGAGCTAGAGCTACACCTTCCATCGTAATAGTAACGGGCACTGAAGTACTTCTGGGAGGTACACCCGAGTCTGTAGCAATCGCTATTAAATGTATTGTGGAGTCATTCAGAGTTTGTAATTGTTCTGGTCTCATGTAAATGTTGCCAGTGCTATCGACTTCAAAAAGGCCTGCATGCTGACCCCGGAGAGATAATTCTAGTTTGTCGTTGCGGTCACCATCTGCTGCCTCAACTTTTCCAATCATAACACCTTCCAAAGATTCAATGCGCGATTGTAAAGATTGCTGGAAAGGCATATTTTGAATAAATGTTTAGGTACATACGAGAGAACCAGCATTACTTACGCTTTTAGGCACCACAAACTCGTAGTGGGTTTCCCGAAACCTGGGCTCCCAGTCATTAACATCTGTTACCTCTAAGGAGATTTCAGCTGTAGTATTCGTCATACCGTCTGTTGCAAGAACTTGAAAATCATGTCTGGTCATTTTCTCGTAATCCAGGGCTTTTGTTAATATCACTTCTCCCAAAGAGCCTACGCTAAAGAATTGCGAATTGACGGGATCTGGTACGATGTATTTCAGATGTTTACCCGGCTTGTTGGTAGGTATGGCTAAGATACGATTTCCTACAGCTGTATCCTCTCGTATACGCAAATGAAACTTTTTCTGCACAAAAGCCAGAGCACTCATGTCACTGTGAGTACCTCCCGGTCTTGACAAGGTAACTGTGGTTAGAGCGTATCTATCGGAATTGTCAATTTGTGTGGCTTTTACCACCAAAGTAGCCCCATTTGTTAGATCCGAATACCCAATAGGCGTTAGTAACGTTATTACTCCGCTGTGTGGATGTATACGGAAGTATTTGGTATCTTGGGATTGCACTATACTGTATTGTATGGGAGCACAAATGCCCTCATCTTGATCTATGGCCTTAAAGGCTTCTGGTCTTATTTTCAATTCACCCGGTCTGCCATCCGCAGGCAGTTCGGCATTATATGTTTCTCTTTGAAACTTAGGATTTTGATCGTCTGCATCGGTTATAACTACCCTTAGAATTGTGTCGGAAAATTTAGGCGGCGTACCTTGATCTTGAGCTCTTAGCTTTACAGTGAAATTTTGCATTTGTTCATAGTCTAAAGGTTTCTTGAGAACTAAAGTGCCTTCGAGCGGATTGAGAAATTGGACGTATTCTGAATACATTCCTGGGAGCACCTGATATTCCACAGTAGAAAAAGGTCCTTGCTGGTCAGCGTCTTCAGCTTTAGCTCCTTGCAAAATACGCGTGCCAGGCACCGTTACTTCGGAGAGTGTCAGTGTGTAGGGCGTGCCGATCCATTGTGGGGCATTATCATTGACATCGATAACGCGTACATTTACAGGTATTACAAAGCTCTAGAAAAAAGGTTATTTAAGAATATGTTTTGTATTAAAATTTCTTTTTAAGAGCGGAATATTTGTAATACTTCTTATAATCATCAAGGATCAGTACTGATTTTGAGGCATTATGCCCATATCTAAGAAAGAAATTATAGTGGGTTTATTCAGCACGACAGTTTTATGACCAAATTGGAAATTGTCAATCGTTTGACTGTCTTGTTCCGTTTGTAGCTGCATCTAAAATCAATTTCATTTCTCATATTTTGATCCACCCATGAAATTTTTGTGACATAAATTCCCAGCAAAAATAGTCCCTCATTGGTAAGCAATAAAAAAGTATGCCATCTTACACAATCGCTTTGCCGAAACGCTTTCATGGGTACTGTTGATGGAAACCCGCATTAATATACATAAAAGCAAATTTTTTAAATATTCTTCTCTCGCCTACGACGATGCAATTATTCCAGGGAGTGACTTTTTTCTAAAGCAAAGAGCCCTACCAAGTACCATATTGTGAATAATGATCATGCGATGCCGAACCAGGTTGGTAATCGATAGCTAACTACCACCTTTCACTTACAAACCTGTTTATCGGTGGATCTAAATTTTTGCCGGGATGAGTGATTTTTGTAACAGTTTTCAAATTTAATTTAAAGAACACATTGAAATCAGAGAAATTAATACAAAAAAAAGGATTTATATAATTCCGCAGCAACGCATAAATGGTTCATGCCCCAGATTTAATTTCGGTATGTTATCTCCAACACATCTGTCGGTATCTCAATAATGAATTCATCAATATTTTCTTCCAGAGTGTCAACCGTTGTGGGCCTGTCCTTACAGACATGAGCCTTAACACACTCCCACAAAAAAAATAGTCTAAAGGAGTCAAAACGCACGATTTATTTTTTTTACAATTTACCGGCCCCAAACGAGGAATAAGCTGCTCATCGAACTCGCCTCCCAATGGGTCCATTATTTCGCATGTTGTGTGAATTTTTCGAAATGCATTGGCAGTTCTTGCCAAAGTTTAGGCTGCTTTTCACACCGAATAGGAAATTTCACTTGTTCAAGTATCTTCTCAACAAGTTTCGTTGCTGAGCACAATTTCCATTTTTGCATTTTCTTGGCCGACCATGAAAATGGTCGAACCATAGACCAAACTAAACATGTTTAACAGTAAACTGTTAGACGAAAACATCTGTCAAGAATAGTGTTGCTAAAATTACCCTTTACATATTTTGTATGACACTTGAGGTACGATGATTTCCGTGTGTTGGTGGATCAAACATATTTCCGGATGCTCTTCTAAGAAATAAGAATAGTTAATATTTTAGCCTTTCCCCTTGTTTAACTAACAACAAACGACGGGGTATGTTTGTGGAACTCCTGTCAATTTCTGTCTAGAACATGTGCAAATATGTCATCCATACCCAATCAAGTTAGCTAATCTGAACTCAGTTAAACGGTGGTCAATGAACTTTCAAACACATCACAGACTTTGAGAGTAAAAGAAATATTTCTATTTGAATAAGGTGTTTGCAGAAGTGTGTGAAAATGTACTCGTATATTCAGGTACACTCGCATTAATACTATGAGTATGTATGCATGAATGTACATTCGTGTATAATAAAACTATTAGGAAATTCTTGAATTTGTGCGCCGTGCGACCACATTTTAAACAAGTAAAGCCAGCAGTGCCGAATCCTATATACCCTTCACCGACGTACATTCGTCTGTTATTTTTTAGTACAAAATGAAGTTTCAATTGTACACCCCTTTTTTAATAGGGTTTCCCTCTGTAATATGGGAAAGAACAACGGGGGAAAAACTGTTGTCAAGTTCAAAGTCTGCCTAGAAATTAAATGTTATTTCAACCATTAAGAAGTAGGCCCTGTGTTTGATCTCAATAATTTTAAAGGCCGAAGTTTCTGGCTGGGGACTTGACCTTATTTTTCCACATTCATGCTTTTGTACGGATACATATTTTCTTAATAAAAAAATTGCACACGCTTCTGTCAACAAACATTATTAACCCTATAAATGCAAGTTCCAAATAAAAATATTTTCTTTATTTTTTAGTACAAAATGAAGTTTCAATTGTACAACCCTATTTTTAATAGGGTTTCCCTCTGTAATATGGGAAAGAACAACGGGGGAAAAACTGTTGTCAAGTTCAAAGTCTGCCTAGAAATTAAATCTTATTTCAACCATTAAGAAGTAGGCCCTGTGTTTGATCTCAATAATTTTAATGGCCGAGGTTTCTGGATGGGGACTTGACCTTATTTTTCCACATTTATGCTTTTGTATGGATACATATTTTCCTTCTGTCAACGAAAATTATTAACCCTATAAATGCAAGTTCCAAATAAAAATATTTTTAAACTAAATATTTTGGGCATTTTACTAGAGCTGGGATAATCAAAGAGCCTAATATTTCTTAGAATAGCTAAAGGCATTCTTTAACTATTTGCCAACGTCACGTAAAGAAAAAATCAATAAGTTGAGAAAGTGTGTCTCGAACTTCAGTTTTAAAGATATTTTATTTTGAGAACAAATATTTGTATTATTTTCAAACAATTATTTTACAGGAAACATATTTAAGTTCCTTTTACGTCTGCTTTAACTAAAATTAGCTTTTACTGGCCGGTTATGTTTGAACAACATAATGAAAATTAAAATGACTAAAGTGAAATACCTGCGAATTAATTTTTTCTTTTGGAAAATACATATAAAAGAATCAACAATGTTTTATTAATTATATAAAATAGTTCCAAATTAATTACCTGATTTTGTAAACATTTAAATATATAAGAAAACCTCCTTTCAAACTGAAATTATGTCACAAAAACTTCTATAGCGTTCTTAAAAGTTAAATAATGATTGAAAGAGAAGCATAGTTCTAAGCCGGTACTAAAGGTAAAGTTTTAGAAAGTCTATGTAGGGTACCATAAACTACTGCTTATGTGTGTGTATGTTTACGTCGTAAGACATGTTAACAACTTTGCTAAGTACTCTTGTTATTAAACTTTTCTTTCAATCCAAACGAAGCAGTTTACACTTTAAAAGGACCTCTTGCAGAGTACAAGTTGTTATATGCTGGTGTTTAAAAGGAAGGAAAAAAATCAACCTGCGCTAAGAACTTTCTAATGATTGTTAAAATGCGATGTGTATAACTGAAGGAAAGAAAGTGTGTGCCCAAGTGTTTGTGAATAATAGTTGTACTTTTTGCAAATATTTAGGTTTCAAGTAAAGCTATAATTTTGTTATTGTTTACATACAGGACGCATAGTGTTAGTAGGGAAATAGGATCCTAGAGCATAATGCGTTTTTGTGTATATAACGGCGACCAAATACATACACAATTTTTTCTGTAAACCAAGTCGAAAGCGGAAGTTACGGGCTCTAATTTATGGTCTTACATGGAAACCACGAACAAGTTTCTTTCAACTTTTTTCAATTCGTTTTTATTAGGAAAAACTAGCATGAGAGTGTTAACCTAATATTTGAAGAGGGAATTATTTTATTTTATTACTTTTTTAAAGTTACACCCTTTCCTGTTTAATTCTTTGTTTTTTTTTTTTTATTTGGCTTCTATCGAAATTGAAGCAAAGGCGTGTTATTACCAAATTATTTTAATAAACTTTTTTTGTTTTTTCTAATAACACATGAAACACTATTAAATAGTTTTATTTATTGAGTAAATAATTGTGAAAAAGTTCATTGCCTCCAAAAAATAAAAATAATAATAATAATAATAAAAAATGGTGCATGCATTTTGTTAAAATAGTTGGAGGATTAAACTTACAAAAGTATGACTAAAACTATTATTTTATATAAAAGATCTTCAAAATATATAATATAAACACTTACCGGATCTGTTGAATGCCGTCGTATGCATATCACATTGACATATATTGATGAGGGTCCATTCCGTCCCTCCTTATCTAATTCCACTGCTAAAGCTAGATCTTTGGTACCCGGCACAATTTCAACAGGTGCATCTTTTTCTCTTAAAGCTAAATTAATATCACCGTTCTCCGCATCAGGATCGCCATTGATGCGCAATTTTCCAATAATAGTACCTATTTCGAGGTCTTCACTGGCTAAAAAACTTTCTGCCGAACCGCCGCCCTCCAAATAACAGCGCGAGTCAAGTATTGCACTTTCCACAGCTGCAAATATAAAGAGTGGAATACAGAACTATTTTATTTATTTTTCTCTAAATAAATAATAAATTCACTTTTACATGTAAAATTAAATGCAACACGTCTAGATCCGTCCAACTGTCCGTTGTATATTTTGCCTACTCAGTTTACGCTCTAGTAAGCTTTTGTTTTTCATTAGTTTTTAAATTGAAGCTAAATAATTGGAGTTAAGTAAAACTTTTATTCATTAAAATTATTGTTTTCGTACCAACTATTTGATAAGTAACTTATTCAAATGATTAGTCAGCTGTTGATTTCTGCAACTCAAGTCAATTTCGGCACATGATTTGATCTGATACTTGAGATAAGAAAAACTAATTAACACATTTGAAAAGTTATGACACACAAATATTTTCTTCGCCTTATAAACTATTCATAAAGAAGGTTTTACCTTCGATACTTTATTTGTTTAACCCTAGAATGGTGAACATCGCCTGTCAGGCGAAGCAATATTTTTTTTACGATTGAGTATTATAGAAGCTTGCGCACACACGTGCTTTGTTTTGCTCCGCTCCGTTGCTGAATAATAATACATACATAAGTCGCCTGTGAGGCGAAGTTTACCAATAAAGGTAATTTTTTTGGACATAATAGTTTGTGCGTTTTTTTTGCTAAAAATAGGAGTGTGCATATAATCTTTATAGTTCTTTATGATGACTGCTTCAGAAGCGCAGGTACTAAATTGGCTGGACGAGTTATCGGGAAATAGAAGTGAACATGACGACGATTTAGAAGTTGATTTTGATTCAGATGATAGTGATAGTGAGGCCGACCCTACTTACGTCGCTGATTTAGACGATGACATGCAGAATATTGATGTATCTTATCAAAGTGATGTACAATCCGAAATCCAAGCGTTTGAGCGTATATTTCTGCGCAAAATGCAAGAAAACATACTGCTTAGAGCACAGATCACCAAACTGTTGGCAATATAATGCAAAAAAATAGTTTAAAAAACTACAAAATTTATTTTATTGTGCACAGTTTTTTTTACTTAAAAGCTTTATATTATTCTTAAATTTAATTAATATTCATAGGCTAATTGTTCGAAATTAATTAAAATCTCAGAGAGACATAATGACAAATATTCCTAGGCACAAAGGAGAGTCAACATCAGTTTTATTCAACTTACACATCAGAGCAGAACAGCTGTTTTCGAAAGTCGCAACACTTTCATCTTCAGAAAAATGGGACATGAAGAAAATAATTAAACGGTAACACGGGTATTAAAAGAAAAACGTGTTAACATCATTTTGATACAGTTCTCGGATTCTTTTTCACAATAAAATTTGTGTACATAGAAAACTGTTATCACATTCAACTAAGCCACCTAAAAGGCAGGGATAAACACAATATACACATGAGCACTGAAGATGAAAGTGTAGCGACTTTCGAAAACAGCTGTTGTCTGTATTAATTCAATTTAACATAGCAATATAAAATGTTCGTAAAAAATAATTGCTTTATATTATTTTTTTAAATGTTAATCTATAAGATACAATAAGTTTTTTTTTATCTTGAGTGGAGTTTTTGTTAGTTTTTAATTTTATTTGTAAACGATCTCTTCATACTAGTGATTAAAATATGCGATCGAAAAATAAGTCTAGTATATGCTTAAGATATTTGTAAAATGAACAAGATTTTGTTTAGTTTTGTTACTAAACATTGAATAAATATGTTTTCCTTTTGTTTTATTATTTTGTTTGTTTTTAAAAACGTTATTTTTATAAAAGTCGCCTCATAAGCGAAGTTTACAATTAAGGAGCTAAAAATTACGTTTACCATTCTAGGGTTAAATAAATGAATAATAGTGCTTTAAATTATAGTACAGATTTCTGCGTGTAACACATAAGTCATATAAAAAATGTATTTGATTCAATTATCGTATAACAATTTAAAAAAAATATTCATTGAGGCCCCAAGTTCAAATCCGCGATTCAGTTTTTTTTATTTTTTTTTTTTTGTTTTTTTGTTTTGTTTTTTTGTTTTGTTTTTTTTTTTTTGTTTTTTTTTTTGTTTTAAAATTCTCATGCGATTAAATCAACTCAATGTTATGCATGTCAACAGGCAAATAATTAAGTCAATATCCCATATTCAGCCAAGAAAATTCAAACGGGAGCTTCTTAAAAAAATCGACCCTTTTTAAAGTAATTTAAGTCTTGTGAATCCAAATCCGTTGTCGGTTTGGCGCTATCTGGTCCATGAGTCCTAGAAATAGGTGTTCGCAAGTGCGAACACTGGCTTCAATTTGACATAAATTTCCCATATGTAAAAATTTAAATATATATATATATAAATTTGCATAAATATGTTAAAAATTAAAGTAATATGTAATTCGATGTATTTCAAAATATGTATATTTATTAGCTTATTATAGTAACACTAAAATTTATTTTAAATGAAATTTTTCAAAGCAAATGTACATTGCATTTTTGGCACATCCACTTGATTGGTTTGCCACACCCTTTAAGTTGGCACCTTCGAGGTTTTCCTTGTGGCTGAACTACTGGAATGTGTTCCCCTTCTATACGTGGCAATTGGTAGGTAATCCTTCTGTCCGATCTTTCTTGAGCGGACTCAGCAGCTGACTGCGAACTTAATAGCAAAGCTTTGCTGACGCTCACTCTAAAATCTTTTTGAGATAACACGTTCTTTTTTTCTGATTTTTCCAAAAAGCAATGTAGTTTCCATGCATTAGTTACCGATGAACTAAGAACAGAAATAAATAAAGGCCAATACCACTTCTTTGACCTAATATTTATTCTGTAATTGGAAACCGCATTGTCGTGAAGGTCTACTCCCCCCATCCCATCGTTGTATGAGCTGAGAAGCAATGGTTGTGGCACGTTCTCATATTTCTTTAAATCTTTTTTCCATCGCTTAACACTGCGCATCGGCTCAATTTGTTCGAAGTTGGTGAGAGCCGTGACCTCTTTATTGTCTGCCCAACGACAAACCAATACCGAATTTGTTCTATCAAATTGGTAATCACTTTCACCCCGCTTCAGCTGCTTTCCTGTGCGTAGTGGGGCTTTTGCAATGCGATTTGGGCGAACGGTTCCCGTGGCACAAAACCTTTTTTCACTTAAAAGGCACATCAAATAATATGATGTAAAAAAATTGTCGAAATATATTTGGTATAGAACGGGATCTTCTACACATTCCAACAGTCTTAAAACGACGTCTGCACCCAAACCAATTTGACGATCATAGTTGTCACTCGAACCAGAATATGGTATACAATTATACAAATAACCGCCAGAAGAACACAAACACCAAATTTTGTAACCAAAACGAATTGGTTTGTTCCGGATATACATTTTGCACGACTGACGACCAAAGTATGGGACCATTTGTTCATCGATCGATAGCAATTCACTCCATACACCAAATTGTATATATTTTTTGTTAGCAATATCAAACAACGGACGAAAACATACATATGTATCACTCACTCAACAATAAAAATGCTGCATTTGAAACGTAAAGCATCTTGTATTTACCGTAATTTCATTTGCTTGTGGGTTTTGTTAAGAAAAACACTTGTCATATTTAGAAAAAAAACAAAGAACAATAATATTGTATCAAAGAAGCATATTCTCCAAATAGCAGCCAATGTTCGCGCTTGCGAACAGTTACTTTAACAGCTATTATATGATAGCAATGATGTTATTTATTTATATTTTTAGTTTTAATTTGGTCATTTGAGGTGCTTGCACTTATACCCTGTCTTTAGATTTAAAATTTTTAAGCAAATACAATTTTTGTAGGATTATAAAAAAATCCTCTGAAAACACGTCCCACTAATTACCCCTTCAGGCAAAATATAAGGCACATTTTATAAATTTTTTTTACGGTTAACTAAAATCTAGACTACATATTAAACAATAGAATCATTAAGTTTTAAAAAATAAATTCATAAAGCTTTATAATATGGCGATAAAAACGAGTAAATTCACTGTTCGCAAGTACGAACAGCGGCCGAAAATGGGATATTAATAATGTTGACTGAGTTAAAACTGCATGTCTGAGACACCGTGTTGGCTAAATCTCGCCTAATTTTGATCAATGAGTTGTGTTTTACTCGGAATGCTCCATTTGTATTTTTACACAATATTATTTATAAGGACTTCATATTTATTGGGCAATAATTATTAAAATTTTATAAGAATAATTAACCTCGATAATCCTATTTATTACGATAATCTCAATTTTTAAATCAAGTAATTATTAGTATTGTTTTTTCTTTTTTCTTGGAACGAAAAACCTTTTTAGTTTTGAATAAATAAACAGTTTTTCAACCATATTCGAATAATTTCTCTACAGCACGTTTTATAAAGATTTTCATGTATTTGAAAATATAAAATAGCGTTTTAGGCAACATAATTTTATAATTTTTATGTTGTTTATAATAGGATGCATTAAGTAAGCAAATACCAGAAAGTACATGTTGAATACTGTCTGTATGTATAAAACGTCAAATCTTATTGAATAACACTCTGAAGCCTTCGGACAGAGCTAAAAGAACTGGAAGTTTCTTGCTATTTTAAGCATATCACCAACGCCAACGATTTGTGAATGCAACTTTTCCACTTGTTCTTTTGTTAAAAGATAAACACACCAAACTCACTTATTTTCAGATAAGAACGAGTGCCCATACTTCAATTCCCCCTTTATTGGAATAGTTATAATTGAAATTTATTATTGAATGTCGGGACGGCGCGTACGCCATTCCCGGCTACCAAAAATTACACGCACGAGTTATTCACATTAGGAACAATCGCGGAGGTCAACTCAACCGAATGTGCAATGGCCAAGTCTCACTCTGGGGGAACCGCCTTCGTGATCACGGTAACCCCTACGCCAGGTAAGTATGCTTTTCTTCGCACAAACTCAACGTCTTATGCTAATAAAAACACTAACTGTACGAGAATTGCAGCGGAAATATGAATTCTATTTTTGGTGTGATTCAATTTACTAAAACAGTGGTGGTTGTTTTTCGTATTTAGTAGCCAGCTAATGGCATGCTAGTGAATGTACATATGTATGTGGTCATGGTATATGCCATGTTCTTTTATTGTATATTAACGTTTGAATACTTGTGCATAATCCAAAAAGGTTGTACAAATTTACACTAAAATAATAATTTCTGTTTGTTGTTGTAAATGTAGTTTATCTTTAAATGCCATTTAAATAGCAAATTTCGTTTTCCACCGCAAACTTAAATAAGACTTAAATGCCCCTCATTGGCGATTTAAATGTAATTTAAATCGTGATATTGACAAAAATTTGCTAACAAATTTGCTAAAAATTTTTAAAAAGTTACGTAAATAAAGTTAAATATCAATAGAATAAAGTCAAAAAACAATAAAAAGAATATTTGTTGTACAAATAGACTCTTAACACAATTGAAAAACTTAAAATAGTTTCATGCACAGCACATGAAATACTTTGAATAATAAGCAAAACACCTGTTTTCTGAACAGTGGCGATTTTTGTTTACACATCTCATGGTGCTACCTCATTTTTCGCATAAATTAATTGAAGTCTGACTGTAAAACTGAAAGCGTATTTAAATAGAGTTTAAATTTTCATTGAAAAATATTAACTAAAACTACATTTTGATGTCATATAATGTGTGTTTTGTTCTAGTTAACTTACACTTAAAACCTTAGAACAAGCATAAACTGAAAATATATTTTCAAAAATTCTTTGCAGTTATGGACTTTTTTTAGTGTATGTTATTTAATTTCATATAACCTGTTAATATATTAACGTTACAAATAAATAAAGTTTCCTCATAAAATTGTTTAAGGGAAATATAGGAAAATGTCCCACTGTGATGTCCACTTAACAATTAAATAACTCTGTGACGGCATTTGACCAATATACGCTGAAAACTAAATTTTTGATTTCAATCATTCCCGATCTTCTTCTTTCCTTCTCTATATGAAAATATAGTCTAATATTACTACTCTTTCCCTACTGAAATAATAAAAATTGAAATTTATTAATGAATGTCGGGACGGCGCGTACGCCATTCCCGGCTACCAAAAATTACACGCACGAGTTGTTCACATTAGGAACAATCGCGGAGGTCAACCCAACCGAGTGTGCAATGGCCAAGTCTCACTCTGGGGGAACCGCCTTCGTGATCACGGTAACCCTTACGCCAGGTAAGTATGCTTTCCTTCGCTCAAACTCAACATATTATGCTAATAAAAATATTAACGGTACGAGAATTACAACAGAAACTGAATACTATTTTTCTGTGATTCAATTTAATAAAACTGGTGGTTGTTTTTCGTATTTAGTAGCCAGCTAATGGCATGCTAGTGAATGTACATATGTATGTGGTCATGGTATATGCCATGTTCTTTTATTGTATATTAACGTTTGAATACTTGTGCATAATCTAAAAATGTTGTACAAATTTACACTAAAATAATAATTTCTGGTTGTTGTTGTAAATGTAGTTTATCTTTAAATGCCATTTAAATAGCAAATTTCGTTTTCCACCGCAAACTTAAATAAGACTTAAGTGCCCCTCATTGGCCATTTAAATGTAATTTAAATCGTGCACAGTAAAGATATGACTTTGACTTTTGTTTCTTTTAGCAAAAAGAAAGCATTGTGATATTGACAAACATTTTAAAAAGTTACGTAAATAAAGATAAATATCAATAGAATAAAGTCAAAAAACTACAAAAAGAATATTTATTGTACAAATAGACTCTTAACACAATTGAAAAACTTAAAATACTTTCATGCACAGCACATGAAATACTTTGAATAATAAGCAAAACACCTGTTTTCTGAAAAGTGGCGATTTTTGTTTACACATCTCATGGTGCTACCTCATTTTTCGCATAAATTAATTGAAGTCTGACTGTAAAACTGAAAACGTATTTAAATAGAGTTTAAATTTTCATTGAAAAATATTAACTAAAACTACATTTTGATGTCATATAATGTGTGTTTTGTTCTAGTTAACTTACACTTAAAACCTTAGAACAAGCATAAACTGATAATAAATTTTCAAAAATTCTTTGCAGTTATGAACTTTTTTTTTAGTGTATGTTATTTAATTTCATATAATCTGTTAATATAATAACGTCACAAATAAATAAAGTTTCCTCATAAAATTGTTTAAGGGAAATATAGGAAAATGTCCCACTGTGATGTCCACTTAACAATTAAATAACTCTGTGACGTCATTTGACCAATATGCGCTGAAAACAAAATTTTTGATTTCAATCATTCCCGATCTTCTTCTTTTCTTCTCTATATGAAAATATAGTCTAATATTACTACTCCTTCCCTATTGAAATAATAGAAATTGAAATTTATTAATGAATGTCGGGACGGCGCGTACGCCATTCCCGGCTACCAAAAATTACACGCACGAGTTATTCACATTAGGAACAATCGCGGAGGTCAACCCAACCGAATGTGCAATGGCCAAGTCTCACTCTGGGGGAACCGCCTTCGTGATCACGGTAACCCCTACGCCAGGTAAGTATGCTTTCCTTCGCTCAAACTCAACATCTTATTCTAATAAAAACATTAACTGTACGAGAATTGCAGCGGATATATGAATTCTATTTTTGGTGTGATTCAATTTACTAAAACAGTGGTGGTTGTTTTTCGTATTTAGTAGCCAGCTAATGGCATACTAGTGAATGTATGTATGAGGCCATGGTATATACCATTTACGAATACTTGTGTATCTGCAAATGTGTTGTATAAATTTACACCAAAATAATAATTTCTGTTTGTTGAATTCAGTTGAATGTTTTCAGTTGGCTATTATGTTTCAGATCGGATGCGCGCAAAATTTAGCGGTTCAAAGATAGAATAAAGCGCGTAGAGCCTTTTCGGCATAGCTGTACCAACGATGTAAAAAGGATCCAATAACCGTATCTGATAGAAGAACAGATGATGCCTTGCGCATGATTTCCCGTTAGATGACGTAGTTTAACCCATGCAAGGGTTGTATTTCCAAATTATTTAAGGGTGTGTTTGTATTAAAAACTTTTATTTGTGTGATTAATAATATTGATTGAAAATAAGAATATTATATATTTGGAATATGAATATGAAAGACATAATCTGTGGGGAATTAGAAGGAACTACTCGTATACATTTAGATAAATGTATAGAATAAATGTGAAACCAATGATTAATATATTGATATATTAATATTTTTGCATAAAAATCATTTTTGGAAGCTCTTGTGGAGCTACAAACCCAGTTCCTAACATACAAATATAGAAAGTCATGCTTAATATCTTTGCCCACGGCATCTTGAGTACACTAAAGATATTAAGGTTTAGAAAAGGTAATGACGTTCGCAAAAAAACCATGCATAAAAAACATCACCTTGTATGAATGCGCTTTGTTGTTCGCTTGTGTGTTTTATGAATACGCTTTTAAATGTATATTCGGTAAAAATAAATTGTAAAGCACAAATAGCCAATATATTCTAGTTTGATTCCTAATTTGCCCCGAAAAAGTCTATATGTTATGCGAGATTTGGCGAATTTATTTATTGGATTTCGTTAATAATAAAGAATTTGGTTCAAAAATCAATAATATATATTGCAAAAACTTAATATGTTTTATAAAAACCGTGTGTGGAGTTTTTTTTAAAAGCCGCAGGTACAAAAAATATTTATTAAAAAGTTTAAGTAAATCAATTGTAAACATGACGTGCGCAGTGGGCAAATGTATGCAGAACGATGGTAAAAATTGAAGTGAGCAATTGTGCTAAAAACTTAAGTTGTGCGCAGCGTTGCCATAACTTTTTCAAAAAAAACTGCAACTTTAGAAAAAAAACTGGTTTTCACGTAAAAAAACTGCACATAAAAAATTCACAAAAATATATAGTTTTTTTCATATTTTTTTATTAAAACAAAAACATAACACAACAAATTAAATATGATATATGTATATCTACATATAACAAAGCAATTAATTTTAATAAAAAATATATAGGTACATAGGGTTTAAATAAACAAAAAGAGTTCATTATTATTCAGATATAATACTGCCTGTTCTAGAAGTCGATGTCGTTCTCATATTTATATTGAAACCAATAATTAAAAATTTAAATTTGTTTTTGTTGTCAATATAAATATGAGAACGACATCGACTTGTCGACATTGTGGAACAGGCATACATATTTAAAAATACAATATTAACGTAAATCGTTCAACAAAATAAAAAATTTTTTATGGTTTGTACATTTCTTTGGTAAATTTTATTGCCATTTCGTTTGATTGCACAAAAATTAAAATAACAAAATTAAGAGTAAAAAAGTAAAATGTAAAAACTGCAAAATCTGCACAATTTACAGAAAAACTGGTTTTTAAAGAAAAAAACTGCAAAACTGCTCAATGCTTAGAAAAACTGTCAAATGCAGATAAATCTGCACATTTGGCAACGCTGGTTGTGCGTGTTTTTAATAAAACTTATTTTAGTCGTCTCCTTTTATTCTTTTTCAAAAAAACAATGAACAGTAAAGGGAGAGAACTTGCTCTTTACAACGAAGGGATCTTAGGCACTAATACAAAGGTGGAAGTAGATAATACTCCTGATTTAGAAGACGTGCATTATTCTTTAACAGGCAAATTTAAACTTAAAGTTTTAAATTTAAATAAACAGTGCTTTAATTATCTTCCGATTTTTGAAGGTAAAATATTTAAGACCATTATTACAAAAAGCACAAAACAAGACGAACTGCAGAAAGAAAATTACAAGCAGATCCTAAATTGTGACGGTCTAGAGAATTTGGTGGGTTGCTATGTGTCATAAATTTAAAATTAAAGATATTAATCAAAATACAAATAGCCGAAAAAGAAAACTTAATAAAATTTAACAAATTAAAGTCAGAAAACATTTGACTTCAAAAAATTATTTTTTCGCTTTTGAGAACATTTTTCAGATTAAAATTTTTTTTTCATACAACGATGTCATATAATGGCAAAATATAGATGGTATTTCATTTAAAAATTTTACGAGAATTGCAAAAAACGCTTAAGTTAAATTTTTGTTCTAGCTAATTTATACTAAAAACCCTAAAGTAAGTAATAAATTTATAAGAATTAATTTTATATAATCTTTTAATATTTGATTATTTTCATAATGGGAAAAATATAACAAAATGTCCCAGTGCCATGTTGACTTAACTATTTAAATGTCAAACAATTTCGTTATGTCACTTTCAGCAACAATATGTGCAGAAAACTGAATTTTTGAATTCGTACTGCCGTAAGCAAATTCAGTCATTCTTGGTCTTCTTTTATCCTCTTCGACAAAAAAAAAAAAATACAGCCCCAATATTACTTTCTTCCCCTACTTAAACACATACGATTGAAATTTATTAATAAATGTCGGGACGGCGCGTACGCCATTCCCGGCTACCAAAAATTACACGCACGAGTTATTCACATTAGGAACAATCGCGGAGGTCAACCCAACCGTATGTGCAATGGCCAAGTCTCACTCTGGGGGAACCGCCTTCGTGATCACGGTAACCCCTACGCCAGGTAAGTATGCTTTCCTCCGCTCAAACTCAACATCTTATGCTAATAAAAATATTAACTGTACGAGAATTACAATAGAAGCTGAATACTATTTTTGTGTGATTCAATTTAATAAAACAGTGGTGGTTGTTTATTGTATTTAGTAGCGAGCTAATGGCATGCTAGTGTATGCATGTATTTGGTCATGTTCTTTTATTGTGTGTTAACGTTTGACTCTACAACACATTTACAATAAATTTACGCCAAAAAAATATTTGCTGTTTTCGTGTTTCTTTCGTAGCATCATGTATGGAATTACTGTTTGCCGAATAAACTTTTTGTGTATAATAATTTAATTCTGGTTTGATGTTATTTTCTTTAACAGCTTTTGTATATCATACGAGTTATCAAAATAGAGTACTTACATACATACATACATACATAAATACATATGTATGTACATTAAGCTGGTGGCAGAATTAGTTTGCACGTTCCATTATGAATCAGCAATGGCCCAACTACTGGGTGTTTGCTTTAGTGTACAATATGTTATAATACAAAAAAAAAGTAACAGGCAATTGTTTGTGTAAAATTATATCATAATATTGTCAAAAAACAACTGACCGAGAAAAACATGTTTGTGGTTGGGCGGTAATGTTTTTTTTACATTAACTAAAAGCAGAATAGTAAATATATACGAGTAAAGCGCAAAGAAAATACAGCCATATATAATGGCGGCTAAATATGTAAACAACTTCTGTCAAGATCTTAACCCTGGATGGTTACTAATCGTCGAATAGACGAAGAACCTTTAATCTTTATCATATAACTCTTATTTTGCTCATATTTGTATCGTTTTTATGTTGAGTTTAATTTTTTTATTATTCTTTGCATAAAATACTTCACCAAAAATATTTTTGTTTATTTTTCTTTTCAAAAATTATTCCGCTAGAACTATTTTTAATAGTTGTTCAATAATAGTCGATTCAACGAGCAGTAATTTTAATGTACATAAATGAAGAGTAACTATTCAGGTTCAATGGGCAAAATGCAACGCTACAAGTAATCACCTGAAGAGTATTGCCCAGGTTGATCCCTGTTGCACTGGGAATGTTTATTTAGCCAAATTTTTTAAAATTTGGTTTTTTAATAACTTTAAACGGCTTTACCGATCGATTTCAGGGACTAATCAGCTCTTAACACGCCGATCACCGCGAACCAGGTCAAAAGCGATAAATTAATTCGTAAGATATTGTGAACTAAGAAATTCAAAATACCAAATTTAGTTAAAAAAAAAACTCCGAAATTATATATCTCATCGATTCTTTTATAGTAATCGAAAACTACATCAATCACCATTTATCACGTGGAAATCATGTGATTCATTCAAAAGAAATAGCAGTTCGAAAATTAAAATAAGAGAGCTCAAAGGCATAGAATAGCACAATAGACCACGTTAGCGGGATTTCACACCGATGGTATTCTAATATATTAAGAGATTATGACCATATCACTTATACCACAATGTGTGAATACCCTAAATATATAAATATATTATATTAATATGTACTAACTTATGTGTATGCTTGTTATACCTTCAGCCGCTTTAAAAAACATAACCTATACTTTCTTTAATATATAATTGTCTTAAGTTCTTTTGATTATTTAATTATATATTATTTTTAATAACTTGTAACTTTTTAAAATTGTAAATTTTGTTTCGGATCCATTAATTTTTGTACGCTTTTTCCAGTCAAACTTTTAGGTAGCCAAGACTTTTTAACAACTTTAACCTAAAAAAATATTATAAAACAAAACAATAAAACTGCAATATGACCTTCTTTAATAAGAGATATTCGTCGTGCAACGCAAAATTATTTTGTGGCAAAGTTGTTAAAAAAATATATCAACAAGTCGTGTGTGACTTATGAAGAAATAAATATTTATATGAAATATATACATAAATATAAAATATATAAAATATATAATATATGTACATATGTATGTTGTGTGTAAGTATACACACATAATAGAGCAGATATGTATGTATGTATGTGCATACACACATCCATAAGCACATACGTGTGCATTGTACAATCATCAACGAGAAGGCAAACTAATTACAGATCAGTCAGGCATTAATAATTATAATGCAGTTAATAATACTGTATAGATATGTAGATGTGTTGTATTTCTATATATTGGAACAAGAATTTAATAAAGATTTCAAAAAGTCACCATGATGTAAAACAAAGTGTTTTCACTCAAAACTAATTGACGAGATTAAAGATTATTCAAGTTTTTTTTTCGTTACATTTGGTGAAAATTTATCGCCTTCAAAAAGCTTACAGATGTACATACAACATATATACGAATATAATCAGTTACGAATAATTTTAAGTTCTTTTATCTATTGTTCTATGCTCAAATTCGTTTGGTGTTGTTGGCTGACGTAGTAAGATACAAGCCTACGATGCCTTAGGTTCCGAGTTCGACTCCGCTATCAACCATTATAAACATGGTGTCGAATTTTTATGATCTGTATTCGTACACGATTGTGTTGTTTATTGTCGGCTTATCTCAATGAAAAAGGCATAGTACTGGTCGCTGAAGACTACCTACCCACTGCGATTAATACCGTGTTCAGACATGAATTTTTAATTGAGTCTATTTAGTTTTAATTGCGCAATTAAATCTAGCGCTCACACATAATCAATTCAGCTGACTCAATTAACATTAGAGCTGTACGGCTCCTGAATGAATTAATTCAATTGAATCATTCAGTCAATTGAGCGAGGTGAATCTTTCATTCAATTAAGCGTTTTTAGCTCAGTTGTTTCAGTTGATTCATTAGATCTGTCTCTTTCAGTAGCTCTTTTCAGTGATGTTTCAGTTTGTATGTCAAAATCCATACGAAAAAAATGAATTAATTCACACACATGTGCTAATGCATACAGGGATGTAGTGCTCTTTACTTATAGAGTTGCCAGCAAAAAAAAAAAAAAACAACTGAGCTATTGAATGAACTGAGCTAGTGAAACAACTGAGTTACCGAATAAACTGAAGTACTGAAACAACTGAGCTACTGAATGAACTGAAACAACTGAATGAACTGAATGAATTAATTCAGTAAAGAGAGCGGAGCTAAAAAGAGCGCTCACTCAAAAGAGCTGTTTTCTACAGCTCTAATTAACATCTGACATCTGAAAAACATTATTTTTATTTGTTTCGTGATTATTCGTGTTTGTAAAATCATTGCGATCGGTTTTTGATTAAAAATTTTCAGTGCTTAAAAAAGGAACACTGGACAATTTTACAAAGTTTGAGAAAGCAGCAGCTATTGCTCCTTTCATTATTTCAGCAAAATGCAACTCAAAGCTCACCTTCTTCACCAGCAATTTCGTTTTTGTTTATTTATTCAGTCTGTTTGAAAATTCAGTTTGTTCTGGTTATATTTTTTGACGTTTAGTTCGCCATTATAGGAACGTTTTCTGCTCACTGAACACAGTTCTTAATAAACACACTTATGACCAGGGTTGCAATTCGAGTTTTACGCAATTAGTGAGACAATTAACTACTAATTGCTCAATTTATTAATTGACTTGTTGTGTGATAAATTGAGGTCAATTAAGGCCTTAATGGAGTAAAACGCCCTAATTGCGCAGTTAATGCGTATGTCTGCACACGGTATTATACCGTTATGTACTAAAAGAGCAAAATACAGAACACATATTCGTCGCTATCTGTAGCAAAACGTTCACCCACGAAGTAAAAATAGCTACAACAAATTTTCTAGCTTCTAATATGTCTTCTTAACACATTCCCTCCTTTCCCAGTTCCAGCGCAATGCACTGCATATGTATGCATGTTGTCCCCTGAGTGTTGGTTCTGCCCATAAGAAAGCATTCTAATTCAGCAAACTCAGTATCACTTAAAGAATCTAGTTCTGAAACAAAAAACTTTTTGAGTGTGCTCATGTTTTCTGTCGTATTGATTCAGGGTTCAAAAAACCAACTCAGATTCCCAATACGTGAAAAGTATTAATCAATTACACACAAACGATTTGGGAAACTGTCTCTTTTAATTTGGGAACTACACAAAAGTCATACCTACAAGATTTTGCATTGTCGCTGTCAATGTGTCAATATGGCTCACAAAATATCTAAATTATTTGGTTTTTCTCCAAGCCGCTTGGCGAACACGACAACGCTGCCATATACCACTCATACAGAATTATGAAAACCTACGTTTTGATCTTGTTTCCCAAACCGTTGTGCAGTTGATTTGGCCCTTGGTGCCAGAACCTATCAAACTATTAAGGAAAAAGAATTTTTGATTTTAAACAAGAATATTTTCCTAATTTTAACAGCAAACTTTGGCCACTTTGAACAAAATGTAACATGTGTTAAGCATGAAATTAATGAATTATATAAAACTGAATTACGTAAACTGATTTTTTTTGTTTAATTATATATTCAACGGCGAAGCTTATGTAGTTTTATGACTTATTCGTAAAAACAATTAAACTGTAAAAAAAGAAGGTAACAAATTAAAAGAAAAATTATTACACACGTTGTTTCTATGAAACTAATTTTTCGAATAACTACACACATACATGCAGATACATATGTACATACTTACATACATACATATCTTTAAAGCTACGTATGTAGATACATAAACATGTTTAAAAACTTAAATCTTTAGAAGTAATTTTGTAAGTAAATATGGAGTAGGAATCAGATAGACCCACAAATCATTGGGCCAGAACACTTTGTGTTTTTAAGTTGTCAACCGTACGAATGTGAGTTAATTTTATTAACGTTGAGTTTTCCTTTTGCCTTAGCACCCGTAACTGTATTTATTACCACCAGTGATGTGCGAATACTCGTATTCGAATTGTCGAACAATCGGCTGTTTGGAGACACTCGCCAATTAGGCGAAAGCGTCTCGAATATGTTAAAAAAAAAAAAATTTAAATTGCAATAATAAACGCATAAAAACAAAATTTGTTTATTGTACCCCAAATAAATGTCTTTAAATTTTACATATTCGTATTCGCATTCGTAATTAGTTTCCAGCACTCGCATTCGTATTCGCGAATACAAATACAGACATTCGGCACATCACTAATCACGATACTTTGTCGGCTTGTGTTTCTTTTCTGTCATATGTAACGATGTGATTGCATTTTATTTTCTGAAAGGGTTCCAAGTCTTACATATGCACGACTGCGCAGGTAGTAGTCTGTGATTATAATTTTCTTGTATTTATTTGTTTAATTATTGAAAAATTTTGTTCATCTATTTTGGCTTTTGGAAACCTCCCCCACTTAATAATAATAAAAACTAACAACAATTATTAAGCCACAGAGTTGTGAAATCTTGTAAATGTTATGGTAAATTGAATTTCGTATTATTGGATTATGACTTTGTTGTATATCTTTTATTTCTGTTATATAAATTTAGTTGCTTAAAAAGCATAAACAAATTTTCAATATAATCAATGTAATTAGTAAAAGAAAGACAAACGGGACTATTCAGTTTTGTTTTTCAAAAAATTTAAGTTACTTGAACTATAAAAGAAATACCTATAGAATTGTATAACAATTGCGAATGTATACAACTCTTGGCTGACTTCTCAAGATATACCAGGCTTGCGTTGAGATCATATAAAAAGTTTTATGTATGAATATATTTTTAAAATATAGTCGAACAAGGTTGCCGGCAGTTTGGGGAAACTTTTAGCGATATATATGAAATATTTCATTGTGCCAGTGTGACAAGACTGCAAGTTTTGAGAAAATAAGTTGGATCGGGTAGTTTTTAGCTGCGAACTATCGATAACTATGGGTTATAAGCTGAGAATGTCAAATGTTTTGCTGTGTCTAATGGAAAATTTATAAAATACTGTTATAACCGACTCTCACGTGGTTAGCGGTATATGGACTCTTAATTTTGGAGTTTAAAATATAAATCACTTTTTTCGAATCTACCGATTTTAAGCCAGTTGGCGACGGTCGACACGGTTCCCAATGTCAAAAGCTTATTAGGTGTGTAATCGATAGGTAATACAGCTTCGAAGTTAATCTAAAATAACCGAATGTGAAAATTTTTTCTTACTGCCTGTTTCACGATGCTCGTTTCGCATAATTAGATTTGAAACAAAAACAAAATTTCATGGCCTTTATTGGATATAATACTGAAATAAAACTTATAAAAATATTAGATATCATATTTGCTTTGTAAAAAAATTGATCTTTTTACCCTTTAATTGTTATTTTCGTGCTGATTCTTTTTTCCCAAAAGTTATATATTAAAATTCAAAGTGATCAATTAAGGGGTTTTAACTAGTTCTTCTTAGTTTTTTCACTGGGGCTAAAGCAGATCATCAGGGAACCTTTACCCAAGATTTCTTAGACTAACTAGAGATATTTATTTCAAACTTCCACATTAATAAATGGGAAGCCTTTCTAATTTTCTTACGTTTCTATTTAATTCTGCAATTGGTTGGCTTTTTTCCTACTCTAATTGTAGTTGTAAGAGAAATAAAGAACAACAACAAATAATAATTGTTTTAAGCTAAAAACAAAAAATAAAACTTTCAGGTAGCTCTCTGTTCCTAGTGCTCAATTACCAAAAAACAAGATCAACTGACGTTCCTACAGAACCTCTCCAAAACAACCTCTTTGAAAATAATCAGGAGGCTGCTTTAGTTTTCAATATTAGAAGTGAAGAATGCGGAAATGTTTCTCTGTATGATCTTGGACCATCACGGATTACATTGTTTCTAGGTTGCAGCTATCACAACGGATATCTGAAGATATTGCACAATTTTTAAAGGAATAAAACTTACTGGAACCTGGGTCGAGGGTCACAAAATATAGAAGACGAAAGTCAGACCTTCAAAAGTGTTTGACTGTTGATGACTCAAAAACGTTTTCCTATTAACGACTGGTGGCTATTCATAGACAGCTCAGACACGTTCAGATTATATTGGCATGTTCACAAAAGTTGTTCAGCTTTATCGTGGCTACAATTTTTCTTAAATATAGTGTATGAAAAATCAGGATTTCCTAAAAGTTATGATCAAAAAACTGAAAAAAAAAGTTTTTTGTTCTCTAACTTTTTTGAAAAATCTCTGAGATAAAATACATTTCTGTCATAAAATTTTAGCAAGAAATATTCAACCTACTCTTGGCTACATTTTTGCCGAACATAGTTAAGCGATATTTTTAAGTGCTGATTAGCTATTTGGCAAAAACTGATGACACCTTTTTTTGGGTATTATGCTAATATTGGGACACTTTGGTGGCCCATAAAAAGAAAACGATCACCAAATTGGCCAAACTGAGTATAGGGTTTTACTACATTAGTAGAATTGAACCCATATAGCCACGACCTTGTACTTTTTTCACTGTTGCATAATGTAATCGTTTTATCTATTGGCTTTCCTTTTCTTATTATCAACTTATTTTCGTACCATCTGCATTTGCATCTACCACTTATCAAAACATCAACAAGACCAGAGATCTTTTTTAAGATGTGCCTATCTCAAAGTGCACTGTGTCTTATAGAGACGGAAAAAACACAAGAGCTGAAAACTGCGTATATTTTTTCGGCCCAGCCTAACTCATATACGACCATGTAACTGGCTTTTATTTATCTTTTCCCGTAACAGCGTTAGAGGCCACTTAAAGTGCGTATGCATTTGAAGACTTCCGCTATTTGAAATGCGTTACGCATTCAAGTTCTTCTTTTTTCCTTCAACCAAGTTGCATAAGAACTCATGCAACAAATAAACTTATAAAAAAAATTTTTAAATATTAATAACCAAACGTTGATATATTTTGCCATACAAGATAATAAATAATTTTCAAATTCGCTTTTTTTCTCACAAAGTTGGAGATGGTTCAATAAGGTTTTGTTATATTTTTCATTATTAGATTTATTTTGTTGGATTTTTCTTTTTTACTTAAAAATAGTTTTTATATAAAGAATCATTCAGCAGAACGAATGAGTTGTTTGTTTTTAGTAAAACAAGAGCTTATTTTGTTTTTGAACTCTTTGTTAATGTTTTTGTTTTTTACATAAATCAACACTTTTTTTAGCTACGAGAGTAAATAAAAAATTTTACTTTCCTTCATATGGTTTGTTTATGAAAATGATTAAAAATATTAAGCAGGTTCATACGAGTATGTAAAACATAAAAAAGTTAAAAAGTGTTTTTCTCGGGGCAAACAAATTAAATGGGTAAATGTGCCCTACTGTCATCTATGAACTTAAACACATTTAAAATAGTAAATTTACTCTCTGACAGATTGACATATTAACCCCAGCCCAAGCGACTGCAGGTAGAGAGCTGAATATTTCAGATAATATATTCTTTTGTAATATTTCCTTTTAGGAACAGTTGATAACCAGCACTCGGACTTTGTTGGCAAAATACGCCCACAAATGTTGGAAAAATTATATGAAAATTGGAGAGAGTAATTCTCATCCACACACTAATGCCATGCCATACAAAAGAGCATCCTGTATGTAAGTTGCAGATCGATCTCTTTAACCTCTTCAATTGGTATTGTCTACTTCTGTTCTACGCTTCGTATGTAAGGCTTCACACGATCGACCTCTTCCTTGTGGTTGTAAGATTTTCTTGCAAAAATTTTAATACTAGTGTGAATCAAAAGTAAAGATTACTTTCGATTTCATGCGAGTGTTATTACGTTTTCATATGCATGAAATACTCGCAAAAATTGGATGACTTACGGATTTCCGCTTAATGAGTTAAAAAGCGAAATATGTAACAACAACAACAATGCCAAAGTAAACAAAACACTCATTGATTTTGAAAACAAGAAAATAAAATAAAAAACATGTGGATTGAACATTTTTATATGTAACAACAAAATTTTGCAAAACACACATGCCTTTAATTTACATACAACATCTCATTAGCTTTCTCTTTTATCGCATTTCAGACCACAAGTCAGTTCATAAACGTGATACATCAAATTTAAATTTCCTTTCATGTTTTAAACACTTTTTAATTAATTATTTTTACTGTTAAGTACTTTGTGTCACTTAGTTCAGTGCCATTTCATTTAGTCTCTTCTCCAAATCTTTAGCATCTTTTTGTTTCAGACCTCCTTTTCTTCTTGTATTTAATTTGATTAATTTATGACATGATTTCTCTCACGTACATAGTTTTAAAATAATTGTAAGTTTAAGCAAAATTGTATGAATGTCACTTGAAAGATTATTTTACTTTTAAGCTTCCGTAGAAAGTGCTTCGAAGAAAACAATACTATTTAGTTTCATTACACTCATGCCCAGTTTTTGACTTCGTATTTAAGTACAAAATTAATTAATTTTTCCATAAACTTAAGTTGTGTTTAAATACGCTTTTAGTTTTACAGTCAGACTTCAATTAATTTATGCGAAAAATGTGGTAGCACCATGAGATGTGTAAACAAAAATCGCCACTGTTCAGAAAACAGGTGTTTTGCTTATTATTCAAAGTATTTCAAGTGTTATGCCTGAAATTATTTTAAGTTTTTCAATTGTGTTAAGAGTCTATTTGTACAACAAATATTCTTTTATTGATTTTTGACTTTATTCTATTGATTATCAACTTTATTAACTTAACTTTTTAAATTTGTTTAGCAAATTTTTCTCAACATCAGAATTGGGGGACCCACACTGTAGTCATAGGGTCATAAGTCAAATAATAGCACTAACTATATAACAAGTGTGAACAAGACGTCATAACTTGGTCTGCTAAATAAAGTTCTATATATAAAATCTAACAGCTGCTGACTTGTTGAGCTGAAAAATTTTTTTTTTCTGCGTCTCGCTTAAAGATTTTCAAAGTTCGACTTAAATCTCTAGAGCTATTTTATGACAACACAAAAACATACCTGCAAAAGTGCTTTTATTTTAAGACTTTTTTATATGCAGCACAACAACAACTTTTTCAAACCAGTCTAAAATTTTATGACTATGACAATATGACTAAATAGCACGAAGTGTGAATCCCCCAAATATTTTCTTTTTGCTAAAAGAAACAAAAGCCAAAGTCATATGATGCTACGAAAGAAACGCGATAACAGCAGGGATGCCAGTTTTTTTTCGAACTTCATCGCCAAATGGATTTTAGAATGTCGCCGATATCGCTAAAATATAGCCAAAATATTAAAGAATGTAACTCAAGTAATAAAATATATTTCTTTTTTATTACAAAAAATTGTAGCAGTTTTTTTAGTTGAAATATAAAGTATAAAATTCAGTTATTGTATTATCAAAATAATCCTTACAAATATTAAGAAAAAAACATTTCCTATTAAAACATATTGAAGTAAATTAGTAAAGGGTACATTCGTTGAATTTTGGGAAAAAATTTCATAAAAAACATAAAAAACTAATCAATGCTTCAGTGCCGAGATAGAAATAAAAAATTAAAAAGTAATAAAAAAAATTAGGCACACATATCAAGTATCGAATCAAAATTTTCCTACTAGGTATTTTCTTCATCATTATTGTTGTTTGCATCCTTATTGTGGTACATTTCTTTTGAATTGAACTTACCTAACATATCGTCAGTTGGAACGAATGTTTTACAACACATACTGTTTACATTCACAAGCGATATTATTAAAAGTAAAGAATTTAGAAGCTTGTGCTGAATTTTACTTCTCAATTTAGTTTTAAAGCAATTCATTATAGAAAACATTCTTTCTACGCAAGCGTTACTTGTGGGTACTGACAACTCCTCGAAGTGGAAAGTGCCAGCAGCACCGTGGTAATCATAAACTTATGATATAGACACTCATCTAAATACTTTGAATTCGCCTTTGTATACATACTAACTAAACTCAATCGCTTAAATAAAAGTTGCCAGACATCTTTCTTTTAGACTCTAAGGAAATAGAGCGAAAAATGTCAGATATTTATGGAAAAATAAAAAAACATAGCCAAACATATCGCCATGCACTTCAACTATCGCCAATCGCAATATCAAAATTTTCGTAGCCACAAACAATTTTTCATCGCCACGTTTGGCGAGAAATCGCTGGATAACAGTAATAATATTTTTGGTGTAAATTTATTGCAAATGTGTTGTAGATTCTAAACAACTATTCAAACGTTAATATACAATAAAAGAACATGACCAAATGCAAACATACATACATACACTAGCATGCCATTAGCAGTCTACTAAAAACGAAAAACAACCACCACCGTTTTAGTAAATTGAATCACACCAAAAATAGAATTCATATTTCCGCTGCAATTCTCGTACAGTTAGTGTTTTTATTAGCATAAGACGTTGAGTTTGTGCGAAGGAAAGCATACTTACCTGGCGTAGGGGTTACCGTGATCACGAAGGCGGTTCCCCCAGAGTGAGACTTGGCCATTGCACATTCGGTTGGGTTGACCTCCGCGATTGTTCCTAATGTGAATAACTCGTGCGTGTAATTTTTGGTAGCCGGGAATGGCGTACGCGCCGTCCCGACATTCAATAATAAATTTCAATTGTAGCTATATCAATAGGGTATGAAAGTTATTGGTCTATATATTTTATAGCAGAAGAAAAAAGAAGACCGAGAATGACTGAATTCGCTTACGGCAATACGAATTCAAAAATTGAGTTTTCTGCACATATTGATGAAAATGACGTCACGAAATTGTTTGCCATTTAAATGGTTAAGTCAACATGGCAGTGGGACATTTTATTATATTTTACCCATAAACAATTTTATGAGGAAACTGTTTTTATATATTTGTAACATTATGAAAATAATCAAATATTAAAAGATTATATAAAATTAATTCTTAAAAATTTATTGCTTACTCTAAGATTTTTAGTATAAATTAGCTAGAACAAAAATTTAACATAAGCCTTTCTTGCAATTCTCGTAAAACTTTTAAATTAAATACCGAAACATAGACAAACACCATCTATATTTTGCCATTATATGACATCGTTGTATAAAAAAAAAATTTTTAATCTGAAAAAAGTTCTCAAAAGTTTTCTGACTTTAGTTTGTTATTTTATTAGCGGCCCTTTTCACAATGTGTGATTAATTCTTAATTGACACTTTAACCGGCAGTTGGCTGAAATTGTGTTTCACAATTTATTATTAAACTTTAACTGACAGATGTTAACCGAAAAGTTGCTGTTAAATTTAACCAAAGAAATCCTTCTGGTTAAAATGTTAATTGTCACTTGAACAAGAAAACAAAATGAGCAAGTATTACAATCAGCACTTATATTTTTTTAATATTTATAATTCAAGTAGAGTAAAATCTGAAAAAATTGTGCTTGAACTTCGAAATCATTTCTCTTTGTCTAGTGAAGAGTTTAGAAAGAGATTTAGATTATCAAAATCTGCAGTAGAGTACATTGTCGATGCCATAGGCAATGATATAAAGTCCGCAATAAGCAGGTAAGTTGCTTCGTTATATTTATATCTGACATGGTTAATACAATTTGAATAAAGTTTCTTTAATTAAAAGAAATCATGCTTTATCTACTACTCAAATGGTGTTAATGGCCCTAAGATTTTACGCCACAGGCAGTTGTGGTGTCTCAATAGCGACTGCTTGACGTGTTGGTAAAAACAGTTTTTGATGCAATCGCTAGACTATCAAAAAAATTTATAAAGATGCCGCATTCTAAAGAGCACATGAGAAAAACAGCCCCACAGTTTCAGTGACGAAGAAGAAATTAGTTCCGATGGATTTTCGAAAACGCGATGTAATCTTATGTAACTATATATGTTGAAATAAAAATAAATATAAATTCGAAATAAAAATTGTTCTAAATTGAAGCAAGTATCGCATACAAATAAATATTTTAAATTTGATACTGGCGAATACGAATACGAATAGACGAAGATTTTTGTCCAAAAAGAGCGAATTAAGAACTTTCTCCCAAGTCTAATTACGCGTTATGTGGTTACACGTTATTTATGGCACGATGTTTTTAGACAAGTTGAATTTTTGTAGCAAATTAATGTCGTAATTAATTAATATTATATTATTGTATCACAATACATTATTACATCACAATCAAACAAAAAAAGCAACAGATGCATGTAAAAGTTGTTATTGCAACGACCTAAGATCGGACCAAACAATTTCAGAAACTTTCAGGCATACATATTTTATTAATATGTATTTTATTTGAGATTTAATTAATAAACAAACAATTTAGAATATATATATATATATATATATATATATATATATATATATATATATACATATATATATATATATATATATATATATATATATACATATATATATATATATATATATATATATATATACATTATATATAAATATATATAAATATATAACATTGTAACTTATTTTAATAAGAACTCGGAAAAAAGCACAAAAGCATCCATAAGCTTTAGTTAGCAATATTGAAATAGCTCACTGCTATAGAATAGCTCATCCATAGAAAATTCGAAGAGACCGAGAATTATCAAGTCACAATTATGTTTGCCTCTGCTGCCAGCACAAATTTGGAATAAAAACCCCAGGGTAAGCAACAATTTCATTATATATTTACGCACCCTAAAACTACTTGGATGCGTACATCTTATTTCATCATATTTGCTTGTTTATTTATATAATTATAATCCAAATTGAATTGTCATACAAAAACACAAACTTGTGTTTGAAATAAAATTTATGTTCAGTAAATATTTTTAACTGTTTCCGTTAATATCATATTTGGAAAAACAACAAACACCGCTGATAATTTCTGAAAATAAATTTATTTATTTATTTTGCGGTCTACGCAATTTCAGTTTCTTGGCTGGCTTCCATAATTCCATAATCCTTCTGCTCACGTCGTTTGTTTATCATGAAGTTCTTAGATGGATGTACGTACGTATGGACGTGGCGTGATTTTTATTAAAAGAAATACAACAGCAATAACAAAATACACAAAATTTGTCAAATAAGCATTTTATAAATTGAATCTAAACATGATGATTTTTATCAAGATGTTAAAAGTAGCGATGTAACGATACATCGATATTCAAAAAGAAATATCGGCGATATCGATACAAATAGGCATATTGAATTTAGTCGATTTTTAATACATATAAAATTAATATACATAACAAAATGCATAAAAAATTTAAGAAATAGTTTTACAAAATATTTACCAATAAAATATATTTCGTTATTCTGTTTGATGCTTTAATATTTAATGTCTTCTATTTCCCTGAGTTGATGTTAAATATTTCACAAGTTTCTCCCGATAAATGATTTTAGTGGAAATATTTTGAAATTTTAATTGGAACTATTGAAATATATATCATTACAAAGCAGATAATAACTGCTGTTAGTTATCAACTATTTTTGCATATCAAGCTAATAAAGTATTCCCGGCCCTGGTATTTGGAAGGCGTAAAAAATTCAGACATATTACAACACAATTTAATATGATATTATGTTATAATATGATATGAGTGTTAAAACTATCCCCTCGTTTTTAGTTCTGGCACAATGCACTGCATATGTAGTGCTGCTCCAAGACAAAAATATATGGAAACGGTTTGCCCTAAAGGCCATCACTGTAGCTTTCGAAACCTGGTTTTTGTGCTATTCTATGCTTTTGAGCACTTCGAACAACAACAATATTGTTTTAATTTCCAAATCAGAATCGAGAACACCAACTGATCAGATATAAAATTTCGGAGTTTTTCAAAACACATCACTTTTGCACTTTTTTACACAAACAAAATACCTCTTATATTTCCTATTGTTCTATTAAGTGTTTGTTATCCGCAAGATAACAACTTGGGTAAGTGAAAGTGATTTTGATAGAAAAGTATTCTTCTTCTTGCGCGCAACAGCCCGTGGCCAACCATCAGGTCATTTCACTATTACAACAATACAAAACAAATAAAACAAGCCATGCATTTCGATTGTGTAAAAATATCATAATTTTGTCAAAGCCAACTGACTACATGACCAAGAAAAACTTATTTGTGGTTTTGCAATAATTATTTTTTGCAATAGACAAACAATATTGTGAGGCCCAAAAATGTAAACAACCTTTGAGAGAATGGACAAACTTTAATGGTAAAAAACAACCCGGAAAAATATTATCCTAAGAGTCGAGATGACCTATTTATTCGGCCATGACCCCGTACTTTTCTTCGTGCTGGTTTGGGCGAATATTGAAGTAATCAGCTGTTCGAGATATAAACAATAACAAAGAAAATATATGTTTTGCGAATATTAAATTCGTGAATATTCTATTTAAACAATTTAAAAGAATTAACTATGAGGTGACCTGATAGTTGCAAAATTCATTTGGTGATAATTTCATTTCTTGAAGGACATTTTTCCTGAGAGTTTCAATAAACAGAACTTTTTTCCATTGAAAAGTAAAAAATTTACAAGCACATAAATTCATTATTTTGTTGTTATTGTTTACCAAAAAGTACTGAATCCAAGTCTATCCTTAACATGCACATCACTGAATACAACGGAAGATAATTTCAAGCATTTCGTAAATGACATATTATGAACTTGAAAAAGCCGCTGCAACGTTGTTAAAAATACATTTTAACAACTCTTTGAAAGCAAAAAAACTCATAAAACGTCTCTTTTGCCAACGTAAACCAAAAGGTCGGTTACATTTTGCAAACTTTTCATTTAAAAATGTTTTTACCAAAAAGTGCTTGAAACATTTTTAGCAATTAAATTTAACAACTTCACTATCAAAATCATCAAACATTTTTAAACATGTCCATTGACTTTGAAAACATGTTACAAAACATTTCCCATCACCCATGGAAAATTATAATATGCGGTGGTCATAACAAAACAGGCTTAAATAATTTGTTATCTGAGCATAAACACGATAAAAACATAATTTGTTGTAGAGCAACCACAACAATTTCACAGACATTGTCGCTGTTAACTCATGGAGTATATGATTATGGATTTTATGTTATTTTTTACAAACAATAACTGAATTGAAGGAAAACACTTACTGCTTGCTGTAGGTGATAAAAACAAGTTAATAATTCCAACGACCAGCTTCACTGACTTATAACAAGTTAAAGAAATGTGTTCAATAATTCAACATTTTATGAACAATTTAAAGTTATAAAATATTTTTAGTGGAATTCCGGCATATCTTAAGGTACGTTCACACTTGTCAAATATTTGCTCAAACAAAGCGTAACCACTAAATAATATTTTACTAAGTACAACAATTTCACACGTAAATGAGAGACAGTGTCATAAAATCGAACATTATTGGAAACTGTTTGACTCAATAAATACTTGTCTGGTCTTTCCTCCACTTGCTTTTTTATTTGTAGTCAAAAAAGTTTCCTTAAAAATTTACCTTTTATTATTTTCCGTTGGTTAAAGCATTAAATAGAATGAAAGAAGGCCTATGACCGAATTCCATACGAAACGAAAAGAGTAGATTTGATATGGAATCACCCATATTATGGAAATCAGAATACATGAAAGAAAGTATTAAAATTAAATTTGAAAATTATTGCTAAAACGACTACAGCAACACACATCACATCGTTTTCATGTCTATATGAATTTTCGCCACTTAAATTATTTTATTAACTTTTATTTTTATGCTAAAAATTATAGGAAGTTTTTTTTTTGTAATCAATATATTGACCCTTTTCTATATTATATATATTGACACATTGAAAACTTTTTTGAAATTTGTCAACGGTGAAACTGAGCACATAATAATTGAAAATAGCATCATTGTGAGTTATAATACACATACACACACACACACACACATTTAATTAATTGCCTATATTTAGCAAAACATGAGAGATATGTGAGTGCTGACAGTATAGGCATACGTTTACCCAAATTATTCACTTATCTATATCCAACATATAGTATTACTTACTATCTTTATTTTGCGCAAAATATATTTAAAGTTAGAATCCATAAGCATTTAGTTTGCAATATTCAAATAGCTCACTGCTACCCGAGACGTCAAGTTGTTAACTGAAAAGTTTAGGAATCGCGGCACTTAACACAATAAATCCACACAACAATGAATGAATTTGCTGAAGTTAAATTGAAGTCTTATCCCACAAATCTTATTGAAAAAGATTGGTCACAACGTTGCGTTAAATATTTTTCACATGGTTTGGATTTTATCAAAAAAGTTCATGAATTGGAAGTGTACGAGGACGATGTGTGGCTGGTAACATTGGGTAAATGTGGCACGACATGGATGCAGGAACTGTTATGGTTGGTAATGAATGATTTCGATTTTGAGGCGGCTAAAAGGGAACATTTAGAATTGAGGACGCCATATATGGAGTAAGTAAAAAAAAAACAAAAGATTTATAAGAACATGTGTCCTGGTCGACAGATATCACATTCTCACAAATTTATTTGAGATGAAAACAAGAGAGGAGTAGAAAGACACGATATTTATACGCAGTGTGTTGAAATAGAGACGAGGCACCAGAAAATATTATATAGGAAAAACGGATGAGACAAAAGTTATTTTCGGGCACACATAATTGAGCCTTATTTGTGAAAATAGTTTTTTTTTAGTGAATAAGGAAATTAATACAACTATTTTTTTTAAATATACTTTCGAAAGCGTCAAGTATAAATACGGATGAGATAATTTTTTCAAGAGATGAATTCAATGATTGTGTTAATAATAATAATAATAATAATTACGAAATTTAACGGTGGGTGATGTAATTAACGCGCGGACTATATTCCGCAATCAGTTCTAAATATTTTAGAGAATTCTTCTCATCTGCAGTGGTGTTAATTATTGTGGTCCTGGTCACTAAAATTATAATATAATTCAAAATGCTTTTCCATTTATTAAGTACAGAGATTTCAGCTTCATTGTTTTATGAGTACATAGAAAATTTTAAGCACTTTCCAGAATTATTTTGTGGTTGACCTCTTCCTGGAATTATCTATTTGTACATGCTTGTTTTTTTCAAATTTGGTTCTGTTATAGTAGGGAATTAACCGGTTTTGAGGTCTGAAAATTGCTGTATTAATTGGTTTATTTTAATTCTAAGAATTCAAGTAATTCAATTGGGGGATTCACACTTCGTGCTATTTAGTCATATTGTCATAGTCATAAAATTTTAGACTGGTTTAAAAAAATTGTTGTTGTGCTGCATATAAAAAGTCATAAAATAATAGCACTCTTTCAGGTATGTTTTTGTGTTGTCATAAATTAGCTCTAGAGATCTAAGTCGAACTTTGAAAATCGGCTGTAGTATATGTTTGCCGCCGTTACTTCTATATATGTTTCACGACTAAGAAGCGGATAAAAAATTATTCATACCTATATGTCTGTACATTAAACCACATTTTTATAACATAAAATATATTAAAGGAGCACTAAAACGCAAAAACTATATATATACAATTGAAAAATTTTTCTCGTTTAACTTACGCAGCTGGCAGCCACTGAACGTTTTTCCATATGCCACCGCGAAAAAAATTTATTCAGCTCATAACAAGGCAGCAGCTGTTAGAGTTTATATATACAAATTTATGTAGCATATCAAGATATGACGGGTTGTTAACACTTTTCATATATTTAGTGCTAATAATTTATGACTTATGACTCCATGACTACAGTGTGAATCCCCCAAATAAATTTTCAAATACTTATATCCAATGGAATGTGTGTTTATACTTGTATTATATTAATAAGCAAATAAACAACAAAACACAAATGAAATTGGATTAAAAATTTGAATGACATCTTTTACAACAGTCTTTCAAAATAACAATGTATTATCTTCAGTACCAAAAAAAAAAACCTGTACATCTAACCAATTTAATCGGTGTGGCCATAGTACAATTTTTGTGGTTAGGCTACAAATAAAACTGTTAACTGTACCATCAATAATAGTTTCTCTACAATTATAATTGTAGATTAAAATTTTTTATAGTAGAATTGTTTTATTTCAAATAAAAAAAAAAAACAGAAAAACTCCATATCATATTTATGACTGCGGAGTCGAACTCAGGATGTTGTGCTTCGTAGTCCTGAGTTGACTGCTTCTGCCCAGAATTATATTCAATTTCATTTTAACTCATATATTGGCGAAATTTATAATTATATCAGTTAAAGTGAAATAAGAATTAACAATAAAAGTTCGTCAATTAATTTTAACTAATTATATCAACTAATGAAGTTAGTTAAAAAGTCCGAGATTTCTACATTGAAAGTTCTGAAACCACTTTTTATGGTTATTTAAAAACACAAAAATTGTTAAGTTGAGCAAATTGCGATAACCGTTGACATTAGCAGTAAAATTACCATGTTGTTTTAATCAAGAAAATTAGTTGGTTTATAAAGATTCCAAAAACAATTTAAACTAATAGTTCAGTTACTACTGCGACATAGTTAGTTTAACCAACAGAGATATTGTTATCATGAAAATTCCCACAATTTACATCAGCAGTTAATTTTCAACTAGAATTGGTTAGATTAACCAACAACCTTTTATGTGTGTAGATCCACAGTTTCCTCTTCCAAAATATTATAGTCCGTTATATATTAAAAAGAACTAAAACAGTATTAGAAGTTTTCCGTTATGGAAATATATAAAAAAGGTAATAGAACGTAATTTATTTTAAAGTTTGAATTAGTTAGAATTCTAGAAAAAATAGGTTTTTTAAGTAGACGAATTTTCTAAGAAATTTCATTCTACCTCAATTTTTCAAATTATCGAAATCGGCCATTTTTATTGTTCGATGAAATATTGCCCGATATCATCCATGTATATCTCCTTCTGTTTAATAACTGCAGAAGTGAATTTTGTTTGGCAACACAATAATGCTCGAATAAGGATATAAGGGATAAGAGAAATACTCTCTTAAATCATGTTCGCTCCGGGAGCAAGAGCTTAAATACATACATAATTGGTTTTACAATTTGTAATTTATTATCTATGCTAAATCAAGTTTGTTACTGTGTTAATATCTTGTAATTAGGATAATACAAGATATTAATATCTTTTCCTATTTTATTGAAATGTAATTTAATTCATAAGGTTTGTTAAAAGGCTCAAATAAACAATTGAAAATTGATATAAGGGACATATTTTTAAGATCACTCGTTCTGAATTTTTTCCAAATATTGTAGGCAACGTTTCAGTTGTTCCATGAATTCTAATCGAAATTTTGTTAAATTGATTTTTCTCTGTCTCCCTTTTGATATCTTTCGTATTAGCGAGTGTCGACTATATGTACTTACATACATGTTATATATTTGATTTTTCTATTAATTAAATTTTATTCAGATTCGATTATTTGGTGTACAGAGACCTTGAAACTGCATTTATAACTATAGAAAATCTGAAGAGACCGAGAATTATCAAATCACATTTGTGTTTGCCTCTGCTGCCAGCACAACTTTGGAGTAAAAAGCCCAGGGTAAGCAAAACATTAATTATATGTATATTTACTCGCCCTAAAGCTACTTGGATGCGTACATCGTATTTCATATTTGCTTGTTTATTTATGTATTTATAATCCAAATTGAATTGTCATACAAAAACACAAACTTGTGTTTGAAATAAAATTTATGTTCAGTAAATATTTTTAACTGTTTCAGTTAATATCATGCTTGGAAAAACAACAAACACCGCTGATAATTTCTGAAAATAAATTTATTTATTTATTTTGCGGTCTACGCAATTTCAGTTTCTTGGCTGGCTTCCATAATTCCATAATCCTTCTGCTCACGTCGTTTGTTTATCATGAAGTTCTTAGATGGATGTACGTACGTAAGGACGTGGCGTGATTTTTATTAAAAGAAATACAACATCAATAACAAAATATACAAAATTTGTCAAATAAGCATTTTATAAATTGAATATAAACATGATGATTTATATCAAGACGTTATAAGTAGCGATGCAAGGATACATCGATATTCAAAAAGAAATATCGGCGATATCGATACAAATAGGCATATTGAATTTAGTCGATTTTTAATACATATAAAATTAATATACATAACAAAAATGCATAAAAAATTTAAGAAATAGTTTTACAAAATATTTACCAATAAAATATATTTCGTTGTTCTGTTTGATGCTTTAATATTTAATGTCTTCTATTTCCCTGAGTTGATGTTAAATATTTCACAAGTTTCTCCCGATAAATGATTTTAGTGGAAATATTTTGAAATTTTAATTGGAACTACTTAAATATATATCATTACAAAGCAGATAATAACTGCTGTTAGTTATCAACTATTTTTGCATATCAAGCTAATAAAGTATTCCCGGCCCTGGTATTTGGAAGTCGTAAAAAATTCAGACATATTACAACACAATTTAATATGATATTATGTTATAATATGATATGAGTGTTAAAACTATCCCCTCGTTTTTAGTTCTGGCACAATGCACTGCATATGTAGGGGTTATCCCCTGTGTGCTGGTCCAAGACAAAATTATATGGAAAACGGTTTGCCCTAAAGGCCATCTCTGTAGCTTACCGCTAATTTTAACCGCAGCGTTATTGTAACGCTGTATATTATTGTAGGGTTATCCATAGAAAAATATATTTATTATTGAAAAAACCAACAAAATCTTAAATACATTAAGATATATATTCTAACTCATCCTGTGTTTCACAGAGTGTCGACAATTTTTTCGATACGAGAAGTTCTCACTTCAGTTACAGAAATGAGGCACAGGTTTTTTTCTGCTATTCTATGTTTTTGAGCACTTCGAACAAAAACAATGTTATTTTAATTTCCAAATCACCAACTGATTAGATATATAATTTCGGAGTTTTTCAAAAAACATAAATTTTTGCACTTTATTTTGTTCACAATATCTCACGAACGACTTAACCGATTTCGAATAAGTTTACGGTGATCGGCATAATTGTTAAAAGTTATAGCAGCTGAGGCGGTAAAGTTATTCTAAAAGCGCTTTGAAAAATGTTTTTTTTCTAAGATTTTTCGAGTTAAATTTAAATAACCCGATGCAAATCGGTTCAAATTAACAGAAACTTGAAGCTCAGGAACGCTCTTCAGAACGTTGCCACTGTGATTTGACTAGGTTCAATCATTCGAAAGTTCTTCCTTAAAACTGCAGCAAGTGTCCATGAGATCTCTCTTCTTAGAGAATTACGGACCTGTTGTTGTACATACATTTTTGTCAGGGATTTCACACTGAAAATTTCTTTGTTCCATAGAAAAACATTCGTTTTTTGGGACAGTGAATATTAATTTGCTATTGCGAAAAATTTTAGTAGGAAGAGAGATACCTTAGATTTATAAGTTTTTCTATAAAAAGAATATTTAGTTTTTATTACTGCTTGTAATATTAATTTTACTTTAACTCTGTTTCATTTAGATTATTTACGTTTCTCGCAACATTAAAGACGTGTATGTCTCATTTTTCTATCACAAGCATAACTTGGGCCTCGATATGGACAAAAGCCTGGATCAATATATTGAATTTATTATGGAGGGAGGAAGTTTATTTGATCCGTTTCTGCACATGACCGAATTTTACTCCTTAAGGAATGAACCCTCGTTATATTACACTAGTTTTGAGCGCATGAAACTTGACTTACGTCGCGTTATAATAGAAGTGTGCAATTTTCTGAACAAATCGATTACAGAAGATATAATGGAAAAGTTGTTAAAACATTTATCGTTTGAAGAGATGAAAAATAACCCGACAACAAATCATCATTGGGAGTTTGAAAAAATTCGAAAGAAGGTCGGCTTACCTTATGAGAATCATAAGTGAGTTGAAGTGAAATATGTGGCCAATTTAAAAAAATTTCACCGATTTGTTTTCCATTATAGTTTTGTGCGCAAGGGTCTAGTTAACGGCTATAAGCAGGAGTTATCAAAGGAAGTGGTAGAAAAACTGGATAAATGGGTCACGGACAACTTATCGAGTTACAATACAACCATGGAGGAGTTAGTTTTGCTTGAGTGAAGAACATTTTATTTTGTAGCAACATTTAAAAATGGTTTGTTTGGTGCAAGATAATTTCAGTTTGCACGGGCTTGATTTATATGAAATTATTATTATAAAGGGAATTAAAGTATACTTTTGTTATATTATCTTAATTATAATTATATTATATTAATTTCCTTAACATATATTTACCAAATATGTATGTATGTATAATATACTTTGTGTATTGATTTCTTATTTTCATTTGCAAATTTCCCACTAATGCTGAGTATAGACGTTACTAAATTCAGTACTTATAGAAGTAAGAGTTGTAGTATTGTTTTGCGATACACGTTACTACCATTCACACTACTACATTCGCATAAATCAAACGAATTTCAATACAAGTAAAAGTCAGCGATTCATAAAATAAATTTCGCTGTACTATATATAGCTCACGAAAATACTTTATATTAATATGACAGCATGATACAAGTTACAAATAGAAGTTGTATGATTTGCTTTGTCGTCTATATTGAGCATACTGATAAACGAGGGTAATTTTTGTATAATATAATTTTGTATATCTATATTAAACAATTAAATTCAGTTTACAAAACAAAACAAATATTATAGTAATAACGAGGGGGGATGTTTTTGGTATAATTATACAACATTTAGCTTTTGAGATATTTAATATCTTCTTTATTTTTTGTGCTCTTCATATTATATATTGGAAAGAAAATATATATAAATTATCATGTATAGTGTTTCCACAATGACATGGTTTTGATAAAAGTTGCTTTTCTTAATAAGACGAACCGTTATAGCCCGTTGTTATTCTGCAAAATAAAATTTAAAACGCTTTTTATACCCTTCAAGGGTATATAATGGAGGGGGTGCATGTGGAGGGGTATATAAAGGATTATCACTCTGTGAGCAATATCTTCAATACTGATATGTGACCCCAGAGAGTATATATATATATATATATATATATATATATATATATATATATTCTAAATCCCTATAAATAGTGAAATCGAATGATTTCCGTCTGCCTGCACGTAACCAATTTAATTAATTTTTCTTTATAAATTAACCGCAGTTGATATCTTTAAAAGAAATTTATTTCAACCAGAAATAAACAAATTCAACCTTCAGACCTGGAGAATAATTTTGTGAATGTCTTAATAAACATATTTTATAGTTTAGAAAGATATTTAAATTGATATTAATATTTAAAATATATAGAAAATTAAATTCCAGGGTTGGGAAATTAATTCCTTTTTTCGGTTCATAACACTAGTCAACTAATTTTCTTTTTTGTTGGTGATATTAATATCTTTGATTTAAAAACCACGTTGATCATTGTAAACCGGGACAAAATCAGTTAATCCGTTCGCGTAAAAATTTCATAATACATAATTTTTTGTTAATTCAGTATCAATAGCCTTGCGATATATTTTATCGTAAAAGTCTTACTATTTATTTAAAAAAATACATATTTATTATTCTTTTAACACTTGAGACGAAAACAGATGACCGATAATAAAAGAGAAAGAAAATGGATTAATGCCCTCTAAATAGAGAACTTATGGTTACCACACTTTATATGTATATTAAATTCATTATTTCTAAGCTACAGATTGAAAATAATTAACAGGCAATTGCACCATGTCAGTGTATTATACCTGCGAGGGAAGACTACTTTGAAAAACAAAAAGTCTAATAGAAAAAAATTTTTTTTTCTTCCGAATAATTGTAATTCCATTCTTTTTTTAGCAGACCTCGTATGTGAACGAAGTGATCTTTTATAAGTATATACACTTGAATGTACAAAAGATAAGCCAACTATTCAATGTCAATTAGATAAGCTACACTAAAACTTACCGTGTATCTGCAAAATAAGAAATATCAGCCCGACAGCTAAAATCCAATGATAAATGATCCACATTGTGATGCTGGATGAAATTGGCTTTTCTTTGAATATAATCTCTTAATCGTATGTTTTGCAATTTTTGATATAAATAAATAATAATAAAATTATTTTTTTTTTCAAATTTGTTTGATTGTTATCGCAGATTTTTGCACAATTTTATACGAGTATACACTGAAAAAACTCACTCTCCAGGTTGCTATAAAAATCATCAACATAATTAAACTCAGTGAAATATATTTTGTAGATATTAAGTATGTATAATAGTATTTTTGCACATGTTGCTGTTTAAATAGCGGCCCACTTCGCTTAAACACTCGTATTAAAGGGTTCCGTTATAACGACGATTTATGCTTTAGTTATAATCGTGGTATATTCTATCGCTCTCACTGAATATACGGCAGTTTTTTTTTTTGCTTTTTTCTCTTTATAACGTTGTTGCAATTTTATTAAATATGTTGCGGTTACAGTTGTTGTCTTAATAATTTCAAACTTGAAGTGTTGTTTGGTTGAATAGGAAATTCTTTTAACCGTTTAAACTTTATATGGTGGCATTCATTCATAAATAGTTTTTAGATTCGTTTATAAAACGTTTATGGTTTGAATATAACTTTTATTTATTTTTCTTTCAGTTTTATTTTCTTTTTTGTTATTGTTTGGTTATGTTTTTTCCATAAAATCTGAACTTAGCTTTTACGTTTGCATACACATAATTTCCCAGTAGTATCTGATGTGCCAGAAAACCACGGTGTTGGTATTTGATATATTATTTTTACATACCTACACACATGTGTACTCATCTCGATACATATATGTATGTACAAGCATATGTATGTATGTACATAAGTTGTTAAAATTTATCTTGATATGATCATTTAAAATAAAGAAAATTTAGGTTTTGACTAGTTATTTATTACATACTCATGTGCTTTTGTATTTGCATATGTTTTATTTATGTAGGGTAATAGCTCTTCGACAACAAAAGTTGTTGCAAGTTAGTCCTATTTGAACTTAATTTTAAATAATTTGCCATTTTCTATGAAAATATTTTTATTTAACATAGAAAATAATGAAAGTGGAACATTAACAAAGAAATTGGATTTGATTTATGTAAACATGTTGCAATTCTGCTCAATTTGCAAACAAGACAAGGCAAACTAGATATGCGATTTTAAATATTTGCTTTACGCATATTAAATATACAATAATATCTAAAGAATAAGTTATTGAAATTGTCACAAAAAGTAGTCTGGAAGGGATCAGACATATTCTAATCTGTGCTCATCATTTACATATTCACCACTTTTCTGAGTTAAATTTTATGCATATTTATGAGTTATTTATACATACAAACATATTTGGGGGATTCACACTGTAGTCATACAGTCACAAGTCATAAAATAATAGCACGAAATATATGACTAATCATAACTTGGTCTGCTAAATAAATTTGTGTATATAAACTCTAATATGGCTATTACACTGGCGTATATGTTGAATGAATATTTTATGCGACGGCATACGGAAAAACGTTCAGTGGCTGCCAGCTACGTAATTTAAACGAGAAAAATTTTTCACTTGTATATATTTAATTTTTGCGATTTAGTGCGCTTTTAATAATTTTTATGTTATAAAAATGTGATTTAATGTACAAACATATAGGAATGAATAATATTTTAGCCGTTTTTTAGTCGTGAATCATATATAAAAAACGGCGGCAAACATAAACTATCGCCCTCTCGCCTAAAGATTTTCAGCAGTTCGACTCAGATCTCTAGAGTGCTATTATATTATGACTTTTTTATAAGCAGCACAACAACAACTTTTTTCAACTGATGTAAAATGTTATGACTTTATGACTAAATAGCAGGAAGTGTGAATACTTCAATTATTTGTATAGTGTGTGTGAATATAGAAGTGTGAATACTTCAAATATTGTATATTTATAATGAAATACTTCTTCTAAAAGTTTCTTTGCAAAAAGTGCTATTCAAGACGTACTTATTGTGAAAAGTTTCTTGTTAAAGTAGTGTATTTAAGAGAGTACTTTTTTCAATGGTGTATTCCCTCAACAGTACTTTATCAAAAACATTAAGACAAGAATTATTCTTATTTTTTTGTAAAGCATGATTCTTAAAAAAGAACTTTTGCCCAAAGGTATCTTTTGGAATATTACCTAATTTAGAAAGTTTCATATAAAATTAAGTACTATTTCCAAAAAGTACTTTTTCCTATAAAGAAACTTTTTGGAACACTGTATTGTAAGCAAGTACTTTTTTGAATAGTGTAGCCTTTGAAAAAATTAACTCCTCTATGAAGTATTTTTTAAGTAAAAATAGCTTTCGTTAAAATTTTGTTTTTCAAGAGTGCTCTTCTCATAAAGTACCATTTTTAAAACGCATATCTTTGAAAAGGTACCTTTTCAAAAGTTTCCTTTGTTTTTAAAATATATTTCTTAAATTATACTTGGGTATTTTCAGGATTTAGAACCCGATGCTCTTCCGAATTTAAAGTGGTCTGGCCTTTACTATGCTTTAGTACAAATAATATGTGGAATAATGTGACTTTAATCTATGGTTGTCTTATTAAAATAATTGTGGTCTTTAGATAAATCAAAACTGTTAGATTTTTGAAAATTTAATGTTCATCGTGTATAATTGTTTAAGGCGTGTATAACTTAAGAACAATAAGAGTAAATTCAAAACTAATTGATCTTTTTAATTTTTGGAAAAATGTTAAGCTAAAAATTCGTGATTTTTTTGTGGAAATGTCCATTTATAAAAACTATGTTGTCAAGCACTATTTTCCACAGAATGCTGTTTCCAAACAGAAAATTAAGAAACTGTTTTATCAAAATATAAACATTCAAGAATGTAACACATAATTCATATTTAATATTAATATTTTATTTTTTCTTGAAATTAACATTTTCAACAGGGTATTCCCCTATTTATATTTGGTTTGTAAACAAACCGGTTTGGTGAGTGTTCTCTTTCTTACTCTGGCGTTTTAAGATATTTTGTTTGTAGACTTGGGTTTGCAAAACTGCACTAAATGGTGAACTCAAAAATGGTTAATTTCTTTGTTCTCCTTTTAAAATCTTTTTATTATATAAAAAGTTTTGCCTCTTTGTTAATTAGTTTAACCCTTTTGGAAATTAACAATAACATATTATTTATCTGTTTGGTTTCACTACGCTCTCCAAATCATTGTAGTTTGACACTTTTCTACGCAAACAATATTAAAACTCCAACCATCAACCCCCCATGTTGACCAGACTAAATGCAATTAAATATATATAATTTGTGTCAAATGCAGTGACGGCGCTAGACCTCAACTACAATGGTTTAAAACGGGGGAAAGCCACATAAAGAAGCAAATATAATAAAGGAAGAGTAAGTACATGAAAAAAAATTTTATCATTTCGGTCAATTCCTTAAAAAATAAAAGAAACAAGTGAAACTTTAATGGATGGGTTGCATGTCTAACCACAACAATACCCAAATAGAAGAATAAAAATGCAACAAGAACGAATTCGGCCAAGAAAGAAGCCACATGAAAAAGGTGGTGGCTAAGATTCGATACTGAATAAGTGAAATAAGTTTGAGTAGCAACAATAACAACATGCAAAACTTTTACTCACACTTAACACAACTTAGCACACACTACTACTACTACTACTACTAATACTACTACTACATGTACACACCGAGTTGCAGGTGAATGACTTTTTCTTTAACTGTTTCCAACTTCCGGTCAAGTTTATTTCCAAACTGGCCGGAGCGCGGAAAAGGATAGTTGAAAAGTGCCAAAGAATTCGTTTGATATAAAAATACTTTTACTTTGTAAATATAAGGCGATTAGAAAATAGAGAAATATTTCATTGAATAAAAGTTGTTAAGGAATTCTTGAGCAACATCAGAATATATTAAATTTATGTTAAAGTCGTCTAAAAGTAATTAATTATTAAGGAATATAAAAACATATTGGACTAAAGGATGTAAAGAGAAAAGTTGTTTTGTTATATTCAGATACAGAAATGTACACAGAAAGAAAAGTTTTAAAGTTACTTCATGTTTATGTGAATTTTAAACGTGCAATAGACTGAGAAATCTGCGCTTCAATGTTAAGGCAAAATAATAATTAAATGAGAAATCGATATGAATAGTAATTAATGAGAGTAATTAATGTTTGTTCTAGAAGTGAAATAATATAAATAAACTCCTCCTATTTAATATGTGATGAAAATAGATTAATATTATCAATGTAACCGATAACGATATAGACTATATTTTACTATTCTTTTCTTCAGAAATAACTCATGTTTCAACGTTAATTTTGGCACAACAACTCGGAGAAAACCTGATCATGAAATCAAAACGGAATAATGAACTTGTTTTTTTTTTTGCTTTGCAACACTCTTATTATATAGAGAATAATGAAATCTTTTATTATAAATATATCTACAAGTATAGAGTCTTGATACAAGCCTCGTATATATCGAAAACAATCGACATCAATCGTATAAACAAAACGTCTTATGGCATTAATTCATATGACTCTGCACACCGGAAGTGTTGAGAACCCTGTCAGCTTCCATCTGCTAAAAAATTTTAATAGGTCTACGAGAACTCGTCTCTGGCGCGTTTGTGAAAAGATTATAAAAGGATCTGAAGAAAATGAGTCCTTGCCTGTCCTAAGAAGTTCTTGTTAAGACTGCAGATTCGCGTTTTTACTGACGCAAAGACAATCTGTACCCAAACTTAGAGAACAGTTTTTAAATAGACTCTGTCACTGTCCACAGCCGGTCTGCCTGAACGAGAGGGCGCTGTTGGCTGACGTATTAAGACACAAGACTACGATGCCGTAGATCCCGCACTCATTTAATATGGTGTTGAATTTTTCGGACCTGAATTAGTGCAGGATTGTATTAATTGTTGTCGGCTTATCTCAATGACGAAGGCCGAATATTACCGACAACGATTAACACCGTCATGTGCTAAAGCACCCTCCTTCGTCGAAATCTGTAGCGTAAAATTCTCCGACGAATTAAAAATAGCTACAACCGATTTTCTATCTTCGAATCTGTCCTCTTGCACTGTCCCCTCCTTTCCCAGTTCTACAGGTAAGGCACAGCATATATAGGGGTCATCCCTGAGTGCTGGTCCTACTCAAAAAAAAAAAAATAAATAAATAAATAAAATAAAAATACCGATTTGCTAAAAGGTCTAACTCTGCAAAAACTAAGAATTCTGACTTCTTCAAAACTAAAATCTTATTAATGTTAGTTTTAGAGTTCTTTAATTCTCTGTTTTTTTAATATCTTTTTGATGTAATTTTGTTGTTGTAAATTTTTCAAATAATTTCTTACTTCCTGACTGGATTCAAATTTAATGCGTAATAAACGATAATTTTGCGCATAAAAAGTATTACTTTATTTCGGGTTTGATAACTTTAAGTTGAACTCCGATTCCATATGCGTATCGATATCGCCGGTATTTCTTTTTGAGTAGCGGTATCGTATCGGTAAAATGGCGACTCGTCACGTTATTCGAACTCAGTTTTTAAATCTGAAAATCTATTTTGGATGCAAGAAATTTTTTTATAAAGAAGCGAAAATGTTTTTCAACAATTTTGTTATAATAAATTAATTTACAGATCAACTGTTTTTTTTTTTTTAATACTTGATGACAAAATTAAATGGTTTTATAGCAGCACTATTCGAATTCAGAATATAACCCACAGGCTTTCCAGTTTCAGTTGCTCACCAAAATTAAAATCCAATCCGCTCCAAATTTAATCCGAATTTCAATTCAATGGTATTATAAAAAAAAAAAAACAAAATCTATGCCGCACACAAGTTTGAAATCTTAATCTGAATTTCCGTAATGAGTAACAAAAAACCGTTCGAAATTAAATTTTTCACTTGGCCGCTTTAGATGCAACAAATATGAATCATTAACCATGGCCGCCAGCGATTTAATAAAGCGAGGAAACTTTCATTTATTTCAAACAGCACGTTAACTCAATTCATAATTTCTTGTAGATAATATTTTGAAATTTGTTTTTCCAATACATTTTTATTACTATTTTCACAATTTCAATATTTCGTAAGATTTTAGTATTTCGGTTTGGGAAAGCGATTTCCTTTTGATCACACAAACATGTTTGTTATTTGTTGATGAATTAATTTTTTGTTTGAATTATATTTTATTAAACTCCGTTTTCGAGTCAATTGTTTTGTTGTAGTTGCCGCGGCCGTTTCAATTTGTAAACTGATTTGTAAGTAAATGTTGCTAATGCCGAAAAGGAATACCAAGCAACCAGTGAGTGTATGTGCGGTGTCTGTAACGCACTTCACTCCGTTTACAGCCACACGTACGCTCCATAAACAATGAAGTTTTAGTGGTGGTTAGCATTTGCAGCAGGTATGCATGCACATGTAAATATGTTTTTGGCTAAACATATTTACTAAACTGCTAGCGGTAAGTAAGTAGAGGATGTCAGTGGTGTTAACTATTAAGCAGTTAAAAAAAACGCCAAGATCATAAGCTAAAGAGATCAGTACTATTTCTGGAACGGAAGTCATTTATGTAAATATTTCAATTTAACATGAATCGACTTTTTGAAACTTGTCCATTCTTGAAATGCTGTCCCCAACCAGTGTGACCAGATTTCGAGATAATCAGAAGCCAAATCACGTTTGAAAAGGGGCTACAAAATTCAATTTGAAGTCAGCAAGAGAAACTTAATGTTTGCACTACTTTTTTAGTCAAGCAACATGTACTTATACGAGGTATGTTCAACATATTGGGTAAATTTTAATATTTGTCCAAAAATAGTGACATATTCATCAAATTTTGTTTTGTTAACTTTAAAGTAGTCCTTTTAGGTACGAGGTCTGTTCGCTATATAATATGAGTTATATATTTCTTAAAAAAATTTTTTTTAAGATGAAGATAAATTTATATTTTGTCACTTTCAAAGTAGCTCTGTTATATACGATGTCTGTTCAGAAAATAATATGAATTAAAATTTTTCTCAAATATTTACTTATTCATCAATTTTGTATTCATCAAAGTGGTACCCTTCAGATGTGATACACACATGCCAGCGTTTTTTCCAGTCCATCAAGCAGTTCTTAAATACACTTCTTGGCATGGACTTGAATTCACTCTGCGACTGATCTTTTATCTCCTTCATCATTTCAAAATGAGGTCTTTTGAAGAGTCTCTCCAATCTTGGGAGCAGGAAATCGTTGCAGAAGGCCAAAACAGTCACCAGTTTTATAGTGGTTCAAGATATGGAGCTGCTTTTGGTCCAAATATTGAAAAATTTTTTTGTTTAAGATTGAGCAATTTTGGACTAAAATTCGCTGCCCCACACATCATTCAAAATTCTCGAAAAAATTGAGTGGCATAAACCCACCAACACTCCGACATTGTCAGCAACTTTTCTCCGATTCTCCATGACAATTTTTTTTCTCTTTATGAACGTTTTCAATTATGATGTACCGATGCGTCCAGGACGGCGTCGTTGTTCAAACCTTTGAAAGGGACTACTTTGTTGATGAAAAACGTATATATTTGGAGAAAAATTTTAATGCACCTTCATTTTTTAACCGACCTCGTATGTAACAAAAATTACATTTATATTAAGTATTCATATTTTTGAAACAAATTAATATTCATATTACTTTATTAACGGACCTCGTATAATTTTAAGTTGTTTTAAATGCTATTTGAAATTGTTTCTTATTGTACAAGGAAGTAAAACTTCTTTTCCGGACCTACAAATTAATTTTTTTATTGTGTAATTTCGCACTAATTGTGAAAATATTTTTACAGTTAAAAAGTTTTATATTTTACGTGTTGAACTTTTGCTTTAGTTTTGGATTAGGCTTTCCGCATTTTCTGCGACGATATGAAAAGAGACAGAAGGAATCAGTCATATTAGGCTACTTTCCAAGAGGGATTAAAAAAAAAACGATCAAAATAGGGCAGGTTAAAAATATATGGTATGAAGTCATCAAGAAATTTTGAAGTTGCTGGAGGTCATCGAAAGTCGAATACGGGGAATACTGTAGATGAGGCAATACCATGTTGCATATGTCACTGTACATTCCGGTGGAAGCCGAAAAGTTTCCATCTTGTTACGAACAACGAATGCAGCTCATAAAACGTCTTGTAACTTGTTGTATTTGCTACACTATGGGATTGAATTCCTCAAAAACAAAAAAAAATCGCTACATTAGCCTTGAACAGCGTTTTACATGTGTGTTATTAAGCAGAACAGAAGTTGAAACAGTAAAAAAGTATTTGCGACTCTCCACAAAAAACTTTTGAATTATAATGAAGTATTTGCTGTTGTTAAATAATGTTGTTTCATACAGAAAAAAACTTAATAATTTTTTGTCAGTTTCTTTTTGATTGTTGCTGTATATGAGTAAAAATTGATTCCGATTAAGAGAATGAAAATCGTTTGCTAGCTGTTGCTTTCATATGAGTTTTCTTTCGGTTTGGCTTTTTCTTTAATCTGTTTACAATTTCTGCATCAAAATTGTATTTTTCTGTGCCTTTTGGTTTCTCCTTCGGACGGCTTGCGGACGACTATGAAGACTCTAGACTTGATATACTTGCAAGGCAAAAATAAAATGTTTGTGTTGAAAATATTTCCACATCACTCGTCAAGCGTTTCAATTATGCTATTTATGGTATAAAAGAACTGTTCAGTTAAAATCTGGCAATCACATTCTATATATAGTGCCAAGTGATTATGTCTATACGAAGTGGATTTCGCCGCCACAAAATTATAAATGCCTCATTGGTGTCTATTTTCTGTTGGCCATCCTGTGCTGTTCCTTTCCTAGATTTCAGAAGTTACTTTTTCTGCAGAAGATGTTTGAAAGGGCCAAGAGCAAAGGCACAACCTGTGACTGTTGGAAAATCCTATTTATTCCTTTGGGAGACGAGCCGGCGAATCGGACTCAGATTAACACAAGCTATTACATTGAAAATATTTCCCAAGCATTAAATGAAGAGACGGAAAGTTGGTAAAAAAAAATATTTTTGAAAGAAATAGTTTCTTGAAGCGATTACTAATCATGAGGAGGGTATTATATGGGGGTCCAGGGAAGCCTTTTTGTCAGATGAACTGAAATTATTAAATAAACTTTGGAACCTAAAAGAAATGTTCTAAATTTTTTTTTAGAAAATATTAGAACTGTTTGTTTAAACTGTATACTATTTACGTTCTGAATTCTTTCAGAAATGTTTTCCTAGTCTGGACTTTTTGAAGATGTTGTTGGCGGAAATAGTGACTACGACGTTTTAGATCCCGAGATCGACTGACCACTCAGTCATGAATATGGAGACGAATTTTTCTGATCTGAAGATGAAGACAGATTAGAAGACAGTTTTTTTTTGTAGTTTTTGTTACTCTTTACTTCGGTAGTGAATTCTTTGCTACAGGTACCGACGAAGGAAGGTGCTGTATTCTGCTCTTTTACTATATGACGGTGTCATCGTCATTGAGACAAGCTGATAACACAACGGTGCACAAGTGCAGATCACTGGAATTCGATACCATATTCATGACTGAGTGCGGACTCGAACTCGGGTTCAAGGGCGTCGTAGTTTTGCGTAGTTTTGCGTTCACTACTTCAGACGACAGCAGCCTTTTATATTCATAATTCCGCTTTTCAATTTATAATGTAATAAGAAAACAGATCACGTTCAAATTAAATTTTTGTGAGCCGGTTTTGTGTCTGAATTTTACAGAGGGAAAGTTTTAAAGGTAGCATACGGCAGGTTTCTTTTTGCTCTATGCATTAATAACTCCACCGTTATGAACGTGAAAACGAATTACTGAAATGGTTAGTGACATAATTTTGAAGATTGCTGTACAGTGCGTCCAAATTTTAAATGAGCCCTGCTTCATATCTTCATTTAGTATATTGTTATTACTAATATTATTTACTCGATTAAGGTAGTGGTGGTTGAAAGTGGAGTTAATGTTGGTTGGTTGTATCATCGTCAATATAAAAATTCGTATGTATTAAAGTCAAGCAAATAGCAGCAGTCAACAGCCAATATGTTGGTAACATGAAACTAAAGCGCACGCGCGCACACTTTTACAATGTTGGGAGTGTTTGAGAATGTTCTTGTTAATTCTTCAATTAAATGTTTTTGTTTTTAGTTTCTAGAAATTTTGTATCTTTTGCTTTTAACGTACTCTTCTCCCTTATCTCTCTTTTTGATTGAATTGTTATGATTTCCTCTGCCCTTTTTTTTTGCTTGTGTGAGTTGATTTACTTAAGAAACATGAAGGGGTTAAATTGTATTCATTTGAATTGCACTTTTTTCTGTTGCATATTTATTATTTGTTGACATATTCGTTCGTTCTTCCTTAGCAACGTTTTCGTAGGGTTCTGTTACGAAAAGTTCTACCATCTGTTTATACCAAAACTAGTGCATTTTGTTTGTGTCAACATAAAATCACTTTTTTCGTTGTCAAAGTTTGTTTGATGCAGTGAAGGCAAAGAATAAATTGTTGCGAAGAAAACTTTTGGTGGTTTTATAAGTTTTCAAGAATGGTAAGAGGACTTTTTGAGAGAAGATCAATTTAAAAATTACAAGGGTCACCTCATTCGTGTAGCGTTTTCTTCTCATGGTGGTACACTTGCCTCGAGCAAATCCTGATACTTTTACTTATTTAGCGTATTTAACGTGTCGTAAAATTCCCAGTGTTATGCGTGCTCAGCAATTTCCTGCTGTTGAAAAAAAAGTTATCAAAGAACTCAAACCTCAAAAACCCCAAAAAGTTTATGGGAGAAAGTAGAATTAAGTGCCTTAAGGCACTGGATGTGTTGACTATGGCGTATATCAGAAAATTGTTTAAAAGTGATAAAAGGTTTTCAAAGAAGGTTGAGAAGATATAAATGGCGAGGCTCGCCCTGGAAGTCCCATCATATTAACAGCCGATGAAAATATTGAGAAAGTGAAGAAATTAAAATCGTGAGGTAACTATTAAAAGAGTTGCTGAGCATGTCGGCATATACGTTGGCCAATGTTATGACATATTTTAGGATACGAAAAGTACTTGAGAGAATTGGATATACGTTCCGAAATTGCTGGGATTTGATCGAAAAAACGTAACTTTAGGCTAAAACAAAAATCGGGATTTTTATGACTTCATTCCTTTTAGTTTCTGCTGCCAAAAAAAAAAAAAACTTATTAGACTTCTACTTAGAATAAAAAGCAGGGTGGTTGCTTCAAGTTATGCATGATTAAAAGCATATTTATGTTTGTTTTTGTATAAACGGGAATATACCTATAGTTTTTCGAAACTATTTAATTTTATGTGAATTTGTAAAAACAAACAAACAGTGCAGTTGAAGATTGGAAATTGGCAGAAAAGGTTTATTTTATGAAGAGAAAACAGCGGTACGTAACTGAAACGTAAATATTTACAAACTAGAGTTGATGTGCGACTACGGAAAATCATGTCCAATTCAAACTAAACACGCTGAATGTGAAATGCAACCATCAACGTGTAACATAAAACGTATTTGGAGTATTAACACTTCGTGTTATTTTGTCATATTGTCATAGCCATAAAATTTTCGACCAGTTTAAAAAAGTTGTTGTTGTGCAGCACATAAAAAAGTCATAAAATAATAGCACTCTTTCAAGTATATTTTTGTGTTGTCATAAAATAGCTCCAGAGATCTGCGCCGAAAGGCTGAATATCTTTAGGCGGGACGGCGATAGTATATATTTGCCGCCGTTACTTATATATGATTTACGACTATCTATAGGTCTGTACATTAAATCACATTTTTATAAACTAAAAAATATTAAAAGAGAATTAAATCTCAAAAACTAAATATATACAAATGAAAAATGTTTCTCGTTTAACTTACGCAGCTGGCAGCCACTGAACGTTTTTCCGTATGCCGCCGCAAAAAAAATTTATTCAGCTCATAACGAGGCAGCAGCTGTTAGAGTTTATATATACAAATTTATTTAGCAGACCACAAGTTATGACGGGTTGTTCACACTAGTCATACTTTTCGTGCTATTATTTTATGACTTATGACTTTATGACTACAGTTTGAATCCCCCAATTGAATAGGAGTTATTTGGTGTACGTTGCGTGTCATCGAAAAATTGCTTTTAGCATATAGCAGGGCTGCGCAAGTATCTACATTTTTGTCGGTCCACTAATTTATTATCAGCTAGAAAATCATATGCTTATTAACCAAGCAGATTTCAAAGTTTCTTGTATTGAGATGATATGCCTCTTTAACATCTGACACGCTTCAAGTTTTTCCAATCAAAAATCAATTGGAATATACCAAATTAAAAGGGTCCCAAAATGTAGTTCATAATATATTGGACCCACTCCTAGAGCATGCGATGCAAAAATAAAACCAGGTTATAAATTTTGCATAAGTCAAAGAGGAACAGAAGGTGAACTATGTCAGTTGTTCTGGCAATTAATCTAAAGTAACCATATTTCAGCTCTAAATGGGGACTATATCTATTTTCTATGAAATTAATTAAATAACAAACATTTTATTTATGTACATATGTATATACATATTTTGACACAAGACATTGTAATTATTTATGTATTTTACATTATCAAGGGCTGATGTCAAAAGTTTTCAAATAACGTTGGAAGAGATATCCGTAGCGATTAAACAATATAGATATATTAGCAGGTCCCACACTTAATTAGAAGTAGTTTAGTACTGAAAGAAGTACACTAGTATTGAATGTATCATCTCTGATGTAGCGTATATAATTTAGCACACCTGACGAAAGGTTGAAGTGTGTCTCTACTATTTTGTATTCCAAAGGGAATTTAAATTGAAATGTACTCAGTGAACAGAGTCCTTAAACAATTAGGACTTTGCTTATACCAACTAAACACAACCCAGCCGTTTTGGTTCGGACAATTGCTTAGAACGTCAGAAGGGAATTTATTTAAATTTAAATGTATTCATTAACAGATTTAGCGATGCCATATCTACGAATAGGGTATTGGTGGTTAAATCTGCTAAATGTATTTGATTTGAACGCGGATAAGAGCAAGAAAAGTTGTTGACAAATAATTGAAATTTAAACATCTATATCTATTTGTTTTTTAAATTTGCTTCTTAAATAAATAATATCTGCTTGTTTTCTTTCTAGGTGGAATAGTAAAAATAGGTTAAATTTATTAAAAAATTTGTTAAATATATTGAACGGCAGTGCAAGATTTTTTGTTGAGTACATTTTAATATGAATTGTTACTTTAATACTTTTCGTGGATAAGAGAAAACTTTTTCAAATTTTTTTACACAGACCTCATATATGGCTTGGAATGATTTGCGACCATATATTTATAAAAATAAAGATCTCTCTAAGAAATCAATGGTATATACCACGAAAAACTAAATATTTGAAATATTGATTTGATTGATCTGCTCTAGATGTGATCTTGGCAGAAGGCTTTATATGGTCCAGTTACCAGAGCTTGATTTCTGATTGAAAATTAGTTTTAAAATATCCGCCTTTGGAATTCTCGCCACAAAAACTATTAATCACACAGACAATAAAGCTTAATAAATATATTTTATCTAGGATAAAACTTCGAAGTTAATACTTCTCAGAGGCTTTTTGAGATTTTTGTGAAAAAATCAAATGTAAATGTGCCAAAGCAAAACATTATATCAGCAATTGTATTGAAAAATGTTAAAAACAGCCAAAAATGTAAATATTGTCTTCCGGCACCAAACCCACACTTACAAAGTATAAATTGTGTGTGTGTGTGTGTATATATATATATATATGCAAGTTAGTGTGTGTCTACAACACTCTAGATGCGTACATACTTTAACTGTCATTTATTAACGTATTATCATAATGAGTATAACTAAAATATATTTATGAACGAAATGTTCTCCGAGCCAAATGTTTACAGTGGAATCCTTGAAAAAGCATATAAACCCAGATTTCAATAGAAATTATTTTCTTCCATTTGTTTTTTTGTTTTGTTTTGATTTTTGCCGAAACCAGATATAAAAAGCAGTAACATTAATAACTGCTAGAAAAATACTCGTATGTAAACAAAAAAGTAGTACTCGTAATAATGTCGAGCAATAATACTCGCATTGGGTACAGTGAGTCACATAAACATCTACAACACTGGTCTGTTTTAAATAGCGGATAACAAAAATTCTTTTTCAATCGAGATAAAATAAAAAAAAGGTAATAATAAAAGCTGGCTTTAGTGTTAAAACCAACCTTTGAGACCCGGAAACAAATTGCGAGAACGTTCCCAAAGTCTTACACAACAAAACTCACCAGCTTTTGTGACAAACTGTTTGCAAGAAAAGCATAGGCTGGTGACTGTAAAATAACACGCACACAAACACTTGCTGAAACATTGTCTGCACAGCAAAGTGGAGTAGTTAAATTATGGATGCTTAGGAGTTACCATTTGACCAAAAACTACCCCCCAACCAGCCTCATCCAACTCTGCCTCATCACCAAAACACTCTAAGAAATGGAAATGTTATAAAAATAAGTGTAAAAGTATAAAAAAAAACAGAAGAAACAAAATTTTGGTTTTCTAAAAGAACACAACTAACACATACACATACGCACACACTGACAAGCATAATAAGTTGTATGCTGCCCGGGAAAATGTGTGAGGAGTTTATGTCCTTTTTTGCTGCTGTACCATGACGTCGTGCGTGTATGTGTGCTGTTTTTTTCCTGGTGATTTTTCTATCATATTTTTTTTTTGCTTTTCTTACGACCCATTTTTGTTTTTTGCGTGTTTTAGGGGGTGGGTGGTGGTTTGGTTGAATGGCGCGTTCATATTTTGCGGAATATGAGGGTGAATATATTATTTCATTTATTTATTTTATTATTATTATTATTTTTTTTTTGGGATATATAATATAAAAATATATGAGTTTTTTCTTTATCCCTTTTTTCTTTTGGTTGCATTTAAGTGCCTTTTTTAATAAATGGAAATCGTATTATTTGATATGTGGCTGTGTGATTGATATTAGAACTTGCCTTGATTTATGTGACTAATTAAGAAGAGAGCCATAATCTTATTTTGGTTGCATGTCATAATATGATATGTGACCGAAGAGTAATCGAATTTTTGACGAGTTCAGACTTAGAATTGTTTTTTTTTGTACAAATTTATTTTCATTTTTATTATTTTGTTTTGAAGCAGAATTTAATTAATTTTGTGATTATAAAATAATTTGTTAATTAAATTAAATTGCTGCCTAAGCATGGCTATACACCTCTTTAATAACATCACCACACAAACCAAGTAAGAGGTTATTATATTTGATGAATTCCATCAACCGTCATGTATTTTGAGCCACTGATTCCTAAACCGGAAACCGTTTCAAATATCCAACTTCAAGTAAAATGCGAAAGACTTGGCATTCTTTTTACTCGTTTCTAGGGGTTTTTCATTGGGTTAGAAATTAAAATGATATTTTAATTAGGAGACAGTGGTTCTTAACACATTTCGACGGTAAGTCTTGGTCAATTGTATTGACCACCAACACTTCCTGTGCTACTGCCATTATTCATAAAGTGCAGCCAAAGCTGCACTAATCCGTTCCGCTAGTACAGTTTGTCGTATAATTAATCAGACAATTTTTCACTTTTTATGTAAATTAAACTATTTCTTAGTGATGGAAATCTTTATTTGCAATTTAACAATTTCTTACGCCAAGTGGCTGCCGCCAGTGTTTGATAAACATTTTTACGCTTTTTCGATGTATTTTCGCAAAATTTCTTGTGCTACCTGTTGCAATCCTATGGAATATTCTCCTCAAAGATTGCATGTGTTTGGAGATTTTCGGCACAAGTCCCGCATTTTTGAGTAGACCCAAAGAAAAACTTCTGGATTGTTTAAATCGGACACTCCCTATAATGAAGAAACGGTTTGGCGGAAAGAGATTTGACTGCAACGACGAAATCATCTCACAAACAAAAGCCTATTTGGATGATTGAAACAAATCGGCTGCCAAACATAAAATAAATGACGCAGCTTTTTAATATTTCAACAGGAGTGTTGCCATTTCAATTGGGAAAACGGGATATTCAAAAAGTCACAGGCTTATTGATCCCCCCTCGTACTAAGTCGGAGATTACACGATTAGCAGTAGTTCCTTCACAACATCCCTTGGACGTGTGAGTTGTTGCACTGCTTTGTTGAAACCACATATTTAACAAGCAGCGCTTAACGCACACACCTGAAGCGTTAGCAGTGATCGGATTACGGATGAAGTTCTCAAATAAATACAACGAAATCGCTCGCTCTGAGCGAGCGTTGCACTATACAGTGCCTTTGAAAAAGTTTAACTGCCTGTTCGCCGATGTCGAAAGCTATCGTTCGTTCGAGTAAATAAAATTCAAAACAAAAACAAGTTCTGAAAATTGTTTTTGTTTTGAATGTTATTTATTCGAACGAACGATAGCTTTCGACATCGGCGAACAGGCAGTAAGGTTTTAGTTTATTGTTGTAAATGGAAATGAGTCTCGTTGCTCATTGGTAATTTTCGACTAGAAATTGTCCTCTTCGTTGTTGAGTTTGAGGACGGCTCTTCGGTAATTTGTAAGAGACTGATGGCCAGAAGTCATTAACTGTTGTCCTATTCACACTTTGTACGCGAATAGGAGCAGGTCTTTCATTAGAATTCCTTCAAGGATTCATTTGATGATGCCCAGTTTCGTGACACATCGCCTGGTTGATGATTTCTTCATTCCCAGTGACTTTGACAGCCGCAGATTATTCTTGACAAAATGAAAAGTCCGGTAGCGTTTGCAGTCTTCAGGGTGTCTTGTGTTGCCAGTCTTTTCGAGTCGGCCAGTTAAGCGGCGGCTCAATGTTTGGCTAATTAACGCGACACTATTAAAAAGTCGATGGCAAAATGCATGCGGCTCTGACAGCACCAACCGATTATTGCCAAAAATAAATCGACACAAAACTTTCACTCGATTTCTGGGTCTGCTTTCATAGTGCAGTTCTTTATTTCACAAGCAGCAAATATGATTGAGATACGATATGATATCGCAAATATTATAATTAAAAAAAATTTTTTATAATATTAAAATTTCGGATCGGTAGCTAATATTGCCAGACATGCATTCTTAATTGAGTCAACTTAATTTTAATTGAGTAATTAAATCTAGCGTTCACACATACTCAATTTAGCTGACTCAATTCTCATTTCACAGCTGAAAAAACATGGTTGTTATTTGTTTCGAGAATATTCGTGTTTGTTATTTTTAAAAATGGATGCAAATTTTGGTTTAAAAGAAATTTTACTTGCACATAATAGAAATATGGAGCTCTTGGAGTCTTTGCGATCGATTTTTGATTCAAAACTATCAGTTCTTAAAAAAAGGAAAAGTTGACAATTTTACCAAGTTTATTTACTGGAGTTCAGTCTAGTCTGTTTGAAAATTCAGTTTTTTTTCTTTATATTTTTTGACTCACCATTAAGGAAATTTTTCTGCTTACTGAACACAGTTCTTAATAAACACACTTATGACCGGGGTGCAATTCGAGTTTTACGCAATTAGTGAGACAATTAACTACTAATTGCTCAATTTCCTAATTGACTTGTTGTATAATAAATTGAGGTCAATTAAAGCCTTAATTGAGAAAAATGCCCTAATTGCGCAATTAAGGGGTAGTCTGAACAGGGTATTAGGCTCAAACGCATATACGATTTCTAATTAATTTTATCTTAGGGTTATTATTAAGAGTGAAATATTTTGACTGTTTCTTATAATCACTGACAAGTGCCAACTACAAATTGAAAATTATTTTGAAATTGGTGGATTTGAATTTAAAACTAAAAAAATAATTCTAACCATTTTAATTAGATACGTCGCTTTATGAAAAGCTGCTGTTTTATTTTAACACCATTTCACACGATGAGTTTCATGAGGTCTAATTTTTCACGTCATTTTTTGTTTGAAACAAAATAATGAAAAATCAAGAAATTGACTTGATTCCTCTTCACATAATTCTATTTAAATTAATAAATATATTTGTTCTTACGTTTTGTGTTTCAAGTGGAACAATAACAACAAACAGAAATAGACATGAAAATTCAAATCATCGTATAAACGCCTAGAACTTTTGCAAGCATAATTAAAGGAGAGTTGAGAATATTTGAGGTCCTGAAATTCATCATATAAATTGTGTGTGAAATTGAATTTTTAATTTACAAAGAACTGTTAATAATTCAATACTTGAGAACTTTTGCCATCAATTATAGTTTTCAACATGAACCACAGCCTTTGAAGGAAATATTTAGAAAAATAAATTATTATTTCATTTCATTGGAAATGTTGTAAATCATTAATTTCGGAAAGGGCGACAAAAAAGAGGGAACCAGGATATATTTTACAAGCCATTCAGCCGCTGGTGCATTCATTTCTAAGAACAAAAAGGAAAAGGGACTCTTAACCCTTTCATTTTAGGACTAACAACAACTAAAACAAACATTCACTTGATGGCGATCGTAAAAATTGCAAAACGGCAAATATCCAAACGAAAATATTTTCTGGAAAATCTGTTTCAAACGGCACTTTACAACGAAACAATTATTTTTTGTTAGAAATACAACAGTAAAAAACGGTCAAGACCATAAAAACAATTTTATGATGGGCAATTAGGAAAATTCAGTATCTTTTATGTCGTCGGTGCCCAAAAAGACCAGAAGAGAAACCACTTAAACTTCATTAGCAAAACAAAATAATATTTAACAAGCCGCCATAAAACGCATTATGAAAAAATTGCATTTCAAAAATGTTGCACTTAACCCTTTACTTTTCGAGACCTGGCACATTTTTTAGGAAAGGGTTAAAGGGATGGCCTTGAGCTTAAAAGAGTTTTCCTATTGAAAAGTGTGAAAAACAGTTTGGAAATCTACTCATCAAAGAAGACGGAGAAAAGAAAGAACATATAAAATCAGTGAAACAAAGAACTTTTTGTGTGTTTGAAACGATTTGAAAAATTTTACTGCGTTTTTGTCGTCGACAAAATATTTTATTTGCTTCAATTCTTGGAAATGCAGTGGATTATTTCCTTTTTATTTATTTTTTAAATTAAACTACTCTAGTTTTTTCCACTCGATTCGACTAAATTTCGTTTGTTTAAATTGTTGTTGTTGTTGTTGTTGTTTATTTAACATATAAATACAAGTATTTAGTTTCATTGTTTTAATTTGATGAAAATTCATTCTTTTGTTTTTCAAATAACAGTTTCGCCAGATATTTATTTTTTGTTTTGGTGTTCGAACTGTTCTTTTTTGTATTGATTCTACGACGTTGGGGAAAAAATTTAATTTCGTTATCAGTTTATTAGTATGAAGCAGAGGTGGCCAATCAATATTTTGTTGCGGTGCCCTGCAGTTGTTTATCTGTTATTTTTAGCATCATTTTATAATCTTCTTGTTGAGGGAAGTACTTCGTAAAGCGGGGAAGAACATATTTGTTCTTCCTTGAAAACTTATGTTTATTAAAAAATTATGTTTATTAATTTCCTATTTGTGAAATTAATACATTTAATACAATTTTTTTAAATAAGGAGTATATTATCTATTATGGATTCAGTTACAAATTTATTTTAAGAATCGGACTAACCGGCTGATATGCTCTACTTATAACACACAACTCTTAAACAATTTGAACACGATCTATCGGGTGCTTTTTATAGAGTGATACAAGTTTAAATCATAATAAAGCATAGTAATATATTTTTGATATCAATGAAACGGACTTTATTGGATAGAAAACTTTATGACATTAATGTTTAAATATGACTTCGGCCATGTGGCCGCCACGGCTGGCGCGTACAGGGCGCAATCTGGAACACAAATTTTCCAGGTGTTCAATTCTTTGTGGTTTATCGACGTACACAAGTGACTTAACACAACCAAAAAAAATAAAAAATAATCCAATGGGGTTAAGTCACATAATCTGGGGGGCCAATTAATTGGGTCATTTCGTGAAATTATTTTTTCGTCAAAAGTTTCCTTGAGTAAATCAATTGTAACGCGTGCTGTGTGACATGTGGCTCCGTCCTGTTGGAACCACATATCAGCAAGATTAATGCCAGCTAATTGAGGTACGAAAAAACTTCGAATCATGTTTCTATACCGTTCACCATTGACAGTAACATTCTGACCATCTTCGTTTTTGAAGACATATGGGCCAATAACTTCGACATCCCACAAAGCCCACCGAACAGTAATTTTCGGTGGATCTAATGGCGTTTCGTCTAAATCTTGTGGATTCTCCTCTTTCCAAATGCGACAATTCTGTTTATTTACGTACCCATTCAACCAGAATTGGGCTTCATCAGAAAGTGAAATTTTGGAGGGATGAGTTGGACGAATAGAACCATTATTTTGATTAAAAATTTCCACAATTTGCACGCGTTGTGCTGGTGTAAGTCGATCTATAACGAAATGTCAAAGCAAACTAAACAAAAAGCAACTATCAACAGTGATGCCAACTCAAAGTTATATCACTCTATAAAAAACACCCGATATATTCTAAGCAAAAGGAGAATATTAATCTTTCAATCCGCAAAGCAGAGAAACAAAAACTTGATGATATATTTTTTTTGTCGTGGACTTTCATTCAGGGGATGACCAAAACATTTGTAGTGCATTGCGCTAGAACTGGCAAAGTAGGGGATAGTAGTGAGGACAGAAGAAGGCATATTAAAGGATATATCATTTCGTTGTAGCTCTTTTTACTTTTTACTTCGCCGGTGAAGTTTTTGCTACAGGTACCAGCGAAGGAGGGTGTCGTAATCTGGTCTTTAGTGCGTGACAGAATTAATCACTGTTGGTAATATTCAGCGACCAGTTCTATGCCTTCGTCATTGAGAGGCAACAATTAACACAATCCTGCACTAACGCCGATCAGAAAAATTCGACATCATATTCATGACTGAGTGCGGAGTGGAACTCGGGACCTAAACAACCGTAGTCTTGTGCGGTACTGCTTTTGGAACCACCCACACTCCCATCACCGGTGCTAATTTGTAATATTTCTAAGTTCTAATCAAGATCTCCCGAAAACATCACCGCTGTCCGTGAGAGTGAGCAAGAGAATCCTGGTGCATTTGATTTCTTCTTGCTCAGCCTTTCGCAGAGCACAATTCGGCGAGTTTTGCATTGTGTGGAACTCCAGGTAAACGATCATTGAGAACGAGATTTTTTCGTTAAATGGGCTCTGAAACAGTTGGAAACTGACCGTAATATTCATCTAAAAATCATCTTCATTAACGACTCTTATTTCTGCATAAACTCGAATTCGAATAAATGAGAACTAAGAGCGTTCAATGCGCGCCGGAAAAGTAGCACTTTGTTGTTGATTTTGGCCTGGCGGTGGCATCGACACATAATTCTTTAGAACGACACGTCGTTGGCCGCACCATCACTGCCAGTGGAGAGCCTGACCTAGATGGCCTGAATTGTGTGATCTGAATAACAACTACAAGTGATTTTAACAGGACTGCGCTAAGTGACACACAACTCATGCCACATTGAATATCCTGCACCAGCGGTTTGAGGGCATCATAACTTCCCGTGAATGTGATGTGGGGTGGCCAATGAGATTATGCTACCTGACACTATTCCAATTTTTCAAGACATGACCCATGCCATCGTTCATATTCACACTGATTGAAGCGTTAGAGACATGTTAAATCGAGCATTTTAGATGCGCAACACTTAGAAAAGCCGTGGCTGATATTCGAATAGTTTTATATTCCACACGGTCTTTCAAAGGAATAAGAAATTTCGCTAATATGTCACACATTTGCCACCATTTAAATTTAATGATAGAAAGAGTTCTTTAATGGATGGCACTTTTTGATGAATTTATAGTTTCACGAGAGTTCTTCGAAATATTTTGTTAATCAAATCAAAACGTGTTCATTAATTTTTACAGAATACACATCTTTAGAAATGACGCTAATGAATTCTGGAACAGTTAGAGATACTTTAAAATGTTGCTAAAAACTTTAATATATTTTTCATGACAACATTTTAAATAGACGCATAATTATTGATTAAATAGAAATATAATTTAAGAAGAGTTAACATTTTATCAGGTTGAACTCGACGCCCTCGATTCATGGTCATTAACACGCCACAGTTAATTAATTTTTAGTGTAAGTCCATTAAGTCCATTAAGACTATTCCAGGAATGGACATGCGGTAACTTGCATTAAAATTTTATAAGTTAAATAATTTTTTTAAGTCGTGCTTTTTAGTTTATGTTTGGGAATACGCTCTCAAGGCGACATATCAATTTGTTACATCATATTTTTCGTGTACCACTTCCGTGGGTCCTAATAAAAGTTCACAAAAATTATGTTTCCGAAAGTTCATTTTTCTGTTTGTTAATATTAACGCCGCAAGTAATCAAAATTGGCAGAGCAAAATAACAGATATGAAAACGACTAACGCACAAATAACAACAATAAAAAAATATTTTGCAGCAGAGATGATGTTAATGGAGAAATAAATGGCCGAAACAGTATTTTCAAATATATTAACTACGATAAATAATATCAACAAAAAGGCAAAAACAAATTCACCCGTATATTAAAATACATCTAGCAAATGAAATATTTATCATCCAAACACACACACACACACATACACAAATACTCTTCTACGAGAACTGGTAATCCATGCGACCAGATTTTAAAACAACAAGATATTAAAAGAAGTTTACAGATTAAAAATAAGCCTAATTTTTCAAAGCTTTTTAATAACAGTTTATAAAAACATAAAAAAGTGTACTTTAATCCCCTAATTCAAAAACGATTATTAAAGTTAATGAATACTTTAAAGATATTTTAGCCATACAAAATCCATGCTTTAAAGCTAGTAACGATAAGTTTGAAAACAAGAACATGTGACTTACCCAAGAGAATTAATGGCTGCCTCCACCTCCAAACTGAAGGCACAACCATTCGAAATGTGTTGCAATAGATTTGGCAAGACTTTCTCCAGTAATCCCAAGTTTTCCTCAGTGTACTGTTTGCTTAGAGGAGCTCCAGGTGTTACCGGAGCCCCATCGCCATGCATTTTCAAAGCTCTCACGGTGGCCACTACAGTGCTCGTATACGGCCTAGCAAACGGCACTTAATGTTGCTGAATTTTTCCATGTCGATATTTGAACCGAAACCCGCTTCTGGGCAAGTAAATCCTTCATTGCCAACCAATTTCCAGGCGATTTCATCAGCAACAATGGAAGAACAAGCATAAGCTATATTTTTGGACCGTAACGGGAGTGGCTTCGAAAGTCTGCACAAGATTAGGCGCCTGTTACGTCTACGATCGAAAGCATTTAATATTTTCCAAAATCTCTCTTTCATGTCTTCCATATTTCAGGCCAAAACCAAAACCACTATGATTTCACTGGCCATCGAAATGGAATATGAAGTGGTACGTGCCAGTGCCTTCTCTGTGGACAATTGACCGATTGTTTTTTGTCTCAAATATCTGTCATTAATATCAACAGCATGCTACCACATTATGGTCTCAGGATCAATATCCAAATTTATTATTCCCAAACTTTTTATTTATTTGTTAGCGAACCAGGAACGTTTTTTGTTAATACTTAAAGGTTGTAGGCGTCTCAGTAGAATTTCCGAGAACTGTTGGGTATTTTAACCGGAAATGCAGGTATCTAGTTGGACAGCCAATAAATTATTGGCTGTTACAATACCATGAATATCACCAGTAAGATGAAGATTAAAGTCTTCTATGGGAATCACTTCGGCATAACCACCACCATCGGAACCCTTTTCAATACCAAAGGTAGGTCCTTGAGAAGGCAGAGGCGCATATAGGCGATTGCCAATGCTTGAACTTAGCCGATGGTAGTGGTGCTTTTACCTTCACCAAGCGGAGTGGGAGTAATTCTGTTGGTATAAAAAAAAATTTAATGAAATTATAAATCAATCAGTTTCATACTCGTATGTTATTATATATAAACTTATCACAAGCTATTGATGTTTTTATCAAATTATATCAAAAATATCTCAGTTTTGTAGCGTAAAAAATTAGACAGGGTAGTAGGAACTATTTTACTTAAGATACATCTATCAAATATTTAATTTTTCTTTACTCTTTAGTGGTTACGCTTATTTGGGCAAATATTCGACAACTGTGCCTGCACCTCAAGCATATACATTTTAATATAACTGAACCAATTCAAAATTCCCAAAACCAAGCACAAAAAAAAAAAAAATTTAACAATAAGTAGAACATTTATTTCAGAGAAAAATTGAATCGCGTTAAAAATGACAGATAAGAGTTATAAAAAGCATATTTTATTTGCAAGTTGGTGTATGCACACACACACACAGACACAATCCTGCTCTAAAAAATACCATAAAAATACTGAAAACAATATTATAGATGAGGACGGGCGGCATTTGTAATACAAAAATAAAAATAAATTCCGAAAAACACTGCGCACATACACATAAACAAATAAAGGAAATATAATATTGTGGCGACATATGAAAATATAACAGCATTTCATAAACAATATCTATGAAATGTATGCGTGCATACATACACGCACACTTGCAAATACCCAAACAGCAGCCCACTTAGTGTTGCCATATTTGAAAATTTGTGTTATTGTCCAAGTTCCTTTAGGAGTTGCTTTGATTGCGTCACACACACGCTCTTACCAGTCACAAACACAAAAGATATGCTGATAATACCGAGTTCAAACATACCCCTTAATTGCGCAATTAAGACATTTTTCGCAATTAAGGCCCTAATTGACTTTAATTTATCATACAACAAGTCAATTAGTAAATTGAGCAATTAGTAGTTAATTGTATCACTGAATGCGTAAAACGCAAATTGCAACCCTGGTCAGAGGCATGTTTATTAAGAACTGTGTTCAGTGAGCAGAAAAATGTCCTATAATGGCGAGTCAAAAAATATAAAGAAATCAAACTGAATTTTCAACCAGACTAGACTGAACTTCAATAAATAAACTTTACAAAATTGTCAAGCTTTCCTTTTTCTTTCTTTTAAGCACCGATAATTTTGAATCAAAAACCGATCGCAATGACTCCAAGAGCTCCACCATATTTCTATTATGAGCAAGAAAAATTTATTTTAAACCAAAATTTGCATCGATTTCTAAAATTTACAAACACGAATATTCACGAAACAAGTAAAAATGTGATTTTATTTTTATTGAACATTTTTATTTTGATATTAATATATTTATATAGGCTAATCGTTCTAACTTAGTTAAAATCTCAGAAAGACATGATGATAAATATTCCTAGGCACAAAGGAAGTCAACACCAGTTTTATTCAACTTACACAGCAGAGCAGAACAGTTGTTTTCGAAAGTCGCTACACTTTTTTTCATCATGTCTTTCTGAGATTTTAACTAAGTTAGAACAATTAGCCTATATAAATATTAATAAAGTAAAAATCATATTTTTTCAGCTGTCAAATGATAATTGAGTCAGTTAAATTGAGTATGTGTGAACACTAGATTTAATTGGGCAATTAAAATGAAATTGACTCAATTAAAAATGCATGTCCGAGCACAATATAAGGCTATTCGATTATGTCTAAATCCCCTTATACCAGGGACCGTAATGATTAGGCGTTTTATTTTAAATATCACAATTTAATTGATATATTCTGAGTTTTAGTTTTCCCTTAGAAAGTGAATGTTATTTTCTCAGCTCAATTTATTGCTCCGAAAACAAGAGTTATTTCTTAGTTCTTATATATTCTTAAGAAAGCAGAAATTTTTTTCCAAAATTATTCTCGATCAGAAAGTAAAAGTTGTTCTTTGATTTTTATTTACTCCTCAATATGTATGATATTTATAAATTTTCTTATTTTGCTTTCAAAACAAATCATTTTGTAACTGAAAATATACAAAATTTAATTTAACAAATGAAAGCTTTTGCAAGAAGTATGACCATAAGTTCGATTTCAAACCGATTAATATTAATTTTAGCAAAATGAAAACTCAAGAAATAGTTTTTATTTCCTGAAGAACAAATAAAACTAAAAAAAAAATAATTGGTGGTAAATATAAATTTAAAGCACTAAAAAACAGCCTTTTTATAAAGTATGCATTTTGCGCCTTATATTTCTCATATCGAACGCTCGACACTTTTTCCACAATAATACCTGTATTTCGTTTGATTAGTGTTTTAAGAATATTTGAAAATTTATTTTGAACTGTTTAGTCAGATTTTCTTAAAAACCGGCTTTTATTGCTTCAGCATGTAACATATCGCTTTCGGTTGGATTATTCAAGGGTAATTTTCGGAACGGCAACACTGAGACTTAACAAATTGTGCTGCCGTCGGTTTGATGCAGTTCTCGTTACCTTTTTCATAATAAAATTGGAACAAATAGAAACTGTTATCACAGTCAACTGATTCACTTAACAAGTGGAAATAAATATGAATACGCACGAGTACTGGTGATGAAAGTGTAGCGGCTTTCGAAATCGGCTGTTCTGCTCTGCTGTGTAAGTTCAATATGTAAAACTTATATTCTCTTTCCCTTATAGTTTGAATTATTTATCATGTTTTTCTGAATTTAAAACCCTTTTCGAATAATTCAGTATAGCAATAAACAGTTCGATGAAAATTAGTTAAAATTTTTAAGATATTTGAAAAATGAAATTGTATATGGCAGCACTGATCACACTCATTCATATTTTACGAATTCTCTTCCACTCTAGCAGGCACACTGCATCACCCCATAATACCCCCCTCATGTTCTGAATAACTCCAAAAGCAAAAAAGCTAATAAAAACCATTCATATTAACGCAAAGGCATACAATTATGTACGTGTATGTGTGTGTGCAAACAAATTCACACACACACACGTTCATACATATACAAAAAAGTACTTTCGTGTATTTTTATACACAATCGAGAAATTTACAGATTCAGAGATTTCGGATTGGCGGAGAAGAGACCGAATTTTATGATCTTTATGTGATGCCATCAAATATTATAAAATAAATGGGGGAGTAGAAGTGGACTTGTGTATGTGAATGGGTGTTTTGTCGTTGCATATTTAACGGCGTACGACAATTGTGTTGATATATTTTTATTTTTTATTATTATTTTTTATTATATAAATGGTTCTTCCGTTGAGCTGTGAGAAATCAGGAACGAAACTGATTTAATGCTGATATCTTTTCTCGAAAAGAGTGCAACATTTTTTACACTTTTTAACAAAAAACGGCAACATGCCGGTATATGAAATTGAGGAATTTATTAGAAATTAATCCAACATCTCTTACAAAAGTAATTTCTGTTTTAAAGCTGCACTTTTTAGAAACGAATTGAATAATTTTAACTTGTTTTCGGGAAAAGAAGAAGACATAAGACTTTGATGCAAAATTTACGAGTTCAATCGAAACAGATGTTGCGCCTTCCGCTTGAAAAAGTCTTTTCAAAAGTCGTGATTCTTGTTCACGAATTTCATTGTGATACCTGAAGAGGCTGTTTTATATGTTAACGAAATTATTACTAGACTGAGTTGGCTGTCGGTGAAAGTTCTAGGACTATGACTGTGGATATGCTGGTGTTCAGAACAATATTGGCTGCTTTTTTATTTATATTCTAATTATTTTTTTTAAAAACCTGACAAAAAAACGAGACATCTTGTGGTCCTGAACTTCCTTAAAGCAACTTTAAATATTTCGAGATAAAAATTTAGTTTTGACAAAAAGGCAGCAAAAGTCGGTCAATATAATTTAAACTGATACAAAAGGGGACTTAAAATAAATACAATAAAAAAACACAAAACAGTAAATCGATTAACTAAGAAGAGTAAATTGAAAATCAATGCACTCTAAAAACTAGAAGACACTGTTTAACATAAAACTAAAGTTTGAATATTAATTGTTAATACAGAAAGTTTAAAACAAAAAAAATTTATTATTGTGACAAAAGTTGAGGCGGTTTTCAGAAACTGATATACGGACACTGACGTTTTTCTTTCCATATATTTCAATATATTTTGTTTATAAATTTATTTCTGTATTTGATTTATGGCGAAAGAGGAAACATGAGGGGTACGTAGCTACTTCTTTGTCGCGTTCACATTATGACTTTATGAAGCGAAATAGAACTGACGGGACTTGCTTCAAGCTAAATTGTTGTGTGTAAGAGCCGATTTCCAATTGCTTTCATATCAAGCATTTTTGTAATACATACTTTATTTCCTATTTTTTTAGAGTAACCACCATTTTCTTTTTCGAAAAACCCTTTACTTAATCTCAAGGGATGAGGCATCCCCCATAACTATTTTTTACACAACGATTCTACAAATAAACCCTGACATGAAACAGAAAAAATAAAATAAAATAAAATAAATAAAATCCGAAACAAACAATGGCGGCAGCAGCAGTCTTGAATACAAAAATTTAATTTCGTAAAAAGCCTCATAAAAAATATTACCATTTGCCAGGGAGTAAAAAAAGGAAGAAGAGAGCGAAACAGGCGACGAATTATGTTGACAAAAAGAAAAAAAAGAGGGTGTATGATGGAACAAAACAACGACAAAAGTAGAAGAAGAGAGAAACCCATAAAAATTTATGTGTTTGCTGATTTTTTGGCTGACTTTGTTGAAACTCGTCTTTATGCCACCCTTAAAAAGTTAATGTTGCAAAGAAAAAAGAACAACAACATTCAAGTTGAAAAAGTGTTTTGTTGTTCTTAAAAAAGCCAAAATGCACATGAAATTATAGCAAAAATATCCTCAGCACATTAAACATTTGCCAAAAATTGCCAAAATGAAAAACAGGGGAAACAAATACAAATAAAAGAAATAAAAAAAAAAATGATTACGAATATTCTACTGCCACGTTTGGAAACAAGTCCCCATTCCTTTTAGATTTCAAAAAGGGCATAAAAGGAATTTTTATAACATCAGCGTCTGTTGTTATCCCGTCAACTTGCATGCACACACACACACACACACGCAAGCATACCTACAGAAATGGTCATGCAAGAAACAGCAGCAGCAACCGTTATAATTCTCATACTCCCACCCACATGCACGGGCACATACTCGTGCACATACTCTTTCCTACACACACACAAAATCCTTATCATTATTTTTAACATCCATTTTTTGTTTACGCTTTGATGGCCTAAGCAAGCGTGGGTCTGCTTATCAATGTGTGCGTGTGTGTATGTGTGTGTGAGCATTAAAACTGTCGTAACTGTTTTTGATTGTTTCTCAAATAAACTCACACTAATACAGCAACACGGACTGCCACAAAAAAAAAATACTTTTTATCCCGTCGGCCTGTTTGAGTTTTTCTTCTTTATTTTTCTTCTTTTTGTGTGTGAGTGTGTGTGTTATGTTACCGCCTGCCAACCCCTCGTGATCCCCCCCAACCCCACGCAAATCTTTAGCCATTATTTTCAAAATAATAACATAAAACTGTTTTTTGTTGTTGCTCTGGACGACTGTTTCATTTGAATTGTTTTATTCGTTTTAGTTTTTTCTCCCCACATTTTTGTTCTTCTTACATTTTCCTGTTTATTTTCCCATTTTTCTGAGGGGGCTGCAAATTATTCCGTCTTCACAGCACGAAATATGTTTTTTAGCCAATCTAATGCTGAAGGTCTGTTTTTGTGAAGATTTATCTTAAGGCTTTTTGCTAATGGAATGAAGTGGCTAAATTAGATTTTTATGTAGATTGGCGGAGTGGCAAAAAAAAACCTGCAGAAGCGAAATGGCATAATTTTTTCAAACAGAATTTATGTTCCGAATTCGAAATGGAGTTTCAGTTGTTTTAGTACGTACATGTATAAGTATGTGTGTGTATGTGTGTATTGGCGAGATGAAAGGAAAAACAATATGTTTTGGGGAATTACAACCATCTTTTGTAGACCCACTTAGAGAAGTGATGGCGATAAATTAAGGACGCATTTAATCGAGACACATTCATAATATATCGGAGAGCACGTATGAATTGTTAAATCGTTTAAACTGCTTGATCTGAGTACCTGGTGTTGCCTTCCATTGGGAATAGCTTTAATATAAGCAGCGTAATCAAGTTGAAATTACAATTTCCGAAGAGATTTATTCTTCTGCGACTTTTTTTTGCCTTCGAGATTGAAGAGATCCAGGAAGGGTGTTTTTCTTAGATAAAGGAGATGAAAATCGAGTTTCTTAGAGAGCGCAAGGACATACAAAAAAGTTCTTATCAAAACTGCTCCGAGAATTGCGAAATCCACTGGCACAAGTCTAATACGAGTCGAGTTCGGTTAGACGAAAATTAAAATCTATATAAATTTAGTTCCACTTATGTAAAATTTTCGATTAAACGAAACGAAGCTACGAAAATTAATCCGCATTGTCAACTACAATTCATACGATAAGTGATAAGAAAAACCATAATTCGGTTGATGTCAATTTTTTCCAGGGGGTAAGTTGCGACACCCGATACTTACCGAAAATTGTATGTAGATTGTATTTTCACTTTGATCGATATCGAATGAAGTAACTCGACTCCAGAAACACTTGCGAATAATATTCAAAACTAAAATGTAAATAACACGAAGTTCATGAAAAGATATGCCTTAAACACAATAACGACAGCAGGCTACACGAACACCGACTACAAAAGTCGTTGGCTACAATCGTCGCCTCGTAGCCAGCTACTTAATTATTTTGAAAACGACACCACCAAATCAATAACCATGAGTTGTTGTTTGCAGTACAATTCTCTTCATACGCCCATGTAGCCGCTGTCATATATTTAATACTCTTAAATAGTGTTATTCCAATAAAATATATTTCAAGTCCACAATATATGACAAGAAATCATTTCATTAGCTTGGAAATATAGTTTGTTGTTGCTCTTTGCATAATAAAATAATCTACTTTCATGTTTACAACAATATAATTTATTTATATTACACTGGCAACATTGCATTTACTCATTGTCGCTCACCAGAATAAAATTTAGTTTAATTTGACTACAATAACAAAAACAGCAGGGACAACAACCAGTAGCCGTGTTGCCTGTAGTAGTAAAAATAATCATTCTATCCTATTTTTGACAAGTTGTAGTCTGTAGTCTGCTGTCGTAATTGTGTTTAATGCCATAGGCTACAGATTTAAACAGAAATAGGAAATATACATGAAAAAACACCAAAAGAATACCCGTTTTGAAAAAAAGATTCTTGGAAAAATTTTGGGGAAAACAGCACAAAAAAATACCCGAAAATATCAAAATGAAAACTCTGCTTCTTATTGGTTTTTCTTTATGTAGGCATAAGTCTCTAAGCTGGCAACACTTCTTTAACTGGTGGCCATTTTGCCAACTGTCAAATGATTTATGTTTAGTTTGATTTGGCATTTTAATAGGAATGGACTGACTCCTGAACAGCCCTCCCAAATTGCGCAAATTTATTTGGAAAATCATGGTTCTGTTCGAAATGCGTATCGCGCGAATTCTGTTTACCGAAGGAGTTGGCGTTTGTCAATAAGAAAAAACTGCCGTATTTGGAGTGATTATAATCCCCACGAGTATGTTGAGATACAGTTAACTCCAGGAAAAATTTGTGTTTGGTGTGCTTCATCAGCTGCTGGAGTCATTCGTCCGTTCTTCTTTAAAACGATGCTCATCCAAAATGTTGAAGTTATTCACGGATAGTAGGAAAGTTATCGGTGTGTACTACAATGCAAGGAGGAGATTAACTCATACATGCACTGTGAAAGCATAGAGATAATATGGATTCCAGGACATCAGGGAATACCTGAAAATGCTGAGGCAGATATTCCAGCAAAGATGGGAGCATTGATGGCAAACATCACACTACACAATCCAAAGCCATTTCAGGTTTTTAAGAACGAACTGAAACAATGGGCTATAGAATTGCATACAAGAGATTGGCAGCACGCTACCGTAGGTAGGGTGACTAGAATTCTATGGGGAGACCCAGATGGTAGTAGGACAAAGGAGATCCTAACACTGAATAGGCCTGGTTCATTTAATAACAGGACATACAGAGTCAAGGAATCACCTGGCACGAGTGGGTATCGTTGACGATATAACATGCAGGGCCTGTCAGGAAGAGGACGAAACACTGGAGCACTACTTGTGCTGCTGTCCAGCTTTTAGTCAAATCAGAAGACTAACAATTAATCAGGAGATTATACAGGAGATGGAATTTCTTAGGGGTTCTAATTGGAGGGACTTAAGAAGATATATTGAGGAAACTAGGTTCATAATGTTATCAAATTCAAAGGTTTTTTACGGTACTGATGGAGGCTCCCTCGAATGGGAACTCCTTACAATAGAGCACACAACAGGCCTATGGGGCCTAAGTGTAATCCGTTAGTGGATTGGGATGATTAATGCCCCTCTTTTCGACCTAACCTAATGGTGATCGCTGCAGAGTCATGATTATTGACTCTTTCGTTTATTAAACAACAGCTTGTCAAACAATTGATTTATGGAAGTAAACGTTTAGTTACCAAATTATTTCACGTTTTGGGGCCGTGAATTGGCCTGCAAGATCGTGCGATTCAACGCCGCTAGAAGAAGATGCTAGTCTATGCCCTTGAGTTCACCATTTTTAGAACAACATTTGCTGCAACATTAGCTGCGTTATTGCTGTTATACGGCCACATATTTCGGGAAAATTCAATAAAAGTTAAACCTCCAGATTGGACTACGTCCAACCCGTCCGCGACAGTCTTATGCCAGGAGTCATATTTAAATTATAATACTAGAATATTTTCTTTCGAATAAAGCAAATTTCGTGTCATCTTTGATTTATTCCGTTTCTAAGTTCTGCACCTCTATAAAAATCCCCCTTTCTAAATGCTTTGACACAACCTCAACCCAAATACAGAGAGAGAAAAACGTTACATTTTCTTAAAATATCTTAAGCAAATTTAAGGGTGGATCTTTTACAATGTGGTGTCACATTAAGACAATCAAAACCTTAAAGGTCAGTCTTAGAATTAAGTCGCATGTAAATTGTTTCCCTTTGACCCAAAGCACAACCTTAAGACAGTCGCCAATGGTCACTCACCGTTTTCTTTTTATTGGGTGGTAACAATTGGCCTGACCTTTTTATAATTAAAAAAAAAAAACGTCCATTGAAAATGGTTTGATTTAATGGTTAAATAATTTCACACTCATTGAAATGGAATTATTTATTGTTCCAGTTCTGGTTGACAGATTTATATGAATTTATTTTTATTTGAATCTTTCCTAAGATATTCATGTAAAGAAAAGGACGAGAACAAAAGAAGTGTTAAGTTTAGATTTAAATATTACGGTTGATAGTTTGGCAAAGACAGTTTGACAATGATCAGGGAAGTTTAAATACGTTACAAAAAGAAAATGCTATTGTTTTTCTTTTTATTATTATACAGGGACCGTGAAGGACTCTACACTAGAAACTGATCTATGGAATGGGCGAAATGGAAGTTACTTCTGAAGTCTTCTATACCGGCAAGAGCCTTGACACTACAAACTAGACAAAAATCGAAAACGTTAATGACAAACCGAAACTACTAACAAACAGGGGAAGATATTGAAGTCCCAAAGAGGACTACGGGAAGGTGGCGAACGCGATGGAAGGTGAACAGACATGCACTCATTCCTAAGATAAAAATATGGCCCAAAAAGTGACAAAAAGGGGAAGTTAGTTATTACTGAGTTTAATTATTAAATTAAATATCTTCTGTTTCTTAAATATTTTTTTCCTCGGACCGTCAGTAGTTGCTTTAGCCCTGCTCATGGAATGAGTTATGCAGGAACTATGAAAGGAGGGGATATTGTGGAGAAGATGGGTTATGCCAGTTGGAGAGTTTTATTCCTTTAGTGTGATTTATATGCTGCCACCAGTACTATGCCTTCGTCGTTGCATCAGATCGTTAACAATTAATACAACCGCTCATTAATGCAGATCAGAAAAACTCTATTCCATATTTATGATTTATTCCAAGATCGAGGATGTTCGGTTTCGTAGTTCACGCATTAATTACTTCAGTCAACAGCCGGTTGTTAGTTAATACACGTTGCACTCAACCTTCGCTGAGGGTGCCATGTTACCCTTTTTTTCTTAATTTAATTATGAAATAATAGTTTTTTTTCTTCCAGTTTTTTCATATATATAAAAATTTCATTTCTGTCGAAAGTCCCTAAATAAATTACATGGAAATTAGGAATTAATGCAAGACTTTTAATTTGAAAAAAGTGCGAAATCGAGAAGTTATTTATGTTCTATTGACATAACAAAAACCTATCACATATTTATTAACGTAAAGCAGCAGTTATTTTAGAAAAAAAAAATTCCTGTAAATGAAAATGAAACACAGCGTGTTTTCTTAGAGTGTCACAATTTTAAGTTGGCATCACTGCTTTATTTGATCACCCATTTAACAGCTGATGGTTGCTTTTTGTTTAGTTTCCTTTGAGATTTCATTATGAATCGACTTGCACCAGAGCAACGCGCCCAAATTGTTGAAATTTTTAATCAAAATAATTGTTCTATTTGTAAAAAACTCATCCATTCAAAATTTTATTTTCCGATGAAGCCCATTTCTGGCAGAATGGGTACGTAAATAAACAGAATTGTTGCATTTGGAATGAGGAGAATCCACAAGATTTCGAAGTTATTGGCCCATATGTCTTTAAAAACGATGATGGTCAGAATGTTACAGTCAATGGTGAACGGTATAGGAACATGATTCGACATTTTTTCGTACCTCAATTGGGTGGCATTTATCTTGGTGATATCATGTCACTGATATATGATTACAACAAGACGGAGCAACTTGCCACACATCGGGCGCTTCAATTGATTTACAAAAAAAAAATTTTTATAAAAAAATAATTTCACGTAACGACCCACTTAATTTTCCATCAAGATCGTGTGATATAACCCAATTGGATTGCATGTGGAAGTCAACATTTCAAGAGTCATCTGCGAAATACGGCTACAAATGCTGCGAAAAGTTGTTAAAAATTGGTACTCCAGATTGGGCCTTCTACGCACCAGCCGTGGCGGGCACATGGCAGAAATCATGTTTAAACATTAATTTCATTAAATTTTCTTTCAAATAAAGTCCGTTTCATTGATAATAAAAATACATTTTTTTAATATGACTTTAACTTGTATCACTCTATAAAAAACACCCGTTATATATGAGCCGGTAATCAGGTAAGAACACATTGCAAAAAGGAATCATTTATAAATACCTCTACTAATTCCCTCTTATTAGAATAATCCTGAACGCCAGGTCAAGACAAATTTATAATGCGCTACTAAGTGAACTGTAAACTTAACAACTCAAAGATCGTTGCCCAATAGAATAAAGATTTTTTTTTTTATGTTAAGGCAAATAATATAATATTTATTAACAAAATGCAGTGAAATAAAATCATTTAATCGCATGTGTTTGACAAAAAAAAAAAGTCTTCCTGGTGCAACGAAAACAAAAGAAGCTTAAGCCAGAGTAGCAAAAATTCGGCGATTAATTTGCAATTTCAATGAAATCAATAATTATTATTTTGTATTTATTAGAACAAAGAGGTCAAGCATGAACATGCACTCAGTTTATGTTTTATAAGTAAACACACATGCACGTTCATGGATGTACTCGTTTAAGGATTATTAAAACGGAGGACATTTAAGCAATTCTAAATACAAAACGTACGCGTTGGAAAGAAGACTTAAATTTGTGTAACACATTTGAGGCCCACAACTGCATTACGCACACACACACACACACACACAGATGTTTGAATTAAATTCGTATTGCATGTTCATATTCGTATGTGTGTGTGTGTGTGTGTACTCGCATGCAGATATGCCGAGTTATACAGTTAATCGTGTGTATATATTTAAATGAAATCCTTCTCACATCGAGATCACATTATGAGTCCTGCAAATGTCCCAGGAATTGTACGTCTTTTATTAAGATTTTACAGCGATTTGAAGTTGATGGTGTTTCACGCAAAATAAGCTGAAAGAGCGTAATCGGATTATCACTTTAATATTTTGCTGGCTTTATTTTTGTTAACATTAATGCTTATCAACTTGTTATTGCTTAAAACGAGGAACTCCTATTCATTTATATGAAACGATAATTTAAAAAATTCCATATAAAATTTGTTACTTGAAAATAAAATAGATTTTTGTAGATCTACTTGAGATCGAAGTTATTTCCCACTGCGCATGTGTCTGTAAGTGTAATGTCTGTCGATTTCTTTTCTAGAAAATAATGCAACATTTTTTACACTTTTTAAGAGAAAATGGCAACATTTTGCCATTTCAAAAAAGGGAATTTATTAGAAATTAATTCAACATCTCTCACGAAAAATAATTTCTGCTTTAAAAATTTTCCAAACTTCCACATTTTAGAAAATAGGTGAAAAATGTTACATGTTTTTTAGGAAAGAAAACGCCATAAATGTAGAATATTAACGCAGTTTAAGCAGTTCTACCCATTCAGATCTGCAAAAATGTACACAACCAAAAAGCACGAGTTTCTTGTTAAATTATTGTGATTGAAAATTATTCTCATCCTTTTTCTAATTTTTTTCCTGTTAGTTCGAAGAAACACAATTTTTTCTTATCGAAAACAGTTCTCGTATCCTGTTTTATAATAAAATTTTTATAAATAGAAACCACTTAACGAGTGGTAATAAAGAAAAATACCCATGAGTATTGATGATGAAGGTGTGGCGGCATTCGAAAACAGGTGTTTCGCTCTGCTGTGTAAGCTTAATATATAAATCTGTTGTTGACTTTTCCTTGTGTTTTGGAATATTTATCCCGGCTTTCTGAATTAAAAACACTTTTCGAACAATTTGCCTATAAGAATTAGATTTAACTTGAACAGTTTTGACAATTATTCGAATAATTTTTTTCGAAGACTTTATATAAATAGTACTATATTTGTAAATTTAATATATTCTTATCGACTTCATAATTATATATCTCTCACTCTCTTTACAATAAGACCGTTAAATAAGAAACTACCCTAAATTAAAAATAGTCTTAAGGTTTGTGTATATATACCGATCGTAAGATCTCATGGGTATCTGATGGAATAACTTTTTAAAGCTTGTAAACATATTATACTTATAAATTAACAAAAAAATGTCTTTTTTTTTGCAAAAAATCAATTGTTTTTTTTTTAAATTTCTGATTAAAGGTTTCCTGATAATCCTGATAATTAGCCCCTGTAATATGCGCCTCAATTGATGACTGAATTTTTAAATAAAATTTTGAGAAAAGGAGTCAGCACATTTAAAATTTAGGGGTATTGGAGGTATATAACGGTATACGATTTTAATCAAAATTTTTATTAATTGTATTGAAATTTCGATCGATATCATGTTTTATTTCATCATGTTTTCGAAAGTCGCTGCAGTTGCAGCTTTTAGTTCAGTGCTAGTAATCCTTTTGAGTTAGTGAGGAGTTACTAGGTGGTCCAATATAACCAAAGGGGTTTCAATTTCTTGTCAAATTGATAAATTTTTTATTTTCTTCTCATTGTTTCGAATAGATGATTTGGAAATTTGCTAATGGAACAGTACAGTTGAGCAACGTGTCCAAGTCGTTGAACTTTATTTTTTGAATCAAAAGCCCATTTTTTCGACTCAGGATGCGTATCGCAATTCTTCACTCACTCAAAAAAAATTACTAGCACTAACTAAAAGCTGCAACTGTAGTGGCTTTCGAAAAAATGATGAAATTAAACATGATATTGATTGAAATTTAAGTAATACAAATTTTGATCCACATCGAATATGCCCCCCGGGTCTTAACTGATGATTGCAAATATTCGACAATAAGCGGCAGTAACGAAACAACCTGTTGTATTGAATACTACAGGACAGTATTCGGGAAGATGGAGAAACAGTGACACACGAAATGTCTTCACATAAGAATTAGCAACGCAGTAAAGCAAATCTATATCTGAGGTGAGGTCTAGTGCGAATGAGATGCAAAACTATCGAAAGAGACTAAACGATGAGTGGTCCGGCTGCACCTAAAAAATAGTGGCCAACGAGGCTTGATGTTGTACGACTTTGTGATTTGTAAATTAATTTTAATTTTGAATACAAATTACGTTTAGTTCGATCCTACTTCAGGAGTTCCAAAATATCGATTGTATAACATGCGTATTTTTAATTCCATCGCGAGACACAATTATTAATATATTTCGAGCTGCCTGTTCAAAATCACTGGTTTTATCTCAAAAAAAAAAAAAAAATTAAGTGTCCAAATTTCATAGCAGGATCATTCAATGTCTCGACAAGTTTTAACATGAAACTGCATGCACACACATACACATACATACATCTCGCATTTGCAGGCATGTATGTGTGAATGACCCCTGCGGTTATTTATGTAACTGTTCTTATTGTTTGATTTAAAAATATTTTTGCTTTAAATTTCATTATCTGTAAATTGTAACACCAAATGTAACCGGTATTAAGGCATTCTCAAGGGTCAGACGATTGGTCAACCTTTTGTTGTAATTGTTGTTGTTATTGTCCTGTAATTGCTGAAAGTGTTGTTGTCTTGTGCTTTAAAATCGACTATTTTTTCAAACTGCCCATAATGACCTCTTGTCAACGTTATTAAAAATAAGGAAATAAATAAAATTCTGAAAAAAACATCCCTAAATAAGCACGTTCCATGGATAAACTAATGAAAATGAAATAATTTTTCAAATCCAATCAATGCGTTTCAAAAAGAAAAAAAAGAATTAATAAAATAAAACTGAATCTCCATACAATAGCAAACCGTCTCAGGGGTCAGGCAAAAGAAATTTTCAAGCCACAGAATCATCCAGTTGAATCGTTTATAGGGGTGGCAAACGGCTGGATCTTGTCATAGAAATATCGAGCAGGATGGCTAAACAGGAGTTTGAAAAAGGTGGCCGAGTTTGAAATGGCGCTAGAATTTAAAATTTATTACTTTTTTTTGTGAAACAAAACAATAACCGTAAATTTTTGCCATTAAAATTTAGTATTTTAGACGAAAATGTTTGTGTTGGAAACAAGAAAAAAAAAATCTTTTAAATGTGCTAAAAACGTTGGGAAACAAATTTGCCCAATAAAAAGGATTTAGGGATGTTTGTTTAGTATAAAAAGGATGGCAATTGTTAAAATGATACTCCTGATTCTTGGATAGTGACCCTCATGGGTTGCAGGGCAAAACACCCTTCATTTACAGCTTGACCTTTTTTATGCTTTTATATTGAATTTATAATTTTTTGCATTGATTTTAGTATTTAAATTTCCTATGGTTTGTGAGAATCTGTAATTGTTTGACCTTTTTGTTGTGTGAAATGTGACAGTTTTCGTTATAAATGCGATCCAGTTTTAACGACTTTTTTTTAATTGTTTCAAAATTTTAAATTTATCGTGTCTCTTCATGAAGTGTAACGGAAAAATTCATAATTTACAAAATTTAAACAAAAAGCAGAAAAAAGTTTGTATTTCACGCAACTGAAGAAATAAATTTCACGAGCAATCAATTTTTATATGCCATATTGTCCATGGACGCATAGAATAGCGTTATAGTAGTCATGGCCATGGTGGTACCACGACTACAAATCTAACTGGACCAAATTAATATCTCCACAAGTAGTTAAAGAAAAAAAATTTTTTTTATAAAAATTTTTCATTAGATATGATTAAGACGTAACGCGTCATCTAATCAAACCGGCGAAATAATCAGGTATCGGGCATTGTAACGTTTAAAAGGTGGACTTTTCAAACATATTGGTCTGTTCCACTTTGATGTAAATGGATGATTTTTTTCGAAAATCGGGAAGGAATTGGTTTTACCCCATTATAAAAAAATATTGAGGTCTCAGCAGATCTGGACGTTTTTAGGTTGTAAGAAACTTCCCTGGCTAATTCTGAGAATCCTTTATGCATGTGTGTGTGTGTGTTTGTGTGTGTAAGTTACCCGCTTATAACTTTGAAACGGCATGACTAATTTGAACCACATTGATTCAGTGAATTTGAGCCGATTCAAACCCGTAGATTTGAAACAATTAAAAAACATTTTGTAAAGAGTTTTTTTTTAAAATAACTTTTAAACAGCTTTACCGATCAATTCCAGAAACTGATAAACTCTCAAGATCAAAAAATCACGTCGCCCACTAAAAATCGGGTTAAAAAGCGGTTAATCCGTTCGTGAGATATCGTGAACAAAATAAATCGAAACAAAAGATTTTGTTTTTTAAATCCGAAGTTATGTCTACGAGTATATACAATCAGTTAGTGTTCTCGATCCTTTTATAGGACTTGAAAAACTACATCAATCTATACTAATCACGTGAAACTTAGGAAAGTAGTTCAAAAGTCATAAAATTTAGAAAATTAAATTAGAATTAAAAATTAAACAAAATCGAAAATTCGATACCGGACAATTAACATGTTTTGGTCCAAAAGTGGGAAAAACTAACTGCCTGTTTCACGATGTCGAAAGAATTATTTCTATTGTTTAATTATATATGAAACAAAAACAAAATTTTATAAACTGTTTTCGTTTTAAATGTAGTTGTGCGAATGAAAGGAAGTCCTCGATTTTGTGAAACAGGCAGTAAAACTTTTTCTTTCATGAAAAAGTGATTTCTGTAAAGCAAATCCGAAATAACTTATCTGTTCTCAATTCTCTTGTAGAACTTGTCCAGCCCTTTTGAGAAACTTATTAATCTCTGCTACTCACGTGTGAGTCGCTTAATCAATTTATTAAGCTCTCTTTAGACTTTTGAGCTCAAAGACCTCAAAATCGTAGAGCAGGACACGGATAAAATTAGCGCGAAATTGCAGGGATGGAATTTACGATCAACTGTTTTCCAAATTTTTTATTTGTATTTATATTCAACATACTTTACAAAGTAAATTTGTAAAGTATTTGGTGCACAGATGCCAGTGGGTAACTGAGACCAGAAGAACTATTAATCAATACAGTTGTTTCAAGCGTGGAAATTAACTAGTGCGAGTGAGACGCAAAACTCTCGAAAGAGAGTAAACAATCAGTGGTGTGGTCGCACTTGAAATATAATTGCCAACGCGGCTTGAAGTTGAGTGACTCAGAGCTGCTTTAAGACTTTAAAATTTATTTTTTTAATAAATATTTTAAGTACTAAAATTGAAACAAAGCGCAAATTACTAAAACAGCTGATTGTTAGCGTTGCCAGACGTTCGAATAAATGTGTGACAATCATATGGCTGCATAGTATTTGCCGGGAACATTTTAATACTACAGTTATTGGGAAGGAATTCAACGCAAATAAAAATTCCCACTTTTTAAAATTAATTGCGCTCCACTCCCTTTTAATCATTAATTCAGTGCAAGATTTTTATGACAGCCATAAAAAAACTTTCGAAGCACTCCCTCGTGGATTTATGACAGACTTGAGCATTTCCAATAACATATTTATCGTTTTATTTGTATTCATATCCGAATAAAGAAACAGGATTTGCATGCAAATTTATATTTGATTGATTGTTAATGATAAAGTTAATTTAAGACGAGCTGCAGGAGTTATTAGCATAACACTAATTATGTGTGGGTTGGGCGTTGGATATTAATTCTATTTACGAATGTGTGTGTGTGTGTGTGTTTATATAAGTATGAAGAGTTTTAATTTAAATTATTAATTGCCAGAGGACAGCATTTTAATAATTAGAAATGCTGAACTCTACGCCAAGTTAAAAGAAAATAATTAAAGCTTTCCAGCGTTTTAAGCTTAATTCTGTTAAAGGCTTCGTCTTTTATACAGTTTGTGTAAAGAATTAAATTAAATTAAATTAAATTAAATTAAATTACAAAACGGATCGATTCATTTGATTTGGTTTTGACTAACAGTTTAAACCGTAAAGTTTTTCATTATTTCTTTGCTTATTAATTTAATTCAATTTACAAATCGGCTCTAATATTTAATAATTATCGGCAATGCTTTTCAGTTATCCTTGGGACCTACTGCATTCTGTTCATGAATGGGTTCCTAACTACGGATGAGATACTAGAGTCAAGGGAAAAATTACAACCGTGGACTAGAATAGGAAAACCGTGCCTTGAAGTAATTTCTTACAAAAGAAAATATATAATTTACCGCTGCTGCTTTTTAACATTTTAAAAATTATACGAGGTCTGTCAAAATAATAAGATGACTTTTAGTTTGCCTCTAATAATATTTATTTATTCCAAAAATATTTATTTATTTTATTTCTATTTTCTTTCGCTGTCTTGGATTATCACTCGGGAGGTAGACCCTACTGGAAAGAAGGGATATTGATGAGAGGCCAGATGAAGATACACAGGGAAGGACCTCCACATATGCAGTGCATTGTGCCATGAATAGAGGGAATAGTGTTGAAATGACTGTTTGGATAGGGAATTTAATTTCTTTTTACAGTAACGACGAAGGAGGGTGATGCAAACTTTTTTTTCGAAGTCATAAAAAAATTTTTAAGCGTGCATTTCGACAGAATTATTTATAAAATATTGAACACAATACTGGGGGCTTTATTAGAGAAAAGTATAGGAATATATTTTCCGGGCAGTTTTACTGTAAATGCCAGCGTTGGTTGGTTGGTTGGCCTTATGAGATTCGAAGAAAGAAAATTGCGTTTTAGTTAAACCTTTTATTACATGTACAGGATATTTTTGGTAACGAAAACATTCGTTTTTCTGCTAAAAACAAATCCATCCTTCAAACATGTGTCTGTCCGGCCATCAATATGTACTTGAAGAATGTTTTCCAACAAAAGGGATTTGAACGCATTCCCTTGTAACGTCTTGCAGCCTAATTCAAAGAAATTCCGAGAAAATTTTTTAAATCCACCAGATTTAAAAAAAAATAAATTTCCCTAAAACTGAAGGATATTTGAAAGAATTGTATTTATTATGGACGGATTACCGAAGAAAATTAGAGCAAAAACTTTAAAAATTTCTATTGTTTTTAGCAAAAAAAAAAAAACCTTAATGAAAAGCGAGTTGCTCTAGTTTTCGTTGTTCGTGGACAATTAAACAAAAGCCTGAAGGCCGAAGTAGGGACGGCCATTTCTTGCCATGTTAATGGCATAAAATCTGTAGCTGATCTTTTTATTTTCGGTTTGGCTGCGGCAAGAAAAAACTACAATTCCACTAACAGGTAAATCTTCTTCTTCACTTCATACTTGTAAATATTAACAGTGAAATTGGTTCAGGACATTTTTGAAATTGTTGTTAAATATTGTTTGTATCTGCAAAATATGCCTGTTAGTGAGTCAGTTATGGTAAAAATATTATAATTCATTTAAGTCCTTTCTTGCCTTCACTCTTTTGTGTCTTGTTTGCTTCGCTATTCTGAATTCGTTTGTTCTACTTCCACCACCGCTGAGTTAACTGCTCGTCAACTTTATTAACGAATTTTTAATCCGGCATCCGGCATTTGTTTGGTAGCCGTTAGCGTGTTCTTTCACTTTGGCAAACTTCGTTTTCAACTCTTAGATTTATGATGTCATTCGCATGTTTCACCATGTCCTGTTCATTATCCTTGACCATAATTATCTTGGCTACACTGTCAACTAAACAAAGAAGTACACGTTCTATTTACAATTATTCTTCGTGTCTTACATAAATTTTTTTCTTTGCCTTCAACGCTTAAAACTAAATTTCCTTTCTAAATGCCACGAATTGTTTTTTCTTTGAAATAGTTTCTTATCTTAAGAATTTATTCGATTTGAGTTTTTTGCCAGCAGGTAAATTTTAGTAGAACGTTTTTTAAAGCAAACAATCCTTTAACCCTTTCATTTCTTGTGCAAGCCGGAGGAAAAATATTCCCATGAGTGTCCTTGGAATTGTAAACATTTCCCTGAATAATTGTTTTCATAGAGAAATATGTGCTGCGTTTTTCAAGACCTCATTTTTTCTATTGTTCTTTTTTATGGCAGAAATTTGTAATAAAAAAAACACCTTGAGTTTGTTCTGTTTTTGGGCGATTAGTTTACCAAAATTAGTTCAAATGAAACCAACAACTTGTCTTAACCCTTTCAAACAGACATTTTTTTAAAGGCTGTCATAAAATTTTCATCACATTTTAATATTTTCTTTAGAAAATAAATAACCAAGCCTCAGGGCGAAAATATGTTAAGTTGCTTTTATTTTTGTTGAAGTTTAACGGCAAAAAATAGCGGAATTGTACAAGATCTTATCTTGTGCAGAAACGGTTTACACGCACAAAAATAATTTTGAAATGAATTTTCTTGGTTCATAAAATTATTGTTGCTGACAATGATTTCCACCAACACTTTGTAACTGCGTAGATCCGACATTCATTTTGCTTTGGCAAGTTGCCTACTTTATCCATGTTGTAAGTACCATTAATTTTTAGAGGCGTGTCATTTTCCGCCTTTCAAATAATAGTATTGTAGTGTAACCAGGATTGTATCGCTTGCGAAAAGTTTTACAGGAATTGCTAAAGAAGAAGTAGTTTCAAATTCATATGATTTGTGGCCGTGCAAAAATAGATTAGCAACTTATATGGGCGTGGCATTATGCAGTTTTCCTACTTGAATAATGCGTCCTTACAAAAGTGATATGTAACTGAAACCTTTTAATGGGATCTCTTTGGCATGACAAGTGGAAAATCTTATATTCAGATACGAGACCATGGGCGTAGCGAGAACCTTCTGAACTACTGTTGCCCCTCGGAATTATTGAAAATTATTCTCTATAGAAGAATACTATCATGTTAATAAAAAAGTAGTTCACATACTGCAAATTTAACTGTCTGGCTCACGAGGTCATTCGATATCCTTCTGTCGACAGAAAATTCTAAAATGTTGTTTTTGTTTAAAAGAATTTTGTTGACAAGACGATATGCCAGTGGCATCGTGGGGCAGGTAGTGAAATTATTTATAACGACACAATAATTCTCTACTTTGTAAAGTTTTTAAAACTATTATTTTGTTATATAACAAAATTAGTTTCAATCACCGTTGTTTGATAACACAGAGTTGTATTCGGTGTATTGAGTTGTATTCTGGAGAAAAAACATGTAACGGAGCTTTAATTTTACGCGAAAAGTAAATACTCGTTACAGCAAAATACGTATATGGAACAGCACCATTTTCTTTTAATAATATTGAAAGTGAATTGTTATTTTGCTTATTAAATATCATATAAAATATTAATGGTAGAATTCCTAAAAATATATTTTATTATTATTAGCTTAATATTTGATAAATTTCTATGAGACATTTGTAAAATAAGACTTTAAAAATATATGAAATTTATTTGTTGGGTGGTTAAGCAGTGTCTATATGTATATATATATATTTCATTGGCGCTTTATACCAAATCGTCAGTGGACTTTAACCACAGTTTTGAAAGGTTTCAAACTTCTCAACTTATTAAAAGACTTCTATAAACCATTTGAGAATTTAAATGAAAACCCTTAAATGATTTAAAAAAAATCACATTATAATAAGTGTAGTAGGCAATGAAACTTGTACAAACCAAAACCCAACAAACAACTTTTATTCGATATGACTCTATTTAATTTTTCTGCACCTTTATACAATTATAAATACTTCGGATAACTATGAAAGTATTTATAAATAAATAAAATATTTATATATAAATAAAATACTTTCTAGAAATTAGAAACCAGCGAAAAATGTGTTTGCTTTCTCACAACAAATTTCTAGCTGCGCCAATGTAAGAGGAGACACCTGTTTTTGTGGTACACTTTTAGGTATCGAACCGTCCGCCAATATTTATAAATAATTTATGGTTTGATAGGTAATTTTGTGTTGATAAGCAATATAAAATGTGTTTTAGTGTAAATGAACAATATGTAATTTTAGAATAAAAATATTATAAAAGCCTTTGAAATTTTGAGCGAAATTAATTCTAAATTTTTTTTAATTTTTTTTTGTTATGCACGGGCAAATACACATGTAAACATTTAAAGATCGCTGAGTAATAATTTTTGTGCGTGGTTGAGTGATAACAACAGGAACAAGTTTTTAACTCCATGTCAACTAAAGAAAGAGTTAGACACGAAGGCTGCCTTTTGTTCTATTTAACAATTAAAACTACCAAAAAAATTTTAAAATAAAACAATTATTTTTCCTACAAATTCATAATTTAGCGGAATTCAACGTTCAGTTTATATTTTCAATCGCCCGTATTATGAATGACGATGGCGACGTCACATCAACACGGCAGCTAAAAGTTGTCACTTGTCTAGTCTTTGTGGAAAGAAATTGACTTCTGGTCACATATTCTATTAATATTATTATGCTTTAGAGAATACCAAAAGGCAGTTAATAATAATCAATTATTGTCGACAATTAAATGACAAAAAACAAATTTTTGCTGTCGTGTTGATGTGACGTCGACGTCGTCGTTCATAATATGGACGAATATCTCCAAACCCAATATCATATACAATGTGATTCTTATGTAATTTTAAGAGGAACACTCAGGACTAGAAAAGATAAAAATAAAACAATTTTTTTTTTGGAAAAACATAATATTTGATATTTCAAAAATTAATTTAATCAAAGATGTTATATTTTTTAGCGGATCTTTTCTTGTAATAGCGCTTATTATTGTGTTAAAAGATCCTGAAACTTTGCAGGATAAGTTTTTCCTGTTCATGATATAATTTTTCTGTCATTCAAAAACTTTGATAAAATAATCTAGACTCCCACGACGACGAGCGGTTCCAGTCGTTTCATATAAAACAAAACAGAGAATGCTCAAGTTAACGGCAGTACCTGCCTTTCGGCCTTACCTGACGGTGCTCTCAAGCAGTGGGCCACACCAGTGCAGCTCCATGGGTCTCCGCGACAAAACCATTTTCATACACCTTGAGATAGGCCTTATCGGGCCTACTTCAAACCCTTGTTACTTCCGAGGAAAGCATGTCGTCAGCACCAACAGGAAATAAAGGTCAAAGTCATAAGACTTTTTCCTCCTGAAACTCTCAGTACCAACAACACACCACCACTTCCGTAACGTCTGCTGATTCGCAGCAGCCCATAGTTGGGTCGAAGTCCCAGCATAGTATAAATATGCCAGAACATCAACCCTTATCTGACATCTCTACCAGCGACTCTTGGTATAAAACCACAGCCACCACGTGGACTCATTGAAGAGACCTCAACCAACACCTGGCCACAGAATCATCCGAAGTCTCATCTGTGGGGCTCAACTAGATCCTGTGGTACCAGTGTATGGAAACTGGTTACGCCTCACACGTCAAACCTGTAGGAGGTTAGTAACCTACTATTGATTTCTGATCCTTTGTATGGCGAGACCCAGGTATCCTTCCACCTGTATTTCTAATCTTTTCCCCAGGAAGTACTGAGGGAATAAAACAAAACAGTATAATTTGCTTGTGGCCTGTGCCGTTTAGACATTTCAACAGCACCTGCCACAAAAACTCACTTAAAAAGACCAGAGAAAATCGTCTCCACATCCATCGCTCAATTGGGGATCGAAGCCACAACCTTCGGCTTCATAGCCAATGCTTTTCTCGTTACTTCAAGCGCTAGCAAGACGTTTGTAGTGGAATGCCTCAAGGAATGACCTCCCACTACTGCACAAGATCATGGGCAATGAGTTGTTATCCGTAAATTTCACCATTCAGTGCAAGTCCTTGACTACGAAGTTGCTCCGTTAATCCTTTTCCAACTCACAACCCATATAGAAGTAACGCATGCGCCTCTAATTCTGTATATTATAATTTTACTAACTTTAATTTATTTCATTTGTACATAAGAAAGTATGTACTTTATATGTACATACATAATTATATGCCATTATGTACATTTGCTATGTAGTAAATGCTTGAGTATATAATAAAACAACAATTGGCTTCGAAGCATATTTAAGCACAAGATAAAATATCCCATTTTGTTTAAATAGAATGTTAAACATTCTAAAAATATTTTGCAGGAAAAATTATACACATAAAATTGAATTGAGGTTTTGTCATCTGAAATATTTTATTAGAAACTATAACTTAAATTCTGTGAAAATTTACCTTTAGAAACTTAAAAAAGATTCAAACAAACAAACGCACACACACACATGCACACATTTGCTTGCAATTATGTATAGAATAACATAAATTTATAATTAGTTCATTTAAGTTTACATATAGAAATGTTTATTTAATTATAATAAAGGATATTCACACACACACACACGAATGCAACTGCATGCATAGAATATTTGCCCAGCAAACATTTATTTTGGTTAACACTCTTCTTTATACTTCAGACGCAATATTCCTTTAAGAAAAAGCTACTGGACAATATAAAAATATGTATGAAATTTTGTCGAATTACATTTTAACCAGTGAGTATATTTGCCAATTAATGTTTTAATTAAATTAACATTTCTGTTATTTAACGATAATTTATATTTGAAACAACATTTTAATTAAAGTCTCATAAAACTGTTCTTTACACAACTGCCGTATAAAAATCATTGCTCCTTATCAAAAATAAACTATTCCTCCTTATCTAATACCGTGTTCAGACATGCATTTTTAATTGAGTCAATTTAATTTCAATTGCGCAATTAAATCTAGTATTCACACATACTCAATTTAAGTGACTCAATTATCATTTGACAGCTGAAAAAACATCGTTTTTATTTGTTTCTTAAATATTCGTGTTAGTAAATTTAAAAAAAGTAAATTTTAAAAGAAATTTTGCTTGCATATAATAGAAATATGGAGTCATTGCGATCGATTATTGATTCAAAATTATCAGTGCTTAAAAAAGAAAAAGGAAAATAAGCAACAGCTCCTTTCATTATTCCAGAAATATGCAGCTCCAAGGTTAATGTGCACGTTGGCCAATGCAACTGGAATAATTTTGTTTACATCCTTGAAATTGTTCAATTCATCAGTCACTTGGAATTGTAATGACGACTATTTCTTTAAGACTTATTTTCGTATGACTCGCGCAAGTTTTAATATACTCTGTGGCTTTTTGTATAAATTAAATTTTAGTAAGTACAAAGATATGTTTTGCTTTACTTTTATTTCAAAGATTAATTTATTTTTATATAAAGCCCAACTTCTTCAGCTCATCCACCCTCTCATCATATATTTACGTGACCGTTTTATCTTCGGCCACGAAGCTTCTCTATTCGGCTTGACCACAACTCCAAAAGAGCAGCTTCACTGGCCTCACTCCATGCGTGCCACTTTCTCTTCATTTTTTCCTATTTATAAAAGATATATATTAATAAATAATTTATGAATTTCAGAAAAAAACGTACCTTCTTCATCAGCCATTTCGTTTTTGTTTATTCATTTACTGGAGTTCAGTCTACAATGTTTGAAAATTCAGTTTGTTTTGTTTATACTTTTTGATATTTTGGCTTCGAGTTTTACGCAATTAGTGCTGCTAATTGCTCAATTTATTAATTAACTTATTGTATGATAAATTGAGGTCAATTAAGGCCATAATTGAGATGCAATAATTGCGCAATTAAGGGGCATGCCTGAACACGATATAGCCTCTCGCTTTATTCAAGGCCCTAGACACAGTTGCCAGACTTAAAGATATATCGTCATTTTGGCGATTTTGGGTGCTAAAAATATCATATTTTTGAAATAATTTCCTCTATAGATTTGATGATTTTTTAAAGCGAAAATTTATTTGTATTCGTTGGGGTCTAGGTAATCAAAAACCAGATATAATTGACAAACTGTATTTGTAAGAACCGACTAAACATTAAATTCCAGTTCAATAGCAAAAATAATATGGAAAACGGTTAAAAATTTTAACTATCACCGCAAACCGGGTCAAATTCAGTTAATCTGCTCGTGAGATATCGTGAACGGAAAAATTCGCAAAAATTATTTTTCTAATTTCGAAATCATATATCTAATCAGGTAGAGATCTATATTCTTTTATTAAACTTGAAAGAAGAGTACTCCTAAACTTAGAATCTGAACTTGAACCGATTAGCAGCGGTACATTTTAAAATATCTAAGAAAAAACTTTGAAAAAAAGTTTTCAAAAAGTTTTTTTTCTAGAATAACTTTTTAGCCGCTGCACCAATCGATTCCACAAACTAGTCAACTTTTAACAATAAAACACCACGTCGATCACTAGAAATCGGGTGAAAATCGTACAATACGTTCGTCAGATATCATGAACGTACAAATTCTAAAAATTTTATTTTTTTTTAAACTCTGATATTATATATCTCATCAGTTGGTGTTCTCGATCCTTTATGGTAATCGAAAAAAGATCGTTCCTAAGCTTAGCTTTCCTGCTAATTTGAACCGATTCGAACCGGTAGAATTTAAGGTATCTCAAAGACAAATTTTTCAAAGTGTTTTTTAGAATAACTTTTCAGTAACTTTACCAATGGATTCCACAAACTAAGAATAAAAAACCACATCGATTACTGCAAATCGGGTAAAAATCGTATACCCGTGCGTGACATATCACGGACGAAAAATTTAAAAAATGTTTTTATTTTTTCAAACTCCGAAATTATATATCAAATCAATTAGTGTTCTGTATTCTTTTATAGTAACGAAAACTCTATTAGTCACGTGGGAATCGGTTGTTTTCAAATTTAAATTAACAGTGTTTTAGACCGAAGAGGTCAAAAGTGTAGAATAGCGTAAAACCAGGTAACAATAGTTTTGCGGCCCAAATTAGCGGGAAGTTGCAGGGATGACCCTTAGGGTTTTCTATTTTTGATATAAACTTTATGTGAAAATTGTATACGAGAATTATATCAATGCCAAAATGATGTCAACACATTTAAATTATATTCTTTATGTTCCGTTTTTTCAGAATGTTCGTTCTATTTGACTTAAATCAAACTTTCTTTTTGCAAAACTTTTGGGACAATTTGTCCTAAAAACAATAAAACGGGTTGAGAACAATTCTGGGCACATTTCCATTTTTACTTGGCTGGACTACAAGATTATTTGATTATGGCGAATTCCATATTATCTTCCAAAAATCGTTTGGAAGACATTAAAAGGAATTGCCTGAGTTTATATTAGCGGGTATGCCCGTTTATATAAATAATATTATATTGTTTTATATGTTTTAGGTTATAATGAGTACAACAGTTGAAATACTTATTTATGGGTGAGTGTGTGTGTGTTTGTTTGTCTACACACATAATTGATTTGCATGTGTGTTATATATTGTTTATAAGTTATTGCTTATCTGTGTGTGTGTGTGTGTGTGTGTGTGTGAGTGCATTTACCTGTGTGTGTGTGTGTGTATGTTTTGTTACCCTCAGGGATTCAACAGGACTAACAAACTAATAAATTTGAAATGTTCAAAAATGATGATGATTATAATGAATAATTATGTAAATACCAAATGCGTATACACACACACACATACATACAGTTGTATGTATGTGTTTTCATACAGAAAACAACGTAATAAAATCAAAGTATGCGTAAAAGGCATCTGTATTGGAGATAACAGCCAGAGCAGAGTTCCAAAAGTTCCAGGATCGGGGAGGTGCAAATCTTAAGACACAAAATTTAATGCCACAAGAGAAAAAGGATATTAATAGAATACAAAAGCTTTAAGGAACACTGTCTTATGCAAATTGGTGTTGCAAACTGCACTCTGCACGGGATTGCTTCAAATTGATTCCATCTTTTGATCTATAGCGTTATGGAAATAAAAGGATCAGGTTGCGCCATAACTATTCACTTAATTGAAGAACGATTGGACGCGCTCATTTAAGCTCTTCGAATAAAATTTTTTTTAACCTGTTTAGCAGTTTCACTTTCTTCCCTTCAAAAACTTTTTCTTGATAAACTGTTTGTTTGTCAAAATTCATAAAAAGTTAAAGTGAAAATAACTTCAATTTGTTGCCATTTAACAATTCCAAAATAAATTCAATTAATACTGCAAGACATGACAAGAATCAGGAGAAAATCATCATTAATCTGATTAACCAACTTGTACACCAAAGCAAAACAGCTGTTTTCGCAGGCCGCTATACTTCCATAATTGCTTTTATCACTTATTTGTTTTATCAATTATTTCATTAATTATTGAACTAATTAATAAATAAAAGAGACAATATTTCCAGCAAAATAAAAACACCCTCTTTTTGAGATACCCTTTAAAAAGTGATATGTTTGTATTTGTTATTTAATACACACTTTTGTTAGATATAAAAAAGTCAATATTTAAGTTCTATTAATTAGAAACATTTTTGATGTGTATTAAAATAATGAAAAGCTTAAAAAAAACTAAATTAATTTTACTAAAATTGTTTATTTTATGGGATTTTTGTTAGAAAAATCAAAATAATGAAGACATGTTTTGCCATAACAATTCTTTTATAAGATCTTTTTTTTTCAAATATTTTCAATATAAATTTAATGGCAATTTATCAGAACTCAAGTGCATGCTAGTGAAATAAATTATTTATGTATAATTATGAAATATGTTAATAATTTCTATTGATTATTTGCTGCACAAACAAATAAGAGAACCATTTTTGTGAATGTATTTCAACGAGAAGTTTATAAATGAAAAATAAATTTAATCTGCCATTTTCTTGGCATTTTTCATTGAAAACAATTAATGAAAACAGTTAACAGGTTGTTAATTTATTAATATATTAATTAATATAAAACTATAAATTTTCATTTCGAAAAGATTTAATAAGAATTGATACAAGTTTTATTATTTGAACTTGAAAATTAATTAATTTATCAAGCTGAGAATTACTCTATCTAGAGTTCAAATATGGGAGTCTGTAAATAATTTTTTTATCTAAGAACTGGTATTATCTACGAATTTCTAGAATATATTTTTTAATTATCCAATGCGCATGATATCAAATAAAAACTGACTCCCTTATTGTCCATCATTTCCACATATACTGCTGCGATAAATATTAGAATCTACTCTAATTTTCTCGATTTAGAATTACAGGTTAGTTGAAAACACTATATTATAACTTTTAAATCCAAGGACTATGCAAAATACCGTTGTACTTTAGTTCCTTTACCTGTTCACCTAACGAAATGCTGTCGTCACGCATATGAAAGGTTGGTAGTATTACAACATTGGGTACCTGCGGTAAATTGAAAATAATATCTAAATTTTATAACCGATTTTTATGGTTTATAGCTTTTTTTATTTCTAAGATCTGTAACTATTAGATAAAGGTGCAAAGTGTTGAATATTAGCTTTAAATTTTTTTTAATTTCATTTTAATCTCAAAAAAATTAAGAATTTTGCACGAAAATTTTTTTTCTCGATTAATATCTGAATATTTCCAAAACGATAAGAGATAAAGAAAAACTGAGAGTGACTAAAATAAAAACAATTTTGTTACACATCTTCTGGTGTTTTACTTTTTAAAATCGGATGACTCGTTCCCGAGTTAGGGTGAAATATGTCTACGTACCTGGCTAATTGCCACGCCCATAAAAAAAAAATCTGGACCTTATGGAAAAAACCCGTAAACGGATTCGAGTTTAGCTCATCAAAATCCATATAGTGCACATAGTTTTATTTAAAGGCGCGACAAAAAGTTATTTTTTGCAGAGCAGTGTTATTAAAGCAAAACATTAATTTCATGGACATCAAGTATAAAAATGCTCAGTATGATTCTGGAAGAAGCAAACCGAAAATGGAATATTTTGTCATAATCAGGGGACTTCGTAATTGACAAAAGTGAAGGTTTTTATATTCTACTTCGTTAAAAATATTTATTAAATAGTTAATAAAAAAGTATAAGAGCTCAGATGAGATGGCGTTGCGTCATCAGATTCAGTACGGATCCGTTCTGATAGTTTTCTGATAATAAAAAAATATTCTAAATAATCCAGTCTTAATGAAAAATCGAATTTAATACGAGTTCTCACACAGAAAAGCAATTTTTAAAGCCTGACTAAAATAATTCTTAACTCCATAACCGCCACTTAGTAAAGAACTCTTTTTTTTCTTAATGCATATTTATGAATTGCTTTTCTACTTCTCTTTTTTTGAATTTAGGTTATGAAAACTAGTGGTGAAATGTATCGTTTCGGAACTAAAATGAGAGGCGATAGTGTTCAAATGACAGATGAAGAGAGATGCAAAGATAGAGAATATGTTGTCCCCATTTTAATTTTAACTTCATCAGAAAAATAGTAATTTTGTTTTTTTTTACATAAAATAAATAAATTTGCGAAAATTTGCTTTAATAGACAAGCGATTAATTTAAAACTAACCGATTCAACGAAAACAGCAACTGGAATATATTTATAAGGGTATTCAATTAAACAAGAGTTTGTGATAATCGACTAAACACGCAAACAATTATTCGAGGTTAACTTTCAATCCACTGATAATCGAATAACTTAAACTTGGTCTAGTGGGCAGTTTATCAGTCCATATTTATAAAGTTCTAATGGGATATAAATTCATTGAGTTACGGGCCTTTAGATTTCAAAAATTTAGAATAGTTTTTTAATAACAAAAAAAAATTTTAAATGTTATCATCTGAAAGAAAAATTTAAGTAACTAAATATGTTAGTGAAAACACTCAATTATGAATTTTCATAGAAAATATTTCTTAAACTTTTTTTTTCGTGTTGCGATGCCATTTCACGAGTTCCCATCCAGCATTGGTCTCCCACTATCATTATGGCCGTTAAAACGCGTTTTTTATTACCGCAAGATCTTTTGGAACCCTTTCCCTTTTTTCTTTTCCAAAAATTGGAGTTTTAATCAAAAAGAATTTTTTTAGCGATGTCGAATTGATTTCTAATAAAATCTTTGCTTTCGAATGACATGATGTTGCCATATTCTATTAAAAAGTGTAAGAATTGTAGCATTTTTTTTAGAAAAGAAAAGAAGAGAACATGGTTCTGTAATTAAAACAAACCTGGCATACCAACGGCTGGTAGGTATGCCCATGATGTTTTTAACAAATTGACTGACATTGTGTCTTTTGGTGTTTCCTAAAAATCCATCTGCTTTTTCAGGAAGGAGTTCCAAGCTTTTCTTTCAGCGCTGGCTAGTTCCGTTCACAGCAAAATATGTGGAGCACTCTTTGTAACTTATTTTATATCGGGATATATACAATAACTATAATAATAATAATAATAATAATAATAATAGTAATAATAATATTAATAATAATAATAATAATAATAATAATAATAATAATAATAATAATAATAATAATATTATTAATAATATTTTTAATAATAATAATAAAATAATAATAATAATTTTAATAATAATAATAACTATAGTTATAATTATAACAATTAAATAAAGAAATACAAAAATAAGCACAAGGAAATGAAAATTTCCTTCTTCTTGCCTGTAGTCATGCAGAAATGATCATCAGTTACATGATCAATTGGATCTTTCCATTCGCTCGACAAAACTCGGTAAGTGAAAGCTTCAGGTAGTACCCTTTACTCGCCCTAAATTTCCTAAATACGGCAATGAAAATTCGAATTCGTAACTTCTGAATAGTTGTCCGATTATAATAATTTAAAAGCTTAAAACGTTTGGAACAAAATTTTATTTGAGAAAAATTTTATAAAGTTTTCCAGCCTCCGTGGCATTTACCAAGAGAAGAAAGAAATTAAAGTTTTTCAAACTTAAAAGTCCGCAACTTATAAAATTTTTATCCGACGAATACAAAAAAATATGGGCTGTTAAAAGAGAAGCATGTCTTCCAAACGTTGTAAAATTTGCTTAATTTGAATAATCCGCGATTAGCGACCCTAATTTGGCGAACAAAACCAATAATTTTAGAGCCTCATTTATTTGTGGCGCAGTTTAATTGAGTGTTTGTGCATTTTTGTTTATTTTAAAGTTCCATATTTAAAATTATCTGCCATGCAGGCAGTATTTTGTTTGAAGATTCTCTAACGAAATTGAATTCATAGTTTTTAGAACTCGGTTTAGTACAGCTACTAAAACGAATTAGTACTCCCGTATAAGTTAAACACCTTTAACAACTTCTGTACATTTCAATCTTTCTCACCAACACTTACAAACATTTAATATACCCGTACGAGTGTGTGTGTGTGTTTGTATGTCACTGGATTAGCACAGAAGACAGAATTCCACTTAAACACTAAAACAACTGCAATCCCAAGTAATTCTAACGAGGCCGGATTAGTAACAAATACGGCACCGGACCCAAATCGCAACAATACAATTGAAGCAGTAAAAGGATTAACGGTTTTGTACTCGCTTTGCATAGCATTTGCACGCAGGTACATAACTCTAAATGATATCCTTCGAGGATATTTGGTTTCGCGAGTTGTTCATTTAGTCCTCTAGTAAAGAAAGACAAGAGGAAAAAAATATTAAAACAGAAACCCATAAAACAGGCACGCACAAGACGAATGCTCTAGATTTAAATGACTCGACTATTGTAACCTTTGCCCGACACATGTAACAAAAGGGAAAAAAGCACTCCTTTTTAATCTTCTGTTACGCGAGAAATTTGATAAAAATATGACAAATTGTTTTAAGTCGCACAAGACTCTGTTCATCCTTTTCCGTGTGCAACACATGTTTGTTAGCGAATTCGAGGATAATTTTTGAGACAAAGATGGAAGCGGATTAAATGCTTCGTAGTTTGTTTTTTTTTTTTTATTATTTTTGCCGGCAGCAGAAATGGGCAGTCGATTGCGTGAGTGGAAAACGTGAGTTGGTTGAAGTGAATAAATTTTTGTGTACGTCGGCATTCGAATAAAAATTATTCGAACAAATTTTTCACTTTTCGTTCAATCGCACAAAATTCTTTAATTTAGAATAAAATACAATTCGTACCGATTTTAACGAATATTCGAATAATATTTTTTTTTTTTGCACTTTATAAAAATGGAACTATATTTTCATAAAATTCTTTAGTTTATGTTAAAAATATTAGCTTTTCGTTTGTAACCGACTGGTTTCTTATTATTAACAAAAAAAAAATATTTATCTGATAATTCGTTTTTGCTCAAATTTTTCAAATTTATTCGTATTAAATATTTTATTTTCTATTTCTTCGAATGAAAGTTCAAGGCCATTCGACTGTTCGAACAAGATAAAAATTATGAAATTTGATTTGAAAGATTATAAAACCGAAATATTTGACAACACTGATTTTTACTCATGGTATGACACAGTGATGCCATTTTGACGATTTTCAGGATATTTTGCAAACACTTTTATGTTTAAATTTTTATATATTCTGAATACCCTTCTTATGAATCTATTATTTTGATACTTTTTCAATCTTTTGGTTCGCTTCGTGTTGCAAATAATTTGACTCCGTTTTTAAAAATTTGAGATCTCATACGATCATCATATTTTAAGATCCTTTTAAGCTTCCCTGACTAAATTTTGAGAACACGTTACTATGTTTGTATGTATCAGTGTGTGTTTGGCCCGCTTATAACTTTTGAACTGAGTTTTGAGCTAAGCCCAACTAAACCTGTGAATTTGAACCGATTCGAGCCGGTACATTTCAAGATATCGCAAAATATATTAAGAAAAACACTTATCAAAATGATTTTTTAAATAAATTTTGAACTGCTTCATCGATCGAGTTTACAGCTTGTGATATGTAAAAATCACGTCGACCACCTCAAACCGGGTCGCAATCGGTTAACCCGTTTGTAAGAAATTGTAAACGAAAAAATTCGAAAGAAGTGGTTTTTTATAAACTCCGATATTATATATCTGATCAGTTAGTGTTCTCGATTTTTTTTCATAGTATTGAAAGGACGAACGAACGTTCCTGAACTTAGTTTTCCTGTGAATTTGAACCAGTACATTTCAAGATATCTCAGAGAACTCTACAAATAAGGTATTTTTTTAGTTTTTTTTAAGAATAACTTTCCAAGGCTTCACCGATCGGTTTCACAAGACTTTAAAAATCAAGTCGATCAGCACAAACCGAAATCGAAACAAATTATTTATCTGATCAGTTTCTGTTCTCGATCATTTTACAGTTACCGAAAACAAAACCATTTATCGGTAATAACGTGGGGATCGTTTGATTTAAGAATAACAATAATTTTTTTAACTCAAAGAGCTTGAAAGCTAAAAAAAAAGAGTTAAAATTAGGGAAAGTCCAAGGCACGGGTTAACAGCAGAGTAGCCTACAATGGATCCACTTTAATACTATAGTTAATTTTTTAAATAAAACTCCCAAAAAGGCAGGCAAAATGATGTTGGATTTGGTACACTGGTCCACCCACTTTTCACGGGCTGCTTTTAAAGATCGAACATTTAAACACTTTCAGCTAACTCCCTTTACAAGAACAGAAGCGAGATGTTGCGATTTTCAATATTCTTCGCAGTCACGGTTTGTGTTTATTTCTTTATGCAAAAACAATTTTTTTGTTTGTATGAAATGTTACACACGATACCATCTCAGTTAGAAACCCAAAATTCTTTAAAGACCAACACGAAATTGCATAAACTATTCAATTGTAGTTCGCTAAGGAAAATTTATTGGTTATCGGGAAAATGATGGACGAATGGCTTGAAATATTTATTACCCGAAGAAAAAAAGGCGAATATATGCGCAGGGTTTTACGAAATTCTTTCATCTCTGGCCTTGACTTAATCCTTCATTTAAATAATAGATAATAAAAATCTAGTATAAAAGATTCCATGAACTCAATTTTTACAAACCGTGAATAGAACAAAAGCGTGGTAGCGCACAATTGATGAAGTTAATCTGGGACATCGTTATATGTCTTTCCATAGAATTTTTTATTGAAAATTACTGCAAAAGGTTGTTCGAAATGATTTACAAAGTCTTCATTGTAAAACTAATTTCAATAATAAAATGCAAAGAAAAATTGTGTGGATGTTTTTATTTCCTAAAGAAATATGTTGATGTTTATTTTCCTTGAAGTTTTATCACCGACTGTCAAGTTTAATTATGAATATATTATTTTAGCCGCAACTGTCATTGAAAAGGATGCATCTGTTATCATCGTTATTGATATTGTCATTCGAACTCAACTAGTGGGGCAACGGCTAATTGAGATCAATTCAAAATTTAAAATTTCTCATCCCATAATCATAATTTGTTTAAGATGCTGATCTTAAATGATCTCTAACCTCAAGTGAATTCTTTTTGTTTAGATAAGTTCGCTTCTGAAATGATCTGCACAAGACATGGAAATCTTTTTGAAACAAATTTCAAATCATGTTTCACGCTTGTGCGGCTCCTTTTTGTTAAACTTTTTTGTTCAATGAGAGGATCAGCCGCTCTTACAAAATGATTTTAAGATTTTTCTTGTTTTTTTTGTCATCTTCCTGATTTAACTATCGTATATCCCAATTTATTTGCGATTGTTCAAAGTAGTTCCTGTTTTCTAAAGTTCATTGATTTGCCAAAAATATTTACATTTGGCGCAATTTTCTCAAAATGTCTCAATTATTTAGGCCACTTATGACCACGTACATGGATGGCATGAGTGGTTTCAAAGTCGAACGAACAACGTTGTTTTTAGGATTTTGTTGAGAGCAGGATTAGGGTTTGCTAAATATGAAAACATCTTTTTTCCCCTTGATATTAAACAAAGCATTTGTGGAAGTGGTTGATTGATGGAAGTGAAAGAGAAATAGTTTTTTACAACATTTGAGGTTATGAGATCGATAAGGAGTTTATATATGAGAGCGGATCCTACTGTTTGATTCGTCTGCATTCAATCTAATCAAAATAAAGTACATATTAGATTAAGATTATAAAGAATCACAAATTCATTAAATAGTTGAAAAGGAAATATTCAACGAATTTTGAACCTCCTCAATAGAGTACGTTCCCTCCAGCCGTGGCATTCATATGCCAGAAGTCATATTTGAATTACAACGCCAGAAGATTATCTTTGAGTAAAATTAATTTCTTGTCAATTTAAGAAATTCATGTTTGTTTTTCACAGTTCTATACCTCTATAATAAACACCCTTTAGTAACAATTCTAATTTGAAAAAATTTCAAACAGAGTGGCAAAATGTTTACGAAAGTAGCTGTATCAAAGTTTTGCTGCAAGTATTTCATTAAGAAATCTTTTTTAAATTTGTAATAACACGGTGTGTTATTGTTAAGTCATATTGTAATAACACCGTGTTCAGACACACCTCTTAATTGCGCAATTAACGGATTTTTCGCAGTTAAGGCCTTAATTGACCACAATTTATCATACAACAAGTCAATTAGTAAATTGAGCAATTAGTAGTTAATTGTATCACTAATTGCATAAAACTCGAATTGCAACCCTGGTCATAAGTGTGTTTATTAAGAACTGTGTTGAGTGAGCAGAAAAGTGTCCTATAATGGCGAGCCAAATATCAAGACATATAAAGAAATCCAACTGAATTTTCAGACTGAACTCCAACAAATAAACTTTTCAAAATTGTCAAGTTTTCCTTTTTCTTTTTTTAGGAACTGATAATTTTGAATAAAAAATCGATTGCAATGACGCCAAGAGCTCCATATTTCTATTATGTGCAAGTAAAATTTCTTTTAAACCAAAATTTGCATCCATTTTTAAAATTTACAAACACGAATATTCACGAAACAAATAAAAATCATGTTTTTTCAGCTGTCAAATGATAATTGAGTCAGTTAAATTGAGTATGTGTGAACACTAGATTTAATTGATCAATTAAAATTAAATTGACTCAATTAAAAATGCATGTCTAACATAACTTGTTTTATATAAAGTTATTTTTAGCAAAATTTGAAAAACAATTTTCAAATTCATAAGAGACAGTTGCTTTTCTGAAAATTTGTTTTATTAGCCTGTTATAAATCTGCAAAAACAAAATATATTTATTTTTTAATTTTCGTTTTGAGAACATTTTATTTTTAAACATGAAAATACGGCAGATATTTATTTTAATTTTTTTTTGGGCGTCTTCGAATCTAACAGTTCGAATCGGTTTAAAGTTTATAAAACGGTGAAATACATACACACACATACATACATATGTATATACATATGTACATACAGACTTAGTGACGGGGTCTCAGGAGTAGTAGGGCATGGTTCGTAGGACATCAAAATGTGGAGATCTCATGAGAACTCGATATTTTCAAAACAGGGTAAAACCAATAATTTACCGATTTCTTACAACTTTCAATTTTCTTAGCGGGAAGTTAAAAGTAAATAGAAATAGGTGTAGAACGAAGAAATGTGGTACAAAATTTGTGAAAGTTTGTAAAATGAAAGAAGAACGCATATAGAAATATAAAAAAAAAAATAACATGACAAAATTTTAACAAATTGAAAAATGTAATTTCGTCCCAATCGTATCTCAGATCATATGACTTTATGACTACTTCTTAAGTCCCCAAATATATATATATATATATATATATATATATATATATATATACACTATTTTATTAATAAAATTAAAATTTTTCAAGATCAAATATTTCCATACAATTATATTAAGCTTTTTATATTTAAAAATAAAAAAGTATCTACTGGGAAAAATATTGCTTCATATATAATAAATATATAATATATGACGCATATTTAATAATATCTAATTTCATATGTTTCATATTCAAAAACTATTTTGAGTATTTTCCAACATAATTAAAACTTAAAGAAATTCCCGATCAAAATATATTAAAAACTTCTCTTAATAACTCATTCGGAAAAAATTGCATTTTTAATTTCCTATAAAACTCCCAATATGAATAGGAACAACAACTACAAGAAAAAAGCCTGCAAATGTTCACACACGAAAACAAAAAAAAAAAACATATTTAATTTTGTACTGATTCAAATAAAATAGACGTGGATGTGTAAATGGGCACGCGTTACACGGATACACAACGATGCCCGAAATATATTCGCAACAGCAAGTACAACAACAACGACAATTAAATCCTCCAAATAATTTTATTTTCTATATACTACAACAAAACTAAATAAGACAATAACGACAACAACAACAGCAGCAAAAAGTGAATTTCAAAAAACAACAACAGCCCAAGTAGCAGCAGGATATTTTGATGTTCGAAAGGATAAACAGGAATAATATAGACAAAAAACAATAGCCAACACTTTTACTAACGCACACACTCATATCTGCCTACACGCACTCATATTCACACACACACACATGCATACATGCGGCGGCTTTAATGCAACATTAATAAAATTTTTGGCTAAAATTTTCTAAATCAAAAATATTATTTAAAAAAAATATATTAAAATTCAGAGAACATTAGAAATTCGGAGAGAAAACAGCGAAACAACAACAAACAAAAACTGTCATGCACTTCTGAAGAGAGGAGAGAACGTTTTAAACACTTTTGCAGCAGAGACATGATGTTGTTATTCTTTTTAATCTCTAAATATTGTGGACACAGATAAAAACTGATATTAGAGCCTAATAAATTTGTTGTATTTGTTATTAATTAGTAACGTACTTCAAGAGTTAAGCCCAGTGAACGATTCCATGGCGATTTCCAAAATATCTGAAAGTTTGTTAGACAATCCTATTGAGGAAAAAGGATTTTTTTTGAAATACTTAATATTTGATTGAAATTATATCAGACAAGTCGAGACACTGTCGAAAGAAAATTTAATGATGCTAAACGAAATCGTTTGAACATCTTCTAACGTGTTTCACATATTAATTTATGGTTTTTAAAATACCATTTTATTTTCCGTTGGACATTTTAAGGTTCTCATACTTTAAAAAACTTTTCTAAATTCACTCAAAAGATTGTGTTCATTTATTAAGACCACGAATACAAAAAGTAATTAATTCCCACATTCTATTTAAAAAAAAAAAAAATCTTTAAGATATGAAAATTTTGAAAAACAAGAAAAGTCCAACAAAGAATGCTGATGAGATGACGGCGTTGTTGCCCCGAATCCTTCCCAGTGACTTCTCGCTAATTTTAGCCGCAAAGTTATTGTAACTCGATTTTTTGCTGTTGGGCTCTTCGAGCTAAGACAGTCTTATTTTAATTTGCAAACCCACCGAACCCCACGTGATAACTGGCTATTAATGCCACTAACTGATCAGATATATATGTACTTTGTGAGTTTTGAAAAACAAAAACACTTTTTTCCAATTTTTCGTCCACGATCTCTTACGAACGGATTATGCGATTTTAGCCCGATTTGAGGTTTTTTATTGTTAAAATTTGATTAGTATGTGGAATCGATTGGTGAAGCCGATGAAAAGCTATTTTACAAAAATCCCATTGAAAATTTGTTTCTAAGTATTTTGAGATTTCTTGAAATGTACCGCCTCGAACCGGTTCAAATTGACAGATAATCTAAGTTTAGGAACGCTCTTCTTTCGAAGATTAGATTCGAAATGATTATAACTTCGGAAATTTGCAAAGAAAATCTTTTCCTACATGATATCTCACGACCGGATTAACCGATTTTGACCCGGTTAGCAGAGATCGAAGTGGTTCCCACAAATTAATCAGTTAAATGTTGTTATAAAAAAATATTGAAAATTGTTTTCACGATATTTTGAAGTCTACCGTTTGAAGTTGACAGGAATTCTTAGTTCAGGAACATTCTTCAAGCAGGTGCCAGTTCGGCTTGATTCCGTTCAGCCGTTCAAAATTTCACATACTTACATTCCCGATTTTGCATTTGATGTAAAATAACCGGTTATACAATTGGATTGCATTTCGAGTTATATATTAAAAAGTTATGTTGTAGGGGGAAGTTTGTGGAATTGAGATGACGAGTAAGTTTACTAAGAGTTTTAATTGGCCTCTCGTTTATTTTGGCTTTGGCGCAAGCAAGTATATTTCATCAATTTAACTATTCAACTTTTTTAAATTTTTGATAAAAAATACTCTTTATTATGCCATGAAACTCAGTTAATGTTGCGTGAACGTTAATGAGTTCCAACAGTAGCAAAGGGTTAATAGTTTGGTACCGACCACATTTGTTGGGTATGAAATTGTCATAATTATAATCATTATATATTATTACTGGCGTATTACCCTCTACTTGGTTAGCGAGAAATAGTGTCTTTTGTGCGTTTTGTAGACAAAAGTGCCCTCTCCAAAAAGCTCTTTTGAAATAAGTACCTTTCCTCAAAAGCGTTTTAATGAAAAAGTATATTTTAAAGAAAGTACCTTTTCAATTTAGTAAACGTGATATAACAAAAATAGTACCATTGAGAAATACACTGTTACCCATTATGGAATGGAAAAAAGTACCATATTTGATATTAATCCCTTAAAAGTCCCAAACACAAGTATATGCGCCTGATGTTTATCATTGAAAAAAACTTACCGAACGGGGTTACGGTTGTACCTCTAACTGTGAATTTTCAAAAATACCGAAATATTTTCCAGATCTTTTTTCAGAGACTATAGTATTGCGTACATAAAAAGTACTAAATTCCACTTTTAACCCCTCTTATCAAATAAAGTTATATAATTATATATATATATATATATATATATATATATATATGTATGTATGTATGTATATGTATATATATATATATATATATATATTTATATATATATATATATATATATATATATATTTATATATATATATATATATATATATATATATATATGTATATATATATATATATATATATATATATTTTTTTTTTTTTTTTTTCCTTCATCGCAATCAAGTTCCAAAAATCCCAAAAAAAATATATGAAAAATTATTAGGTTTATTTTTTGCTTGTCGACCGAGGAGGGTTTAAAATGGGGTCGCACTTATAGTGGCCGTCCCCAACTGAGTCGAATGATGTTTCCACTAAAACAATATCTCCTCGTTTTTCTGGTTCTTGCCTTTCTCCTGGTGTTTGCTTTGACGGAACCGCTTTCTGTATTGCTTCGTGAAGCTCCTGAAACAGCTTCCTGAAGAAGGACTGTTCTTTATGTGGCCACGTCTGGGTCCCCCGCACGCAGCCATCGGGGTGCCCGGGGCAACGTAGTTGCCAAATTATTACGGATTGTTGTTATTGTTTTTATTATTATTATTATTATTATTATTATTATTATTATTATTATTATTATTATTATTATTATTATTATTATTATCATCATCATTATTAGATTATATCATAAGGATTTGGTTCAACTTAATTGAAATTTTATTTTAAAAGTTGAAATACATGTTTTTTCATACGCACAAATTGCTCAAAATCATCGCAAAATGTTTGTATTAATAATAACTTTTATTAATTATTTTCATTACTATTATTGTTACATCACTTACTTATCCCTTCATGTAAGTATAAAAATGATACGAATCAATTCTTCAAAAAAAGTATCTTAAGGGCTCTAAAAGGTACCTTTTGATTTAGTTCCAATACAGTACAAACAGTTTATTTACACACTCATATGCGAGAGTGTATTTGGGAAGAAGTTATTGAAAAAGTATTATTTGAATTCATCCCAAGAATGAGGGGACAAAGAATGTACAAGTAGTAAATTCGTAATAAATGAGAGGGAGTAAACAAAAGAGCGCTTTGCAGATAATTTATTGTAAACAAGAGCACACAATTGTACTAGTATTTGTTGTAAAACTGCACTAAATGCATTTATCTGCTTTTTCGTTTTCGTGCTTAGAAAGTTTGTTTTTGATAATTTTGGGAAGTAAATTGTTATTGTAATTTTATTTGTCTATAAGATTTTTTGGATGCTCAGGGAGAATTATTATTAGAGATTAAATTTGTTGTGGCTGTAATTTGTTTTTATAATATTTTCTGATTACATTTTCACCACTACATTAAGTGATGCTGAGTAACATTCTGCATTAGTCGTGCTCAGAGCCCCAAAACGTTCAGGATAAAGTTGGAAAGACTAGTGAAATTTTCAAAAGCCGTTACTTTAATTAAAAAATTAAATACATTTAAGGTTTATATGTTAAAAAAATAAATTGTGAATATTATTTTATTGAAAAAAGTGTGCAGTAAAGAATGTAGCAAGCAAAACACAAGAGAGAAAATTTATTTATTAAAATTGCCAAGAGAAAAATAAGTCACAGTTAAACTTAACTGTAAATTGTTGTTACAAGAAAAAAAGAAACACAAGCAAAAGAATAATAATTTTGTGACGAGTTCAAACAAAAATCAAGAAACAAAATTTTTGATCATGCGTGGCAAATATATAAAATAAAAGAATAAATAAAACAACCTACGAAATACACACATCGAACCTTTGAAAAGGGCAGAAAAGAAGAGGGAAAAGTAACAGGCAAAAACAATACTCCTTAACGACTGGAGTTGGAGTTAAAAAACAGACTTTAAGGTATTTATTTAAAACAGCAACTCCTTAAGAATATATTTCTATTTATTAAAAAACTAACCCACCACCCACTATTGTGGTATTTAAGTAACCTTCACGAAATTTTAAACAAAACATCGTCCGTATTTAGCATCACAATCATGCACCGAACAAAAAAAAACCAAATAGAAACTGCATATAAAAGCGCTTTTCGCTAAAAATGTTCATAATTAATTATTTTTTCCTGAATTTTTAATATATAAACAAAAATTCTGAAATTGCCCATTTCGCTTGTTACTGCTCGTTGTAAAAATGCAGTCGAGATTTTCGCGAGACACATTCGCACACACATTCTTCTTGCATTCTTTCTGGCTACTTTTTTATGAATCTTTTTCACGTCATCTGACAAAATGTGTTTATTTCTTAAACATTTTCTATAATTTTTGTTTTTGTTAAATGGTTTGTGAGTTGCTTTTTCAATCTTTCATAAGTTTTTATGAAATTGTTCAATACACTCGTAAATAAGCTAGTCAAAGTCAATGTTGCTATTAGGGGTTTGCGATCCCCCACATCCCCATAAATGGGTACAAAACACTTCGGTTTGCGGACTTCAATTAACAAGTTTTTCGAAATTAGTTTTATTTAAAACAATATTTGGCCTAATGGCACATCGTATTGAAAATATTTTCAATAGCAAAGTAGGAGTTGAAAATTTAGTGAGTATTCCTAAAATATATACGCGGTTATTCATAAACAATTATTAAAATTAAAGTTGCTTTAAAGTACGGATTTTTTATGGGTAAATGTCCCTTAAAGCATTCATTAACGTTAAAAATCGTTTATGAATTAGGGGGATAGACATTGGAAATTTGCAACGCAGTCATGTACTGAGTACGAACTGTCAAGTTGGAATCGTCCAGATCCACATGTTACTGAAATTATTTGACAGTGGGGATGGTACATGAATATTTCAAAATAAATTTTTGATATTTTTGGAAATAGACATGAAATAACGAAGCTTTGACTAGAGTAACGGTATGGGCACACTTGGCGAATATTTGATTTATAATTTCAGTGGCGTAGAACCCGAAGTTATTGAAAACTTTTTATCTCAACAAAACTTTGTTTGAATCAAAATGTTTTGCGTTTGTATTTAATGGCTACGCTTTTTTAAGGGAAATATTGCACCAAATTTGGTCAGACTTTAAGAGAACTCCTACATAAACAACAATTGTTTTGCTTGTTTGAATGTTGTATTTGTTATCGCAGAGAGTCCACCTCATATATAACTGCACCATGGATTTACCTATCAAATATAGCAAAAGAATATTTGAAGAAACAATGCTGCCAAGTTGGATGTTCATCTAGAAATTAAATGTTATTTCAACTGTGAGGAAGTTGGTACTCTTTTTGATGTCAATTGACTGCATTTAGAAAACCAAGTTTTCATTAGTTTTTTTGGGTAAATATTTAATATTTTCGTCCTGGTTGAAATAAGATTTCATTTTTATAAAAACACCCGAATTGGCAGCTTTATTTTTTCAAAGTTTTTGCCGACATTAGAGAGGCTATTCTATGAAGAACCATAATTTATTTTTGGATTAGAAACGTAAAATAAAAACTATTACTTTAATGAGTCTGTTGTTGAAACAACTGTATGTCATAATTTCTTAGGTTGTCCCACAAATAGCAGCGCTACGGGAACTAACAGCCAATTCACACGATGATTTTTTTTCATTTATCTTTAGAAGTATTTTCTAAAGAGTTTTGATATTTATTTCATTGTTTTAGAATCTTGGTACCTTTACATTTATCAAATATTTGCCCAAAAAAGCTTAACAATATACAAATGAAAAATATTTCTATGCAAGTGCGTATTTATTAAGTAAAACAGTTTCACACAGCCAGTCTCATAGAATTCAATATTATTGGAAACTGTTTAACTCAATACACACTTGTCTGAATCAAGAGGTTTTTCATTATTAACGGTTGTTTTCTATGGGAAATATATTTTTACTATCACTGCAACAGACTTTATCTGAAAGAAAACATTTTTGATATTAATGCTTATATATGATTTCTGCCGTGTGGCCCCCATGGCTAGCGCTTGGAAGGCGCAATCTGGAACAAAAATTTTCAACAACAACTTTTCGAAGCATTTGCGGCCGTATTTTGCCGATAACTCTTCAAATGTTTATTTGCAGGTGTCCGTTTGTTTGTGGCTTATGGACGTAAGCAAGTGACTTAACAGGATCCCTAGGAAGGTAATCCCACGGGGTTAAATCACACGATCTTGGTGGCCAATTGATAGGGCCATTATGTGAAATTATTTTTTCATCAAAAGTTTCTTTGAGTAAATCAATTAAAGCGCCCTCTGTGTGACCCTCTAATGCCAAGTAATTGGGCTACGAAAAACTTTCGAATCATATTCCTATACCGTCCACCATTGACAGTAACATTCGGACCATCATCGTTTCTGAAGACATCAAGGCCAATGACTCCGCCAGTCCACAAAGCGCACCAAACAGTAGTTTTCTGTGGATTTAGTGTTGCGGCAGTTCTGCTTATTTATGTACCCATTCAACCCGAAACGGGCTGCATGGGAAACCAAAATTTTGAGTCGATGACTTTGACGAATAGAATAATAATTTGGATTAAAAATTTTAAACAATTTGCACTCGTTGCTCTGGAGTAAGTCGCTTCATAATGAAATTTCAAAGCAAACTAAACAAAAAGCCGCTATCAGCTGTTAAATGAGTGCAGTGATGCTAAATCAAAATTGGGTGGTTGTAAAAAAAACACGCTGTATTTAGTGGTTATGCTTTTTTGGACAAACACTTTATAAGTGTGAGAGGAGCTTAATTTTTTTTTGCAGGGTCGTAAAGTAGAATAGAAATCTAACCCTCTTTCCTTTCTGCTCCACTCACCAATAAAAAAAAGTCATGACTCGTGAGTAAGAGTTTATATCATCGTGTGAATAGTGTTAAATCGAAAACACACTACGGCCTCTTATGCCATCGCAGGCAAACACAAATATGTGTACTAGTGGCAATTTTGTCAATTTCGCATATCTCGTTATGGAGCATTGTCTTTCAAACCGTATATTTCTGAATGATGGCACAAAATTCCGTAGTGAGTTGCCGTCATTAGATCCATGTGATTTGACATCCTGCCTTGAGATATATTTCGTTTCACTCTTAAGATAAGAATTATTAGCCAGGCTCAAGTTCAAACCCGTGGATCTGCAAATTATTTTTTATTTGAATTAAAATCGGGTTTGTTTTTTGACGAGTAATTAATGCAAAATTGTATACAATTTGAAGCGATGAAATAAATAATAATAAAAACTTAATTTCGGTGATTTTCATAATTCAGTTCGATGTACATTCGCACGTTTTATTTTCATCAAATACTGGTCATCAATTTCATGGGGGTTTGTCATCGTATATATTTTTTGTTGTCGTTGTTGTTGTTGTTGTTGTTGTTGTATTTATTAAGAACATGTCTTGAAATCTAATTGTTTGATTTTTTTGGCAGTCTTTAGCTGAAACGTTTGTCATGTAAAATTCGCAGAGATGTAATAACCGAATTCATAATGGGGGTGATTGCAAAAATTTAGGGGGAAAAAAATTTCATTATTATTATTAACATTGTTTCAAAGTTCCTGCTTAAGTAAATCTTGTCATTAACATAAAATATAATTTTATATGAAATAAATTTAGAAAACTTAAGCATTCACCCTTCTTCCCATTTCATAATCGTCTCAATCATCAGAAAATAACGTAAAATATTTTTTTATTTATTTAGTTTTATTTTATTTTTTCTTTTTGTATAAAAAATGCATAAATTTTAGCATTTACGTCTTTTGGCTTGATTCTAATATGAATTGCATTATTACATCGCGCAAGGAAAAAACTTTTTTGTTAAAATATATATATTTTTTTAAAATAAACAAATTTCTATATTATAGATTTTCAGAGGAAAAATACCAGAACTAAAGCGTTTTTATTTTAAGATTTTTTTGCTGGTTTTTGTTAATTTTTATTTTTTTTTTTGCAACTGCACTTTTTTTGTTCACAACTATAAATATTTTTTAATAATAAACACCCTACTTCAAGGTTAAGGGCAGCGGTGGTTGAGATGGAGGTTAGAAGACAGTCGGTATTGAAACTTTATAATCGTTATATTTCCATGTTATTAAGGGATTATGAGGAGTTTATTTTCTTAGAATTTAAAGCACAATTTTTTATTTGCGTTTGAAGTTGGCTCTCGAAGACTTTTGTCTTAATTTTATTCTCTCATTTTATATCGAATTCCCGAATGGGTGAATTAGGTCCTAGTTTTGTAAACCAATTTGAACTAAAACAAACTTCAAAAAAATTTTAAAGTTTATTTTTGTTTTGTTCACAATTTCATCGCCGAACAAACGTAAAAAATTCCTGTTTTGCATTGCCTACCGAAATTTGAACATTTTTAAGAAAATAAAAGTAAATTAAGTAAAAGAGAGAAAAGAGAGTAAAAATATTTAAAATTTTATTTCCATGTGCATATAACTTTCACTAACGCAAAGTGATTTACACAATTAGGGCCTTAATTTTCAGTTTATTTTTACGTTTCTAGTTTATTTAACCCTGGACGGTTACTGTTAGTCGTATCTTTTATTTTGCTCAAACTCATATCGAATTTCAAGAGAGAGAAAAAAGTTTTTATTTTACTTTATTTTGTATTTTATTTTTTATTTAAAATTTTTGTTTGCTTTTTTAATGAAATACTTAATTGAAAATATTTTTTTTATTTTTAACTTTAAAAATTGCTCCTCTAAATTAATTTAAAAAACAGTAACTCGATTTAGTACAAAAATTAAGAGCAACCATCCAGGGTTGAATGGGTGTGTTTCAAAAATGTTTTCTTGCTCCTTTTATATAATAAAAATTATAATTAATAATTCTCTTTCTTATTTCCATTGACAATTCTTGTGAATTAAGTTTGTAAAAATAAAAATTTGGCGATGCGATAAGTTAAGCATCCACTCCCTAAACTTTGTTACTCACGATTGCAAACGAGAATCACGGGATGCTAACCAAGCCAACAATAAGTTCATAGAACAATCCGAAAGCCCCTTCATGTTTTTTTTAGTGGATGTACTGCGTATGTTTGGCAAAGCATATGACAGATATTCTCAAAAACTTGAAGTTATTGAACTAAATTATGTTTTTGTATTTGATACAAGATTTTCCGCTCAGTGCCTCACTTCAGTCGTCAAAAAATCGTCAAGGAATTGTTATGCATATAAAAGTATAAAAATTGTTAAGTATTTAGGAATCAGTTAATGCTGCTGTTAGTACCAGTTCACACATATCAAATTTGCTTGACCAATTTTGGTTGACATTTTTTTATTCCTCATTTAAGTTCACATACGAAATTTTTGTTTCATAAATTTTCTTGTTTTCCGCCTTCAATTTTATATGAAAAAATCAAGTTATTATTCTGCAGCCAACTTCATGTATAACAATTATAACAGGTTTTTACCACTATTTAGTTTCTTCACCGCTCTCTTCTAACAGCTCAAGATTTGTCGTGAATAAAAATATTTAACCAGCATATAGAAGATTTTAAGGCTCTTACATTTCAGGGAATGCCCGCAATTATTTTCTAGGATTATAGACTTGAAAATTTTGCCTATTTTTAAGACTTTTTAGAATACATGGACTCGCTTTTTGTGTGCCCACCGAAAGATATTAGGAAAATAATATAATTTCTTGTCAGACCCCGTCCACATATTTGTTTTGTGCGACAGCAATTTCATCATTGTATATCTCTCTCGCTCTTTCTTTCTCTGCTGCAGCAAAAGTTTCATAATGCGGACACGGTATCTTAAACCGCAAAAACACGCCATGGAATTTTGGCCCATCGCAGGCAAAGACATTCGTGTGTCTTAGTAGCTGCGTTTGTCATTTCGTCATATTTGTCATATTTCGTTATGTGACAGCGCTTTTCAAACTGTAAATTTGTTAGCATCAGCGGAAATTTAGATCACAAAATGTTATCAGTATTCTAACACTTGCTTGTGCTAAGTTGAGTGCTGCCAAGTTATATGTTGCAAACATCTGATACTGTTTGAAGAATGAACAGAAAAATCCACCACACCTGCATTTGTTTCTTTCAGAATCTGCATGATTTTATACGAAATAATAAGTTTTCGAAGCATTTAATCGTTTTAGGTTTCTGTTGAAATATTAATTTGCAAAATATAAAATAATTTATATTTTAAAGTGTACACTTTTTAATTTTCGTATACAAACAAAAACAGCTGCAGTACAGTTTGTGCATTAAGTATTTTAAATTGTAGAGGAAAATACTGCAACAAATACCACAATTCAATTATTTGTGTATTCAATTTATTGTGATTAAATTTATTGAACAAACTTTGCGTTAAAACCTCAATTAATTAAATCTACAGGGTGAAGAATAAATCTCATACTCAAGGTTTTAGTGCTAAAACCAGGTGTCAATTTGCTAACGCCTATTTCAGTTAATTGCAAATTAATACATATTTTATTTATTGTATATTAAATTCTCAATCTCATTAATCACTTTAAAATTTTGTAGTGTACTGAGATCGGTTTGCTTTACAAATTTTATTATTCATCTTATGCTGTAGCGCCTTATTTAGTCTGTCTTTATCAAGATATTTTTAGGTATTCAATATCAGTTTTTGTTGTTGTTTGTAGTTTCTGTGTTGGAAAGAAAATTTTATTTACACTAAACTTTTTCTTTTTATATATTATTTATATTTGGAAACTGCAAATAAAAAATCTTGCAGTTTTCCTGTAAGAAACAAAAAACAGAGGGGCGAACGGACAACGAACAGCACATGCCGCAAATTTAAGAAAATTAATCGAAAGAAAAAAAAACGCTACAGAAAAATATTGTCAGACAAAGAAATTTGAAAAGGAAATAGTTTATTATTGAGAGAATCTATGGAGGCAAGACTATTTTTCATGAATTAGCGAAGTGAAGCAACCCTTAAACAATTAATGTTCACACAACCTTGACTTTTTATGAGGCCGATTATAAATAGAGTTTTCCCGCTTAAGAACCACATTTGCTTGACACCTTTATGAGGGGCAAGTGTTGTTACAATTTGCTGCAAATAAGGACCTGCAATTTAATTATGTTTCTTGGCCATTAACTCTTCGCACTATTATTTCGTTTAATATTGAAGATTTTAAATAAATTTTCTTTATCACCAAACACACATGTGGTCGGTCGGTGTGGTCGTAAGGCGATTCCCTGGCTGCTGCACATTTTCAAATATTATGTTTTTGTTATTTTTTATTTAATTTTTTTGGCTGATGTTTTTTTTATAAAAATGATGCACTTTTGTTTGGTTGTTTGTGTATTCAATCTATTCGTATTACACTTGGCCTCTAAACTGCATGCATTTTTGTATAAATCATTAAAAAAGTTTAGCAAAAGGAATTTTTTTTATGAAAACACATATTTAGCAGGTTTTGCAAAAAAAAAATAAGACTAAAGAAAATATCATTTTGAAGAAAATTAGCGTTTTGTTGCTGCGTAAAATATATATTTAAATTAGAATCATTTGCAATTGTGCGATATTCGTTCACAAATTTTTATTTACTTTTTGTCTCAAGAGAGAACAAAAAAAAGAAAACCATTAAAAATTATTTGTCAAATATTTGCAATTTTCTTGTTGTCTGGTGGCAGCAGCTTTTAATTCCTGCTGGTGAAAAATTGCTTCTTTTTTATTTTATAACACGATCGGATAGTTGCCGCTGTTTTGGTTTTAAATAATTGTCTTTAATTAATTATAGAAAAATTTAATTGTTTAAAAGTGTTTTCCGCTCTTTTATTTGCATGAAATCATGTGTAGGATATTTAGAAATATGAAAATATTTAAAATTAAATGCAGTAGTTTTTTTTCGGAGAAAAAGATATAAGAAATCATAAAGGAATTTTCGTATGAAAAATATCGGTAGAGAATATATATTTCTTATTATTATATTCGGCCTGTTAGGGAAAATTCCATCTGCTTGCAAAATTATTTTTTTTTAAATAAACAACGAATTTATTAACAAAATTTCAACGGCGGGTCCCTTTTCTACAATCTCACATGCCCCAGAAGTGTATCTTTCAGTCCGCCAGTGTTACCCAACTACCAAGACAGCCGTCCGCAGTTTAATTAGCAGGCAGAAGCATATGACTCCGGCTGAGCTTCTGAATAGTTTCTACAATTAACTTGTGCTAGCCGGTGGCTCCCAGTCTAACACCAGCCAAGGCTGGATAGTCGCATTAGGCGCGCTGCTTGTCAGCGATTAGGAAAAGGCTTTATTCAAATATAAGAAAATTATTATAATTGCAAGACGTCCCATATTGAATTTTGAGGGATAGCGAATTTCTCAAAAGGGTGGCAACATTTAAAGGGTCTTAAAATATTGTTGTCTTAAAAACGGCAGCACTTTTGCGTTAATATATCATATGAAAGCTAAATTCTATTTATTATTATTATTATTATTCGTTTTTTTTTTGGAATCGGTGTTTGTAACTGTTTCCATTTACGTGTTTTGCTCCTCAAAACTCGGGGCAAATTACGGCACTTGATACCGGTCGAAATTTGTATAAAAATTGTATTGCAATTTCCATCGGTATCGAATGCTGAGTAACGCTGCATTGCTTTTATAATTATGAATACGAATCCGAGTTATCAGATAATGATTGAAAAGTTCGATAAAAGTTCAAATTGTAAAAATATTATTTTGGTTTTATCCCAGACCGTAGCGGTTATAAGTTTATTTTGAAATTTTCATTTTAATAATTATTTCCTGAGCTTTAGAATATAAAATTTATTTCCTGATTTTCATTTATTCATTCGAAAATAAATCTTGATATTTATTTTTAACTTCTGTCTTAGCCGAATCGAACCAAACTGGCAGCGTTCTAAAGAACGTTCCTAAACTTAAATTTCTGTGAACTTGAATGCATTCCAACCGGTAAATTTCAAAATGTATCAAAAGAGCTTAGAAAATAGCATTTTTCAAAGTTTTTTTAACAACTTTTCAATTGCTTTACCAAAAGATTTCGCAAATCAATCACACCTTAATATTTGAAAATCACGTCTATCACCGCAAGCTTTTTCAAAACCGATTGATCTGTTCGAGAGTGATTTTTTTTAAACTCCGAAATTTTATATCAGATCAGTTAAGTTTTTCGATTCTTTAATACCACAAAGAAGAGGAGCGATCTTGAAATTAGTTTTCCTGTGAATTGGAATTGATTCGAACCGGTAACTCTCTGGATATCGCAAAAAAAAAACTTAGGAAAAATAAAAATATTTTTCAAAGCGCTTTTCTTAGAATAACTTCAGCTCTAACTGCGAATCGGGTAAAAATCGGTTAATCTATAAGTGAGATCTTTATTTATTAATTTATTTTATATAAAAGTCTAGATGACTTTCTTTCCCGAAGAAATCTGCAGAAATCTTAGTCAGACTTGGGTCGATCACATTTAGGCGGTTGTACAAACAAACCAATTTGTCACATTTAGGATTCACAAGATCCAAAACACAGTCCTCGAAAAATTATTACATCCAAACAAAGTGATCGAATGGTCGAGTTAGTGGTCAGGCAGCAAATATTTTAGCAATATAAACGATTTTAACATTTATATACCCTACACAAAAAAGTGAAAGGGTATATTTAGGTTTGTCATTCCGTGTGTAATATTTTCGATATCAATATGCGACCCCATAAAGTATATAGATTCTGGACCCTTATGAATAGCGATGACGGTTGAGCGATGTCCGTCTGTCTGTACGTGAAGTCGGTTTTCGCAAGCCCACGTTCTTGCACTGATTGATTCAAAATGAATCGATTCAAATGAATGAATAGAGTAGTATTGAAGTTCAACAAAATCCGAAATACGGTTCCAGAGCTGGGAGGCTTACACATATTTCCCGACGCAAAATTAACACCAACAACCTATTTGTTTTGCTTGTTTGTAATTTGAATCAATTTTATGCTTTAGGCAGCCTCAATAGTCTATTAAAAGCTAAAAAAATAAAAACGTTTCTCCAGGGATGGGAAATTAAAATTTTTTTTCATGACACATTCGATATTTTGTGGTACATGTAATAACTAAAATGTTAAAAAAGAAGACAACAAACAAAAAATTAATTTTCGCCTACAGGGATGGGAGATTTAAATTTTTTATACTCAAATGTAACCAAAGACAGGACTAACGTCTTTTTTTTTACTAATTAAAAATATTTTTTAATTCAGGAAAAACAAAATTGGTATCAAAAATAAAAATAAATAAAAATTTCGATTGCAGGGTTGGATAACTGCAATTTTTTATGGTACATGAAAGTTGCCCAAATAGTTATAAATTTTAAGTTTTTCTTAAATAAAACTATTTCATGCCTCATTAGATTTGCGTTGGTAAAAAACAACAAAACAAAAATAAATTTTCGCTTCCAGGGATGGGAAATTTAATTTTTTTGGCACTTTCGGTATTTTATGCTACACGTAACAACTGATATGTTTACAAATTTTAAGTTTTTCTGAAATAAAACAGCTTTATACATCATTTTATTTGCATTAAAAAACTTAAAATTTCTCTTCCAGGGTTAGGATATTTAAATTAACTGTTTGATAACTTAGAAACAACGAAACTGGTACTTAAAAATATATGTTATGACGGACGTAGGTTGGTAAAGGGTATATAAGATTCGTCACAACCGAATATAGCACTTTTACTTGTTTTTTTTTTTTTTTGGTGGCCACAAGTGGCACCACTGGGATTTGGTTTTAGCAAGACGGTGCTACAATTTCATGAATTTATTATTACCGTTTTTATTTTTCATAAAATATTCGAATACGAATTCGAGTACAGTCGCCTAAATATGGCCGAATATTTGCACATCACTAACCCGTGCAACTGAACATTTTAATTTACATATTTAAAGCAAAAGTAAATATGCAAGTTTCTGTGTTAGCAAACTACATAAATAAATAGGAAATATGCAGAAAAGATATTCGCATGAAATGTGCGATTTCCGGAAATTCCCTTAGCCTTTCAACATTTTAACAAAAAGAGAAAAAAGCGTACGCTGAAAATTCCACTTTACTTTGTGCTTAATCCCATCCATAAACGGCTTAAAGAACGCGACCGTATGCAAAACAGTTAAAACAAACGAACCTTCATTTTCAAATCTTCTTTAATCTTTAACAAATTTTAAATTTATTCTAAAAATTTGAAAATCATGCAAAACAACATGCCTGAACACTTTACCTGTGCGATGAAAACGCGAGAGGACTAGAATATACAAAAAAAAAAATATTTAAGAATATTTAAATGCTCACTGTCTCTCTCTCTCTCCCTCTCTTTTGGAAAAAAAGGAAGTAATCTACACACACGCACACGCAAAATATATGCAACAACAACAAGAACAAGAACGAAAAAGAAAAACAACTGCATACCTGTGCGGTAGTGTGTGTGTGTTAATAGATTTTTGTGCGTGTGACATGCACGGATTTACTTCTGCAGCCTTTTTTTTTCTTATTCCTCACAAACATTGAATTTTTTTTGTGCGTGTGTGTTTTGAGGAAGTCATGTAATTATGACGGAGCGGTAGTTGGTATGAGTAGGAAGGAGAATGTGTAAGAGAACTTGGTTGTATGTGTGGGTAATTGAGAACGAGTTTTTGTTTAGTTTTTGTGTTTAGAACAGAGAGTCCTTTTTACTACTCTTGGTAGTTGATTAAATAAACGGATAATTTTGTTTACAGCATCAGTTGCATTCCCGACTCAATTCGATAAACATCGTCTTGATGCATTCGCTAAACAAATAATACGAAAATATATAAAACGAGGCAAATAAGCTGTTTTAAAATCGTTCGAAATTTAAAAAAAAATGAGCTACAGAAAATTTAAAAACAAACTCATTTTGATAATTGTAAAAGATTTATTATAGTGAATTGATACCAAAGATATTTTCATAAAAACTACACAAACAATATTACACAGTGGATATGGTGTAAAATTTGTCGCAGGTACAACTTCATTGCCACCCTACCCTTCGCACTGGATTACTTATTAAAAAAAATAAACCTTGACTGTGATTGGCTAAAAAATAAAAAATCACCATTTTTTACAAGAAAGCAAAAAAACAACGCAAATAAAAAAGTGTTTTAAAAAACTACCCTCAAAGAGGAGGGGTGCAAAAAACAAAATATTGCCCTCATAAAAAGTAATAAGAAAAATTAAAATACTCTCTCACCCTTAAAAAAATTATTGAACACAAAAAACCACGAAATAGTGCTGAAACAAATCGAAGCATGTTCTTATGATTTGGCCAAGTGTTGTGCAAATAGACTTCTTTAAAGAAACTAAATTTAACTAGATTTTATAGAAAAACTAAGCATTTAATAATAAAAATCTCCAACTTTCCTCAGAAGAATAAAACATCGCGTAAGTTTCAGCGCGTGCGCTATTTTCCGCAACTTCTCGTTAATTTTTACACGCTCTCCTGCCTGTTTTACTGTTGTTTGCTGGTTATCCTCAAATAATAATAATAATAAAAATAATATTTTTGGGTCATTTATTTAACTGAAAATTTACTTTTTCCACTTCATTTAATTCCATTTTAGATCTTCTCTTTTGGTCATTTTTATTCCAACCCGATTTCCAACATAACAAAACACCAGCCAAACGCAGATACACTCGTTATCAACATGCAAAATTGGGATAACTTGCAGACCGGCGCTAATTATGCAGAACACAACAACTGGTACAACAACATGTTTAATGTCAACATCAAAACCGAACCGGGCGCCTCAAGTCCAACTGGACAAACGCGTCCACACTCGCCAGCCCCATCGTCCTCCTCATCCAACACACAAATGGAAAACTTTTTGAAACAACAGCAGCAACAATTTTCTAATCTGGATGCAAATATGACTGCCTTGACTCCCTCGCCCACCAACAGCCATCATCATGCTGCCAGCAGCAGCAGCAGCAGTACTGATCAGCAACAACCCTATTTCGATACAGCTGGCATACATCAGCAACTGATGCAGCAACAGTATCAGCAACATTTCCAACAGGCCCAACAGGCGGCTGCGAAAAATCAGGTCAGCTCACACCTGCCTTTGGGCTTTAATCCTCTGACACCTCCTGGATTGCCACAAGCGATTTTGCCCACCATGTCACACTTCTACAACCAGTCGGCCCAGTCCCAACGCAACCAGCAACAAACACCCAGTCCCCAGTCTGTGCTAGAAAACTGCGACAAATCAGCCTTAACTCCTCGTCTTACCCCGCCCATGGATATCACTCCACCCAAATCACCCAAGCCGTCGACTTCTGGGAGTCTAAACGACACCCCACATGATCAAGAATTGATGTCCAATTCCAGCGAGGATCTCAAATACATCGCCGATTCGGATGATGATGAAACCATACGCATGCCCATCTACAACTCGCATGGCAAAATGAAAAACTACAAATGCAAGTCCTGCGGCAAAATGGCCATTACCAAATTGGCCTTTTGGGAACATGCCAGAACCCACATGAAGCCCGAAAAAATCCTCCAGTGCCCCAGGTGTCCCTTTGTCACCGAACTGAAGCACCACTTGGAATACCACATACGCAAGCACAAGAACTTGAAGCCCTTTCAGTGCGATAAGTGTTCCTACTCCTGCGTCAACAAGTCCATGCTGAACTCTCACCGCAAGTCACACTCCTCGGTGTATCAATACCGATGCGCCGATTGCGATTATGCCACCAAATACTGCCATTCATTCAAACTGCATTTGCGCAAATATGACCACAAGCCGGGCATGGTTTTGGACGAGGAGGGCTTACCGAATCCCTCAGTGGTCATTGATGTTTATGGCACTCGCCGCGGTCCCAAGAACAAGGGCTCCTCCTCCGCCTCGACTTCCAAAAAGTCCAACAGTGATTTGAAAATGCAATCGACTAGTCAATTGTCCGCTGCTCTACAAGGTTTTCCTCTCAGCACGCAAAACAATACGCCTGCCTCTCCCCCCAAAAGCAGTTGCTCAGTGGCTTCCGAACTACCAGCTTTAACTCTAAACATGTCCCTGCAGCAGCAACAACAACAAACGGCTGTCTCCCAAATGTCGCCCTCGCATCCAACTCCATCCTGCAGCCAAAACGGTAACATTCCTGGTCTTATACCTCCTTTGGCATCTTTGCTGCAACAAAACGGCAACATAGCCTTCTTTCCTTACTGGAACTTGAATTGGCAAATGTTGGCTGCCCAACAGCAGGCAGCTGTTTTGGCTCAACTCTCGCCGCGCTTGAGAGACCAACTGCAGCAGCAACATCAATCTGATCACAATAATGAACAACAAAACACCAAAGAAAACCATCACTTGGAAGAGGACGAAGACGAAGAGGATGAAGAGGACCAAGAGTTGGATGGTAAATCGGTGGACTCGGCCATGGATTTGTCGCAGGGTACGCCCACTAAAGATGAACAGCAGCAGCAAAGTCCCGACTTGGCCATGAATCTGAAATTACCTGATAACAATATAGAGACGCCTGTCGTCTCCTCCGCTGCTAGACGCAAGGGACGCGTCCTCAAACTTGATCACGAACAATTAAAGGCGAACCAATTAACTTCGGCTCCTGACCCACCGCAGGTCGCTAGTGCAACTGAAATGCCCACCGCTGCTTCGCCTCCAGCACCCTCAGCACCAGGCAACAGAAACGACGATCATTCTTCGACCGAAGAGAGCATGGAAACGAATCAAAACAACCACAATAATCCCTCAAGTACCAGTACCGCTTCCGCCGCCTCATCTTCGGGCAACAGCTCCAACTCTTCATCAACTGCTGACAGCAGTGCGATCTCTACAGCCAACTCCAGTCCTTCTGCCACGTCCACCATGTTCGAATGCAAATATTGTGATATCTTATTCAAGGACGCTGTACTCTACACCATACACATGGGCTACCACAGTTGTGACGACGTATTCAAATGTAACATGTGCGGCGAGAAGTGTGATGGTCCCATCGGCCTCTTTGTGCACATGGCCCGCAACGCTCACTCGTAAGAATTCATCTAAATCATTAAATATAATATTTATTCACATTGTTGCTTTGAATTGTACATATTCGAACACATACAAACAACCAAACCCCCCTATTTAAGTAGCCTAGGAAGGGTAGCGAAACCTCGATTCGATGCCGCCTAATGCGAACCGTTGTCAAAAATTGTATATATTGTAAAAATTTTAGTATTTTAAGTCCTACTCGATTAATATTTTTCTAAACGCTCTTAAGAAAATGGTTCCTTCTGTAGTCTTAACAAGCAAACAAACAAACAAACAAGGAAGCAAACAAACGAGTCCTGCAGGAGTTTGTTACTCTCGTTGTAACAATTATTTTATATCTCGAAAACTATCTTCGTTTAAATGTACGTGAATGTGTTATTGTAACTCTAATCTAAGAAGAAGAAGAAGAAGAAGGAGGAGAAGGAGAAACCAAATAAACTTTTACCCGTTTAAAAAAACAAAAACTAGATTTAAGAAAAACTGTGAAGGGTTTAAAAATTCGTTAGTTTTAATTTATAAAAAATTATTATAAAATTTTTGATATCGAACTTAAGTTTTAAGCACAATTTGATTTGCAACGTCGTGCCAAAATGTTATTTTGGACTTGTCTATTTCTGAAATTGTTTTTTCAGCCAAGTGCTGCTAAAACGAAATCTAATTCAAACTCGTATTTAATTTTATGTCAATTTGTGTTGGTAGTCAAAACGAAAATGTGTAGTTTGTAAGAAGAACCAAAAATACAAAAGAAAAAATAAATAAAGCAAAAATATTTTTATTGAGTGACTGTAACTGCTTCGATTATTTCTTTTTTTAATTTCTATACCCTACACCATGTCGCACTGGTTCAAGAAGACAATAGTAAATCAAAATATTTTTATTTCATCGTTTTAATAAAAATCAACTCATAACAGTTTTGCCTCATCAGTCGATTTTTTGTCCTATTTTTCTCCTGAGCATTTTGAATAGGTTGAAGCAATACAGCGGGGATGGAAAACAGGTTTGATTGAGTGTAACTTTTACACTGTGGCGGTACCATTTTTTAATATATATTAAGAACAGATATTTAATACATATAGAATTCAATACCTGGCATACAATTGTAAAAAAAAACTATGGAAGTAGACCCTAAATACTAGCGCTGTAATGTCCCGCTAATTTTAACCGCAACTCTAGCGTAGCCTGGTTTTTGATTTCTTCGAGGTAAAACACTTTCCTACGTGATAAGCAGTGATTCATGTGCTTTTTGGTGACTATAAAAGAATCAAGAACTTTAACTGACGAGATATATAATTTCGGAGTTTTTTATAAATCACTTTTTTCGAATTGTTTCCTTCATGATATCTTACGAACGGATTAACCGATAACACCCTTTACGGTGATGGGCGAGCGTGGTTTTCGAAAGCTGATTAGTTTGTGGAACTGATCGGTGAAGCCGCTGAAAATTTATTCTAAAAAAGACTTTGAAAAATAGCTTTTTTAAGTTTCTTTGAAATATCTTAAATTCTACCGCTTCGAACCGGTTCAAATTCACAGGAAATGTAAGTTTAGAAACGCCCTTTTTTCGACTACCATAAAACAATCGAGAACACCAACTGATCAAGTACATAATTTTAGAGTATTTCAAATAAATCATTTATCGAACTTTTACGTTCACGATATATCACGAACGCATTGTACGATTTTGATCCGATTTCCAGTGATCGACGTGGTTTTCTATTGTTAAAAGTTGATTAATTTGGGAAATCAAATGGTGACGCCGCTAAAAAGTTGTTCTACAAAATATCACTTTGAAAAAAGTTTTTTCTAAGTTTTTTTTTAAGAAATCTTGAAATGTACCGTTTCGAACCGGTTCAAATTCACAGATAATCTAAATGGAATATCTAAATTTTTAATTTAAGGAAATAATCGAGAACTTTAACTGATTAGATATATAATTTTGGAGTTTTTCAAAAAAATCTCTTTCTTCGAATTTTTTCGTTCACGATATCTCATGAGTGGATTAAACGATTTTGAACCGGGTGATTTTTAAACTTTAAGAGCTTATTACTTTGTGGAATTGACAGAACAATCCGTTCAGCAAGTATTTCAAAAAAAGCACTTGAAAAAATAGTTTTCGAGATGTCTTGAAACTAACCGGTTGGAATCGGTTTACATGCACACAGAATATAAGTTCTGGAATGTTCTTCAGAACACTTTCAATTCGGTTTAACCGTTCAAAAGTTATGAGGGTCACGTAAACACATATACATACACATACATATATATACATTCATACAGGCATAGCGGGGAGCTCTCAGAATTAGTCACAAATTTTTAACATGTTTCATATATAAGGCATTCATATTAACAGTTTAAAAAAATCTTTGTTCTTTTGCACCCGAAAAAATTACAAAATAATAATACGTTTAGAAGCATATTTTTGTTTTGTTATAAAACAACTCTAGAAATCTAGGGCGGTCAGTTTTGTTTGCCACTGTTACTTGAATATGATAGAATAATGAAATAACTCTTTAAAAACTAGTCTCTTTTATATCTGTACAACAAATTGAAATTTTATAGCATTAAAATAAATATGCAAAACTTTAAACTTTTGCTTGTTAAATTTATGTAACAGGCGGTCAACTAACGTTTTTCTTCTTGCCGCCGTCAAAAAATATTATTGGGCTCATACCACCGGAACAGCTGTTTTTGTTTATACATGCAAATTTATGTCTAGATTCTTGTGCGGCAACTGCAAAATTTTGTATTTTCAAATAAAAACAGAATTTTTAATTGATTTAGCAAATATTTCAATAGATATTGAAATATTCTTCTTTGACAGCATATAAAAATGTGTTATTTTCTGACCAAATTTTAAAATAGCACACTTAATTTTAATAGGGTGCTCGGTAAATTTTTTTCTTGCTGATATTATTTATTGCTAAAATATGTACTTAATGAACATACAATTTTTCAAAAAATAACTCTTTTCGAGAAGGTACCCTTTGATATATGACTTTAGGAATACAGTTTGAATAGCCCAAATGATTGTTTATGTCAATGTGCCGCCATTCATAGATTATTCACAAGATATTACGACAATTATGAAAGAACTATTATTAGTACGCGATTTACATTTTTGTTATTATGCAAACTAAAAATTTTTTTGTGTTTAAATAAGAAAACAACAATCGGTTTTAAGCAAAATATATCGTGATTTCTCATAATTCATTGAAGAGGAATTAGCTTTCCTCAGGATTTTCGGAAACAATTTTTATTAGTAAGTTTCACAAGTAATTAAAACTAACTAACTAAATTAATTAAATTCGTTCAATGCTAGACACAATTCCAAAATATATATTTTTTCACTGAAGCCAGTGCCTCGTTTCTGTAACTGTTGTGAGAAGTTCTCACATCGAAAAACTAAATAATTATGGTTGTCATGTTTTTTATTGTAGGGTTATCCATAGAATAATATATTTATTATTATAAAAAACCAACAAAATTTTAAATGCATTAAGGAATATATTCTGACTCATCCTGCGTTTCACAGAGTGACGACAATTTTTTCGATGCGAGAAGCTCTCACTTCAGTTACAGAAACGTGGCACAGTTTCGACTTAAACTTTTTGAAATATCAAAACAAATTTATTTTATTTCACAAATTGATTCGGAAATTAAATAATTATTTTGTTAATTATAAAACCTTTCATATGATTTAAAAAGTATTGAAAAATGGTAATAACTCGACAATATTAATTAATTTTTCGAACATAAAATTAAAGTACAAAGTTATATTTAATTAAAATTTAAACACAAAAGAAATTATAAAAAATTCTAATCAAAAACAGAAAAAAAATTAACTTTTTGATTATTAAAAATCAAATATTTAAGTGTGTCGATGAAGGATTTTCGACAAATATTCGACAGTTTAAATTTTTCAAGTCCCAAAAAATTAGTTCATAAGTTATTAAATGTTTTAAGTAGAGTTGCTAGTATTACTAAGAATATATAATAGACTAAGTTCAGATTTTAGATGTTTTATATATTTAAAAACTAGAAAGAAACTAATTATATAATTATAAAAAATATTTAAATAAAAACAAATTCTTTTCAAATATTTTAAACGAAAAGTGTGTTGATTCTTTCAAATTAGTTGAGCTGCACTCAGTGCCTCGTTTCTGTAACTGAAGTGAGCACTTCTCGCATCGAAAAAATTGTCCTCACTCTGTGAAACACAGGATGAGTCAGAATATATTTCTTAATGCATTTAAAACTTGGTTGGTTTTTTATAATAATAAATATATTTTTCTATGGATAACCCTACAATAAAAGCATGACAACCATAATTATTTAGTTTTTCGATGTGAGAACTTCTCACATCAGTAACAGAAACGAGGCACAGTGGCACTGAAGTGGAAAACGGTTGCAATTAAAGGTCATCCCCGTAAAATTCCGCAAGGGTATTTTTATAATTTGGAGTTCTCCGAAGGAATTTGTCAAAAATTCGAAACGGTTACATCACAAACGTTCGACGCAAAAAATAATCGGCCGCTGTTCCATGTTTTTAAATCCCCCAACTTTTTACTAAATAAATGCCAAAGGATGACAGCCCGATTTTTGACTGCCAATTTACATCCTAACCTCAAATTTAATCATTACAATGGATTGATCAGAAACTTTTGTGTGAAATGAGCAAATTAAAAAGTTCGACCCAAGCCTGACTACGGTTTCTCTAGACTTCCGGGAATTAGCTGACTTTTATAAAAATAAAATATAAAAAAATAGCAAAGCGGCAGACCCTTAAGGACATCCCGGTAACTTCTCACTTATTAGCCCCAACGTTATCATTCACAATATCTCACGAGCGGATTGTACGATTTTGACCCGATTTGCTTTAATCGACGTGGTTTTTTATTGTAGAATCGATCGATGAAGCAGCTGAAATATTGTTCTACAAAGAATCTCTTGGAAAAAATCTTTTTTTAAGGTATCCGTTTCGAACCGGTTCAAATTCACAGATAATCTAATTTTATAAAATAATAGAGAGCACTAACTAATCAGATATATAATTTCGGAGTTTAAAAAAAATTTGTTTCTATTAATTTTTTTGTTCACAATACATCACGACGGAATAGCCGATTATGATTTGGTTTTAACTGATCGATTTTTCAATCGAAGAGCAGAAGCCGTTAAAAAGTTATTCTAAAGATCAACTTTTGAATATGTTTTTTTTAATACCTGGACTTTAATTCGGTTTAATTCGATTTAGCCTTTCAAAAGCCATACACGGGTCACATATTTACATACACTCACATGCATACATACGTGTAGTGACGGGCTCTCAGAATTAGTCAGGAAAACTTCCTGGGACCGCGAAAACTGGCAGATCTGATGAGAACTCGATTTTTTCAAACGGGGTAAGACCAATAACTTCTCGATTTTGGAAAATTTTAAATTTTCGTAGCGGGGAGTTAATAACACCAATTTGAATATGTATGAAGTAAGACAATAAATAATTTTTTTTTCTAATGCAGTCTTAATTTCTTTAATTAAAATTTTTATTTCCAAAAGTGTTTTCTACAACTGCTGAAACTGCTTTAGCATCGCATTGATGTTCTTCAGACGAAATTGAGGTCAACATAGAATCGATTGAGAAACCCTAAAATCAGGGCTACCAACATAATAATTAATATGTGACATCAAAAAGAAAACAATTTCTAGTTAAGAGGCCCTGAATGTTCAGTATAAATATTTTTTTGATTATTTTAGGAAAAAAGCCTGACAACAATTCGCTGTGAAACTGATGTCGCCATATATATTTTCGCCAAAAATCTCATTTATATTTTTAGCTTCTGTAGAAATTATTAAATACTGGCGTTGTTTGCTGTACGTTATATGTGTGTCAGCTACACCTGCGTATCACTCACTGTTACAAAAAGTGATCAGTGGTCGTTAGCCTAATTGGAAAAAAAAATTGTTTAAGCACAAACTTCCAAAAACTATTTGAGAGTTATATAAGCAGAAGCAAAGTAGACTTTGAAAATTTATGTCAAATAAAATCTGTTTGCCTAATTATTTAATAAAATCCATAAGCGATATATTTCCAACTAGAGTTTGAAAAAGTTTTATTTTGAATTTATAAAAATATATTTAAATTCTATTAATAATTCAAGGTAAGCTTGAAGGATATACCATCATATAAAAAAGCTGAAACTAATTTTTATATACATATAAAAACTATGTTTTTATAAACGCAGCATTTTTAAAACGCCAACCAATTTAAAAACGCAAAACGCATTTGAGCGTGTTCTTAAAACCGCGCAGTTTCAAATGAAATGCAGATAAAAAATGAAGAGGATAAAAATATTACACGCATCGGAATTAAAATTTATTTAAGTCAATTTGTTTTACTTAAGTTTTGCTTTGGAAATGGCTGCGATATACGCTGATTCATCATTAAGCTACGCCGACTTAATTATTATAAAGATGTCTTCATAAGTAAATGTGTATATCCTTAAATCCTTTGCCAACTAATTTTAAACATATTAAAACAGTTTCCAATTGAAAATCAAATTAATTTATTGTGGGATGACAGAAAATCGTTTCAGATTTAAATGCTTTTTTACTTATTATTGCAATTTTCGAAATCATATAAATCAATTTACTCATTTCCGTTTCCTATTGTTTGCGAAAAAATATTATGCTAAAAAACTATATAAAAAATTTAAAAGAAAAAAGGCCAACCCGGGTGGCAGCGAACCAAACAATGAAAATATTCACAAGAACATTAAAAAATTAGAATGAGAAATCCATTTACAAAAGAACGAAAAGGTGCAAATAGTTGGATATAAAAAGTGGTAAAAATATAAGGAAAATCTTAATGCTCTTTTAGCCAACAAAAATAATAAGAAAATTACACCTTTTTCCAAAAATTCATATTTTGTATTAAAAACAAAAGCAAAATGCTCTCCAGGATATTAGCGCGTGTCTGTATGAGTTTTGGTTTTTTTTCTTGTCCTAAAAAATTGGCCAGTTTTTATTTAAATTAAAAGCAAAATAATACAAATAAAAATAAATAATTTCCACCGACAATCCACAAGCCGAGATAAGCGGCAAATAGCAAACAACAACAACTACAAAAAAAATCGAATTTCTTTTGTTCAAAAGAAAAATGTCTAGTTTTCTTTCTTTATTTTCCAAACACCAGGGGTTATTTTTAGCAAAAAATATAAACAAAAAATAAAACAAAAAACAGAACTCAAGTAAAAACTGAAGTGATAAACATCTTGTTGATGGTCAAACGTCTGCCAAATGTCTGAGAATGACAACAGAATCTCAAAGGTTAAGGACCAACTGGGAGACCGGTTTGGTTAACTTGAGGCTGATCCCAAATGTTAGATCATCGAATGGCTAAATTATTTATTTAGCCCTTCAGCCAGACACACACACACACACACACACACAGACAGTGTGTCTCACTGTTGTTGGACCTTTTTGATCTTTGGACGAATTGATCTTTGGTTGGCTCCTTTACCACAGGCTAAGCAAAAGAAGCGAAAGTAGTTAATTTAATTTTAGGATTGTGCTCGGAAGTATAAAGATTTGATGCTGTCGGATAAGGAAATTGGAGAAACTATTAAGAAACATGTTGATGAACTAGTTAAGAAACAGATGAATTATAAAACAAATATTTTTAATATTTCCATCAGATTGAAAAATAGGGAGGTAGCTGTTAAAGTCAGAAGAGCGCATATTAACGAGTATACTCGTAGACCATGAGGCCCACAGTGGTGCCCAGACGACTGCACCCCACACAAGCCTACGAATTTCTGGTGTATTCCAATTAATAGGAATCATCCACAATGATTCACACAGTCCAAGTACAGTGTGGTAGTCCAGGTGCTGCGGAAATAGAGACCCGTATGGGACCTGCGCTACAGCAAAGCCAAGAAGTCATGTGGAGGATATGGATGCCTGAGCTGCAGGGAAACCGGGAAGTCATATGGAAGATCTTAGAGTGACCCTTCGTTTTCTTTGTCGAAACAGATCCTGGAGTAGTCATCACAGGAAAAGCCTAAAAATTCCGATATACATCCGATTGGACTGTGGCCCGTAGTAATTCCATCAAGCGATTTTTATAAGAAGGTCAGGAACTCTTGGGTCCTACTTATTCTGATATGCATCCGATGGCACTGTGGCCCGTAGTGATTCCAGCAAACGATTTTTATAAGAAGGTCATGAGTTCCTTGGTCGTGCTTATTTTAAGTGTGGGCGAAATGTTCTTAGATTCTTTATAGATTATCTGAGAGTGCTGCTGGCTGGAGTAGTGAACCCTAGACCACGATAACTTAAATCCAGACTTTGACTCCGCACTCAGTCATGAATTTGGTGTCGAAATTTTCTGATCTGCAGTTGGTTTGCGATCTGTTGTAGGCTTGTCTCAATGTCGAAGATTTCTCTTCGATTGCGATTGCGCAGGTCCACTTTGGGACATAAAATTGTCTGCAAACAGATTTCGCATTAAAAGAATTCTTGAACGCATTTATGGTAAATTACGCAGCCTTGTTGGAAGCAAATGTCGTTGATGCTCACCTGATGAATTTTTGGAAAACAAACATTCAGTCACAGTGGCTGGATAGTGCTCGTCATCAATCACTATAACCGAAAGTAATTGTTCATCTCGAAAGAAATGCGGACCGCTGAAGCCGCCAGCATGGAAATCGCAAGGCTGACTCGTGAACAGCTTGAGGATTGTCTTGACTCCATATACGGCAACTTTGCTTATTGACGAAATCGTTTAATCCGAAATCGGCTTCATTATATTTTGATCATATTTGATCGAAGTGCTTTATGAAGCTCACGCGGGCAGATCTGCTTTTGTTTTCAAAAACATGATGTTAAACGATGCCTGATGACTGGAAAATGCTACTGTTTGACATTCTTAACTGGTGTGGTTTTTTCTTAGAGTATCACAACTTGGCATCACTGTTTGATTTCACCACACATTTAACAGCTGATAGTTGCTTTTTCTTTAGTTTGCTTTGAAATTTACTCCAGAGCAACGCGTGCAAATTCTCTAAAATTTTTAATCAAAATAATTTTTCTATTCATCAAACTCATCCATTCAAAATTTTATTTTCCCATGAAGCCCACGTCTGTTTGAATGGGTACATAAATAAGCAGAATTGTCGCATTTCGAGTGAGAACAATTCACAAGCTTTTATCGGCAAAAATTACTGTTTGGTGCGCCTCATAGGCTGGCGGGGTCATTGGCTCATATGGCTTCAAAAACGATGACGATCAGAATGTTACAGTCAATGGTGAATGGCATAGGAACATGATTCGAAATTTTTTGGTACCTCAATTACGTGGCATTTATCTTGGTGATATCATGTCACTGATATGTGGTTCCAACAAAACGGAGCCACATGCCACACAACGGGCGCTGCAATTGATTTACTCAAGGAAACTTTTGATGAGAAAACAATTTCACAAAGTGGCCTAGATAATTGGCCACCAAGATCTTGTGATTTAACCCCGTTGGGTTACCTCCGTTCGGGTTATATTAAATAATCTACCTACGTCAATAAAACACAAGCAATTCAACGCCTGGAAATCAACATTTAAAGAGTCATCTGTGATATACGGCCGCAAATGCTGCGAAATGTTGTTGGAAATTGGTATTCCAGTTCGCGCCTTCTACGCGCCGGCTGTGGTAGCCACGCAAAAATCATATTTAAACAACATTAATTTCATAAAATTTTCATTCAAACGAAGTCAGTCTCAGTGATATTAAAAATATATTTCCTTTTTTGTTATGATTTAAACTTGTGTCACTCTATAAAAAACACCCATTAGTTATCCACACCGATATATCTGATGCAGCTGAAGAGACACCCGATATGATATTTAAACGAAAAGAACGAAGGAGAACTGCCTTAAAGTCATGTTTTCTTCAGTATCTTCCGTAAACATTAAGGGTTTTGAGAAAAATCGAACTCAATTTAATTATATTTGAATTGGTTTTTCCGAAAGTTGTAATTTTTAGCTGTTGAATTAAATTTTTATCATGCTGATTTTTTTCTAAATTTTATTTGATTTTTTTATTTTACTAAATACGCTTTAACCAATAATGTTTTGATTGAAAATCCTTAAAAACGACCACCGACAGGCATGTGACGCCATAACGGATGCTAAATGTCAACAAATTTCCAGGCTTAAAAATCAATACGATGACATGATTTATGATGCTGTTTTGATATAAAAAACAAAAAATCAAAACAACATTAAAAGCGCTCCATCATTAGCTGATAATAACCAACAATTGACGGCGAAAAGAAAATTCCCTTAAAGCTGATGAGCAAAAATGTTGCTGAAATGCGGGAAACCAGCAAAACAAATTTTCATCTTTCAGAATTTCTATGGCGGGCTGCCACTTTCTTTGAATGCACAGAAACTAAAGAAACAAAAAAAAATTATTTTTGAGAAAATTTAGATTTTTTAAAAAACACATTTCCCTGGGCGAAACATTTATTTAATAAAGAGATCCATACAAAAATTGTTATAAAATTATGAAACTCTTATGAGGATCAGAGTGGTGTGATGCCGAGCAAATGATCGATTGCTGTAGCAGAGTGTAAGAGATGTTGCATATGTTGTTGTTTATTGATCATGACACTGTATGACGTGTGGTTGCTACTACACAATGCCACCAATTTACAAACGCACACACACACACATGATGACGGGGTATAAACGTTGACGCCTTATTCATGGTAGAATGCGCCAAATACAAGAAAATATTATGTTTTAAAATATGGGAGTAGTCAAAGGAAAAAATAGGGATCTTAAGAAATTCATAAAAATTTTCTGCTTTCCAACAATGACTATTCAAACGGTGATAATATTTCTTTCAAATTTTCAGTTTTCAAATTTATGGTGGTTTGGTAGGAATTTATTATCCTGTGGCTGGCACACTTTTGTTGCCGGCTAAAATGTCATATGAAATATTTTCCGAGGGAGTTTTCTAAAGATCGTGGAGTTTTAATTTATGAATGTAAATTTGGTGACAATTGTTTACGCATCGTGAACTCGTTTTTGGGAAAGAATAAATTTATGAGTGTTGCCTATGGCGTTTTAGGTTATTGAGAAAAATTTCAATATTTTAATTTCCTTACATGAATACTTAATAATAAAAATAAATCTGGATCCTCGCAAAATAGTTCATACAAATATACATACATATATATATATATATATATATATATATATATATATGTATGTATATATATATATATATATATATATATATATATTTATATATATATATATATATATATATGTATATATATATATATATATATATATATATATATATATATGTATATATATATATATATAAGTATATATATATATATATATATATATATATATACATATATATTATATAAAAATGTTTCTAATTATTTAGGTAATTATTAAAAATATTTAAATCGCAAAATTATTGCACCCCCACCACTCCATATCAATGAAAATCCAAAATCAAAAAGCTTAATTTCAATTATTTCTTACCTCTTCTGATCCTTTTATTTCTTAAGAACTCTGATTTACAGCTTTTTTCGCTCTGTTGACAAAAGTTTTCACCACCAGCATCTCTTGTTGTTGTGGCAAAACAAAAACACTTACGAATCTAAAATGGCGACAAAAACAGGAACAGTACAGAATCGAAACAATAACTATTTTGCTTAAATTACTTATTTATTTTTATAATATTTAACTATTTTCTTTGCCCACAATATAATCAAACAGTTCTTTAACATTTTCTTTCACTTTTTATAATATTTCAAGCACAAAATAATTGATTGTTAAGCAGTTGAATACGATGCACTAAGTGACTGCACTGTGTTGTTGAAAATTTGGCAAGAAACTGAGGTGAGAAAGTTATAATGCTACTCTAGCAAAAGAGAAGAGACAAGAGCTTATGCGACGTGTGTGCATGTGTTTGGGTGTTTGTGTGGTGTGCCAAACAGACAACAAGAGTTGAAAAGCTTTTGATAACATGAAATTAGGAAATGCAATGAAATGAAACTAAATGTACAGGCAGGCAATGGCGATCTTTGAATGTAGGAAATTAAACTTTTTAGCTTTTTTATCGTGTATAAGAGATGCCACATTCAGAAAAATTAAGCATTTCCATACAAATTCAAATAAATTTCAAATCCATATTATTTTATATCCATTTATTTAACATTTTTAGTTTTTTTGCGAGAGTCGTATATGATGTCTTGTGTGTTGTCCATGTCGGACAACATGGATCAAACAATTTCCATGAAATTGTGTGCAAAAATATGTTGTAATTAAATGCATCAAAGCTCTTGATATGTCAATGTGGCATGCGGTGGGTGATTGTCTTCTTAATCGAAAAAAAATTTTTTAAGTATTAAAAACCTTTCAAAGAACCCCGAAACAATGTATGAACATGCTCGGCCTGGTCACTCAAGCGAAAAAAAAATTGTTATGGGAACTTCATGAATCACTATTGAGTAATTTAAAATTGTCTCTTGAAATGAAAATTTTCAGAAATGAAAGAATGAATTCTTACATGAATTTTATAAAACTTTTAACTACCCGCAACGAAAATTTAAAATGTTCAAAATGGGGAAGCTATTCGTTTTACCCCGGTTTGCAAAAATCAAGTTTTCATCCGATCTCAACGTTTGAAAGTTTTTGAACGCTTCCAGGACTAATTTTTAGAATCCGTCTCTATATTTGCTTGTGTGTATGTGTGAATGATGTATGTTTGTCTGTAAGTATGCGACCCGCTTATAACTTTGGGACAGCTGGAGCGATTTCAATCAAACCGATGGCGTTCTAAAGGATTCTACTCGACTTAGATTTTCTGTGAAAATAAACCGGTAGATTTCAAGATATTAAAAAATCTTAGCAATAGTTTTTTCTTAAAAATTTTAAAGGGCCTTACCGATCTATTCCAGACTAACCAGCTCTCAACACTAAGAAAATACGTCGGCCAGTGCAAATCGGTGAGTCCGTTCGTGAGATCGTGACCTCAAAAAAAAAACCAAAAGAAAAGTTCCTAAATTATATATGTGATCAGTTAGTGGTCTTGATACTTTTATCGATCACCGATTTTGAGTTTCTCGAGTTGAAACACTATTAAATTAATTTCTCACTTGATAAGGGGTGATTGCCGATTACTATAAAAGAATCGAGACCACTAACTGACCAGATATATAATTTATGAGTTTTTTAATACAATATTTTTTCGAATTTTTCCATTCACAATATCTCACGAGCAGATTAAGCGATTTTGAAAGCGGATTAGTTTGTGGAACTGATCGGTGAACAGGCTGAAAATTTATTCTAAGATTATTTTCCAAGTTTTTTTCAAGTATCGGGATATCTATCGGTTTGAATCGATTCGATTTCACAGGAAATATCAGTTTAGTAACTTTCTGTTTTCGATTACTATTAAAAAGCGAGAAATTTTAACTGATCAGATATTAAATTATGGAGTTTTTTAAGTATATAATTTTTTTCCAACTTATGTCGTTTATTATATCTCACGAATTGATCAACCGGTTTTGATCCAGTTCGCGGTGATCAATGCGATTTGAAAATATTAGGAGCTGCTTAGTTTCGGAATCGATCGATCAAGCCGTTTAAAACTTATTCTAAGAAAACCACTTTGAAAAATTGTTTTTTTTAATTATTTGAAGATCTCTTAAAATCTATAAGTTCGAATCGGTCCAAATTCACTGGAAATCTAAGTTCGAGAATGTTCTTTGGAACGTTTAATTCGGTTCAGCCGTCTCAAATGTTATAAGCGGGTTCGACTAAAAGAACTGGACAATCCAATTATTTTACACCGAAAGCACAACTTTCAATATTTAATAATTATTTGTGTAAAAAAAGTTGTTTATTAAAAATAGAGAAATAGTCAATTGTTACAACTTTTCGGTAATTGCAACGGAACCGCAGTCATTCTGAACGTTTCGTGTTTTCAATACTCTTAAACAATTTAAATTGATATTTTTTTTTTTTGGTTATTAAATTTTTAATATTTGGCAAAGTGAAATTTATATTAAACGCGAAAATCTCTTGTTCAGTTTCAATATCCGTAGGCACATGATTACGAGATGCACACAAAGAATGAAGTTTAACAAAAACATTCATTTTGTAATTGAAATTAAATTTATGTTTTTTGTCAGCTTAAAAATATGTATTTATTATTAGAATTTTATGAATATTGTTTGAGGCAAATTATGTAATTTTGTCTAAAATAATAACCCACATTTAAACATTCATTTTGTATCTACACCAAAATACACACGCACTTAAAGGCACACGCACGTATTATAATGAATTTAATAATTGCAATTTGCGAAATACCAAAAAGCAACAACAACAACAACAACAACACTAAAACACAGTGAGTATAGATAAAGTATGTCAAAATGTATGTACTTGCATGCGTATGTATTTATTTTTCCCATAGTAATTTTCAGGGAAAATATCACAACACAAGAATAAATATAATTTAAAGCACACACACACACACGCACACACTTCTGTATATAAAAGCACTTAAACAATGCATTTCAAACAAACACTTTTGGTTAAATATGCATATAATACAAATACGCACCAACACCAACACACACGCACACAAACCCAGGCTCCCTCACTCATTTCTATTATAACAAGCAACAACAAAACATCCCAACAAGAACAAAAAATAACCCCATCCCTAAAAAAACACCAAAAATAACAGTTTTTATTTATATTTCTGCGGGAGTAGGCAGGGAGAACAAATACCGTAATACTCTTTTACATGTGTGTGTGTGTGTACGTACTTAAATGCGTAGCAGTATGAGTGAGTGTAAATTAAAAACCACCCATTGATAAAAATAATAAAAATCGAGCTGGAATAACAACAACAACAACTAAATAAAATAAAAATCTAAACGCCATATTGATAAAAGAAATGAAAAACGATAATAACAACAGCAGCAGCAACAACAACAACAACAACAACGCAATCATAAACCCAGCCATAAGTAGACCTATTTTTATTTTATTTTAATATTGTTCACAAATAACCAGACGCATTTACCAAAACTACACTCACCCACTCACTCGTACGTCGCAACGTATAAATAGAAAAACAGTTTTTAGCTTCAAATATTTTGGGGAGTTGGGTGGAAGAAAAAACCGAGGTATTTAGCCAACAAAAAAGTAAAGGAAAGAAAAAACAGCAAAAGCAATAAAAGCATATGAACGAATATGGTTGTATAGCGGGGGTGGCTTGGCTGAACAAGGCTTTGCACTCATCACACAACCATCATCGTCGTCAGACTTTTATATGGTACAGTGGGATTTAAAAGCAACAAACTTTAATATAATTTTGTAGGAAAAAAATTAAATATTATTGACTGCAAAAACCATCCTACCAGCTTCCCGCTAATTTTAACAGCAAAACTACCGTAACATGGTTTGTTGCGCAGTTTAATGCTCTTGAATTCTACGAGCTAAACTACCGTTATTTAAATTTTTCAAACCGCTATAACTGTTGAATAAATGAAACAATTCCCAGGTGATGAGTAATTGGTTGAAGCAGTTTTCGAGTTCTATCAAATAATAGAGAACATTAACTGATCAGGGGGTAAATTACGGCACTCGATATCTATCGAGTTCCGTTTATAAATTAAATTGAAATTTTGATCGGTATCTAATTGCGGCAATTTGAACCTAGATATATAATTTTGGTTTTTGTATATCGCTTTTATCAAATATTTTTCGTTTACGATATCCCACGAATGGACTGAACGATCTTAATCCGATTTACACTAATTGATATGCTATTTAAATGGTAAGAGCTGATCAGTTTGTGGAATCGATCGGAAAAGAAGTTAAAAATTTATTTCCAAATAAAATACTTCAATAAACATTTTCTTAGATTTTTAAGGGTTTTCAAAATGCAAATCGGTTTTAATTCACAGGAAATATGTCCTTTGCCGAGGCCAGTTTATCAAGAGTTTCTTTGTAGGATATTTCGGACATTTTTGAAATCTCTCAATTTATCTCCCGATGAAAACAAAATATTTGAAATTTTATTGTATCTAAAAGTTGCTTAATGATTTCGAATTTATTTACATTTATTCGTTTGTACCCACTGTGCATTGCTGAACAACCCATTCCGCCTTTTCCAGACACCTTAAAGAATAACTTCTTTAAAGCAAATTTTGCCTTAAGAATCAAAATCAACTAAGAGAGTCAGCGGAAGGCACAAACCTTAAAAAAAACAAATTTATTGACCGAAATACGTAGCGATAGTACTCGATGGAGTACTACAAAATTACAAAAGCTGCAAAACGCCGATAAATCTACGAATTTGACAACACTGGTCACAATCAAACATGAAAGTTAAAACCTGCTTTTAGCATTAAACCATAAACACTGCAGATTTAAGACATTCAGGTTTTAACAAACAGTTTGTCCAACAAATTTAACCACAATAATTTAATTCTCTATAGAAATTTGTACATTTTTTATTGCACTTTTTGTAACACTTAATGCACAAACTAACCTGCACCTGTTTGTGTTGGTATAAAAAATAAAAAAATTAATATTTCAAAAGTATGGAAATATTTGCACAAGCAAATAAATGATTTGAAAACACAATATTTTGAACATGCAATATGACACATAATGCACACTGTACTGCAGCTGTTTTTGTTGGTATAAAAAATAAAAGTGCACTTTAAAGCAGGATAAATTTTATATATAGCAAATTAATATTTCAAAGGTATGGAAATATTTACACAAGCAAATAAATGATTTGAAAACACAATATTTTGAACATGCAATATGACACATAATGCACACTGTACTGCAGCTGTTTTTGTTGGTATAAAAAAGTATTACATCGCAGTTTGAAGTAGGTATTATTTTATATGTTGCAAATCAATATTTTAAAAAATTATGAAAATACTTTTACAAAGTGAATAAATGCTTCGAAAATATTATTTCGTATGAAATCATGCGAATTCTGAAAGGCAAAAGCAGATGTGGTGGATTTTTTTGTGCATTCTTCAAAAATTATCAGATGTTTCCAATATATGACTTGGCAGCACTCAACTTGAAATGGACAAACTCAGACAAAAACAGGCCAAGACAATGTTGCATTTCATAAAATCTACTTAAATTAAATTCAAAAATACTTTTAAGTTGTTTTTAATAGAATTATTTTGTATGTTAAAAGCAGTTTTCACGTTAAAACCAGCATTTATTAAACCCATGTCAGTGCAAAAACACTATAAAACGAAAAATGTATGTGGGGTATTCACACGGTGTGCTACTGAGTCATAATGTGTTAATATTTTAGAAAAATAAAAAAAATTTGTTGTGCTGCATAAAACAACAAGACTTAATTGATTAAATATGTTTTTGTTTTGTCATAAAATAGCTCTAGAAAACTGACTGCAGCCGACTTTATATGTTTATGTTTTAATAAGAAAAAAAAAACTGTTTAAAAATTATTCACATTTTTATATCTGTAAATTAATTTAGATTTTTGTAAAATAAAAATAGATAAAAAAGAGTTCAACCTCAAATTATAAGTGAAAAATGTTGCTTTTTAATCGTATGTGGCCGGCAGCCATTGAATGTTTTTCTACTAGCCGCCGACAAAAAGCTGATTCAGTTGATGTCAGCTGTTTTTGCTTACAGACATTAATTATTTCGCGAATCTTGTGCAGCAAAATTAAACCCCATTTTCATAGTATTTAAAATAAATTTTGAAATAAGTAATTGGGAGATTCACACTGTAGTCATAAAGTCATAAGTCATAATATAATAGCACGAAATATGTGTCCAGTGTGAACAACCCGTCATAACTTCGTCTGCTAAACAAATTGGATTATATGAACTCTAATAGGACTATTACACTGGCGTACATGTTGGCCGACATGCTGAACAACGTACCAAATCTCCCGGTGTAATAGGGCTATTACACCGGGAGATTTGGTACGTTGTCGAGCATGTCGGCCAACATGTATGCCAGTGTAATAGCCCTATAACAGCTGCTGCCTTGTTATGAGCTGAATAAATATTTTTTGCGGCGGCATACGGAAAAACGTACACACTGGCTGCCAGCTACGTAAGTTAAACGAGAAAAATTTTTCACTTGTATATATTTAATTTTTGCGATTTAGTGCTCTTTTAATAATTTTTATGTTATAAAAATGTGATTTAATGTACGAACATCTAGGAATGAATAATAGTTTAGCCGTTTTTTAGTCGTGAATCATATATAAAAAACGGCGGCAAACATAAACTATCGCCGTCTCGGCTAAAGATGTTCAGCAGTTTGACTCAGATCTCTAGAGCATTTTATGACAACACAAAAACATACCTGATAGAGTTCTATTATTTTATGACTTTTTTTATAAGCAGCACAACAACAACTTTTTTAAACTGATCTAAAATTTTATGACTTTATGACAATATGACTAAATAGCACGAAGTTTGAATACCCCAAATATTTATATTAAAAAAACTTGCTCTAAATAGTTTTCAAAAATTTATATATTTAAATAATATTTTTTAAATAAAAATTTAAGATGGTTTTACAAAAATGTGTATATCTTTTTTAAAAACTAATAAGATGTGTCTAATTTTCGCATCAGCTGACCGAGAGGTGGTCCACACCAGTCATATATTTCGTGCTATTATAATATGACTTTATGACAACAGTGTTAGGCCTCCAATATATATTCCCTTAATATGGATCTGAAACAACTTGTTTTTGTAAGCCGCTGCTGTATTTCAGTTCCTTAATTTGTCAAACTTTTATTTCAAAATTTACAACAAAAGTTTCATACCAAACCAAATACGAGCGACATTACGATTCCCAGTGCCAAATCAAACTATAAAATCTTAATATTTCATTTTACTCCTGAAAAGAATTCGTGCTTTAAGCAACTGACTAATAAATAATCGCCTGAAAAAATGTCACATTAGAACACCGCAGGGAGAGGGGTGGGAGGCAAATAACGCAATGGGTTATAATAATGGAATATGAGAATGTTTCAGCATTATCATTCACCATTTTCCTTCATTTTTCCAATCGTGCACTGCTCAAGTGAAGGAAATATATTTTCTTTTTTGTTTAAAAATATACAAAATTTATAGCAATTTTTACTGAAATGAAGGGATGATTTTCCACACTTAAAGAATATTATCCACCATAAGGCTGAAATCCAAAAATACACGCACAAAATTTAAAAAAAAGAAACTATAAAAATGTGGGTGAGATTTTGATCCGTTGATTAAAAATTTCACCAAAAACTGTTGAAAACAAGCTGGCGGGCAGGCCAGCCAACAATTAAAGATATGCGACGCGACTGACCATCCAAAACATGCCATTTTATTTATTTATTTTTATTTATTATTTTTTTTTAAACATGATCATTAGCCGAACTTGCTGCTTCACCATTTTTACGCATTTTAATTGAATTTTCAAAAATTTTCATGTGTTAGTTTTTTTTTTCTTTTTTTTTGTTTGTTAAATACGAGTACTTCTCAATAGCCAACCTTTCATCGCACACTCTGTCCAGCATCTGTAGTTGAAATGTTTGATAAGCCGCACCACCGCCTGGTTATTTTGTTTAGAACACACACCCGCATTTTAGCCAATTAATAATCATCCTTTTTTGTCAGTCAGCTTTCTGTAAAATGCCGTGTGTAGGTTTTTCCTATTTTCTTCCTGGTTTGAGCTCTTGTATCTAATCGTATTTGAATCGTGTTTGAATCGTGTTTGTGTTCGAAGTAGCCCTGCGCAGGCAGTTCATCACTATTGTGTTTCATAATAGTCCTGCATTTTGATCTTAACTTGTGGCTGAAGTGAGCCCTGTCTTTCTTTAGTTCTTTTTTTTTCTTCTTTTTTTTCTGTGGTTAATTAAAAAATAAATGTTATTTTCTTTATTTAAATTTTGACCGTAACGTCATGTGCAGTTGAAGTAGCCATTGAAAATCTTTTAATAGGCCTTCGCTGTTTAATGGTTTGTTTTACAAGCCAACATTTTGGATAACAATTTATTATTGTAAATATTTAATTCCCTCGAATTTGGTATTTATTAAGCCAACTGGTCGTTTGTAAAAAGGCGTTTCAAATTGTTAAGTGGTTGACGCCATAAATTTAAATTATTCATCGAGATAATTAAATTGAATTTGGCAGGTCTCTAAAGAGACCTGCGGCTCTATGCTATTAATAGGACATCCCATTTTAGTTAAAGTGAAAAAGTTTAACAAAAAAACGCTGATTATTTGCAAAGCAAATCATCAAATTTTTAACTAAAATTTTTAATTTTTTTAAATTTAAATTAAAATTTTTGATATTGAGGAACTGTTGCCTCTGTTACATCAGTCCATCAGTAAAATTTAAAATTTTATTGTTATTTACATACACAACTAAAATAAATGTTAACCCTGGATGGTAGCTGTTCGTCGAATCGACGCAGCTTGTTTGCTCTTTATCTTATAACCCTTTTAATTTGCTCAAATTCGTATCGTATTTTAAGAGAGAAAACAAGTTTTTATGTTACATTTTATTTTTTAAATTAATTTTTGAATAATATATTGAACTAAAAATACTTTTGTTTATTTTTAATTTTAAAAATTGTTCCGCTAGAATTATTTTTAAAAAATTAATCGTCCATTCAACGAAGAGTAACTTTAGTGTACGAAAATGGAGAACAACCATCCAGGGTTAATTTAAAGCTTGGTAGGCTAATTATTCGAAAAGTGTTTTTAATTCAGAAAGACCTGATAAGTGTTCTGAAGCTTTAGCGAAAGTCGAAATCAATTTGATAGATTCAACATCAGAGCACAATAGCAGTTTTCGAAGCACGCTACACTTTCATGCGCATTCATGTATATTTTGTTTAATACCAACTTGATAACAGCTTCTTTTTGCACGAGTTTTATTATGAAAAGGGATACGAGAACTGTATCAAAGCGATTGTAACCGATGGTGTTGCCGTTGGATTATTTTCGCCCTGTCCTATTATCTGAACGTTGTGTTCCATGTTTCTTAAACCAAACCTGTTTCGTTTGAATTTTCTTATGAACGTTTTTCGCCTTAATAACACGCCCACGGAAAGCACGGGCAAGTCCTTCAGTGGGTAGTGGAATAAAGAGAAGTCAATGTCGATTTCAATAATAAAGGTCATTGTTTTCGATGAAGAGCATTTCCAACTGAATGGCTTCATAAATACACGAAATCGTCAACAAACTTCATGCAATCCCTGAGCTCAATTCCGGGATCTAACTCGTCAGCGATAAGTCATAGAAGTCAGCGCTAAAATAAACTGTTAAAACCTGGTTTTATCATACAAAATTATTTTGTTAAAACCAAAATTAAAAAATTTTTTAATTGATTTTAAAAGGCAACACTGTGTTTCTCTGTTTTTATCTGTGCTAAGTTTAGTGCTGCCAAGTTATATATTGGAAACATCTAATAATGCTTAAAGAATTCACAGAGAAATCCACCACACCTGCATTTATTTTTTCCTTCAGAATGTGCATGACTTTTATATGAAATGATATGTTTTCAGCGCATTTATTCACTTTGTAAAAGTGTTTTCATAATTTTAATATTTTCATTTACAAAATTTCTAGTTTAAACTGCAGTTAAGAATTTTAAATTTTCATATACAAACAGTTTGTGAATTAAGAGTTATAAAAAGAGAACGAAAGAATAACAGCAAATACATCTCTTTCTTTTAGAAACTTAAATTATTGTGATTAAATTTATTGGACAAACTGTTTGTTAAAACCTGAATTTATTAAATCTGCAGTGTGCACGCAAAATTACACGTTTGTGGTTTTAACCTCAAACCCAAGTCTTAACTTTCAGTGTGAAAGTTACTGAGTCACCTTTTACTTACTCAACATCACATTCCCGACACCTCCACATAAAATATTCAATATCTTGTAACGGTCAATTTTTGCGTTTATGTGTCATCAATGGAAAAAAATAGACAAATTAAAATAATATGAGAGCGTTTTGTAAATTTCCTGGTGAAAAATCACAGAATAATAAAAAAAAAACGCCAACAAAAAAAGACGACATCTGCTCCTGATGGCACTTTAGTCTCGGTCAAACTCAAACAAACTACAACAATAACAACTCGACTCGTTGTCATTGAGATTTTGAGGCTGTTGCTGTTCTTGTTGTTGTCGTTGTTGTTGTTGTTGTTGCAATATATTCGTGTGCACGCGTCCAATAGTTAATTGTTGGAAAGCAAATATTTTTTTCTCTGCTATTTGAATTTTCACATTTTAGTTTCGTTTTATTCCGTTTATGTATCCTGAGAGTTGTTTGTTTTTTGTTTTGTTTTTCTTATTTCTGTGTTTGGGTGAATACACACGTTTGGTTTATTTAAAATGTTCCTAAACTGCTGTTATTTAATTATGTCCTTTTATACTCCTGCTGCTCTGCAAAGTTTCCAAGCACTCCTTGTTTGATGTGTTTTCTCTAGTTTCATTTATAACTGGCGTTTCGCTTTCGCTATAAAGCGTAGATACAATATTTTTTTATTTAGTAGATATATTCAGTCTTTTATGCACACGCATACATCTAAATGTTTGGATAGCGGAATATATCTATTTATATGTTTGTATGTGTATGTGAAAAATGCATACACATGCATGTTTTTATGTTCATAAGCAAAAGTTTATTAAAAATATTTGTTATCATGCGTGCATATAATAATTCGAACACGAAATCTAAACACATAATGAGTACATAATAAAATATATAACCAAAGAACATAACCTAACATTCTACATGGATGGTTTGATCCGGTAGCGATTTCCTGTCATCTCACGTTAAATTTGGGTTGTCAACAGATCGGCTTGGGGTTTTCATCAGTTTTAATAGGATTGGAGTAAATTTTTAAAAGGAATTTTGTAAGCGAAAATATTTCAATTAACTTTAAAAACAAAATCAAAATACTGCTTTGATTACTACACATTTTTAATTAAAGTTACAGTCGCAATTGCCAAACCTTTACAGTGAAGAAAAATACTTTGATTTCGACAAGTGTTTCTTAAGTAAAAACAGATTCATACAAAAGTATTCAATTCAGATATTCAAAAGTCGCTGAGCTCCCATCATCAGTAGTCATTTGCATTTTGGTTTATCAGCTCTTATTAAATGGCCTGTGCAATCTACAGACTTGGCATTACTTTTACTGTAATTTTATGGTGTTATTGTGAAATATTCTATCAATGTAACAGGAAAGAGTTCCTTCCCTAACTGATGGCGATATGACAAGATTAGACCCTTTTGCACTGAGAAACTTTCTTTGCAAAATTTTAATACAGTTAATAGAAGAACCAGCTGAATTAAAACTTTGCAAAGTAAATTTCCGAATGCCGCATTGCAGTCGCAATAATAAAAAATGCTAAATTGGGTAGCGCCACTGAATGCTCAACAATAATAATAAAATAAATAACACCATTAAAATAAGTCACGGAAGTTTTGGATAAGGCCAGGGCGTTAAAGCGTTTCACGCTTCTATTGAGAGTCTGTCAAAAAAGTAGAGCTAGTGTAATTGTATGTAACAAGTTACATGACAAAACGCGTAGAACGCTTGACGCGTGTTATGTACTTCCAGCTTAATAGATATGCGTGCCACCAAAAGACTATACTCCGCTCTTCACTCCAGTTTATGGATGTAAGTTCCAATATTTTCTTTAATACGGGAAAAGTTTTGTTTGCAAAATTTTTATTTCAGCTGTTAAAAACACAAAAATATGAATGCTTCGTAAACATTTTATCAAATAAAATTGTCCCACTGTAAAAGGCGTCTAATTAATGCGTCAAACTGTCAAGAAGCAGTCGTTTAATTTTTGTGACTGCAATGCTGCCAAGTTCCGCACTGGGAAAGTTTTAATTCATCTGCTGATAAAATATCAGAGAGATGAATAGCGAAAATGACATGAGTTGTCATTAAGACACACTATTCTGTTTGCTTGCGATGCCACAAGAAGCCATAATATATTCTCATCTTTAGATGAATGAGCTTTTGCTTTTATAAGTTTTATGAGAAAATAGAGAACGGGAACTGTTTCAGTAGTAAACTGAACTTAACACAAAGTTATTAGCAGCGTTATTATTTTCTTATATTCTTCAATTTTAAACGTAGTTTGCAATATTTTAAAACAGCTCTGAAATGTTGTTCAGAACTATGCATTCCTGCAGAGGAGAGAAATGGATACAATCATGACTATTCCCAGCATTGGGAAGAGTTCAATTTTACGCGTACCAAGTTTAAGGCATATTCACGTGCCTTAAAAATATTTAGGGTATTCACACTGTGGTCATAAAGTCATCAGACGTGAAATAATAGCACGAAATATATGACTAGTGCGCCATAACTTGGGCATGTTTGAGACAAGCGAGTTTTTCTTGAAGCAATTCTTTTGAATTCCTCTTTTTTCCTCAAAACCTTAAACGATGTCATATTGCGAATGATATAACAAAGAAGAAGTGAAGTTACCTTTTCGGCATGTCTGCGCACCTATTCTTTTATAACTCAGACTTGTTTTAGGAAATCATGGCTTCGTGTGCTAAATTAATTTGTATGTAAAAGCTAAAACAGCTGCTGCCTTCATATTGGCTGAATAATTTTTTTTTTTTTTTGGCGGCGGCAAACAGAAAATTGCTCAGCGGCTGCCAGTTCTATAAACTTAACGAGCAAAATTTTTCATTTGTATATATTTCGATATTGTACTTTTATTCGCTTTTACTTATTTTCATACTCAAGGTGTGAATAGTTTTTTAGCCGTTTTTTATTCATGGATCATATATAAGAAACGGCGGCAAACATATACCATCGCCGTCCCGCGGTAAGCGTTTCAAGCTTTCGACTTAGACTTGTAAAGGTACTTTAGGACAAAACAATAACACAACTCAAAGAATGCTATTGATTAAAGACGATTTTAAACTCATCCAAATATAATTGGGGTATTCACACTTCGTGCAATTTAGTCATATTGTCATAAAGTCTTAAAATTTTAGCCCAGTTTAAAAAAGTTGTTGTTGTGCTGCATATAAAAAAGTCATAAAACAATGGCTTTCTTTCAGGTATGTTATTGTGTTGTCATAAAACGCTCTAGAAATCTGAATCGAACGGCTAAAATCTTTAGGCGAGACGAAGACACTAATATATATATATATATATATATATATATATATTTTTTTTTTTTAGCAGACCAAGTTATGACTGGTTCTTCACTCTGACTAGTCATATTTTTCGTGCTATTATTTTATTTCTTTTGACTATATGACTACAGTGTTAATCCTCCAAATGACTTTATGACAATATGACTACATAGCACACAGTGTGGAAGCTCCATTTATGTCAAAAATCCTTTTTGTGTGATAGTTAATCCTTCCGTAATATTATTATATTATATATTTTTATAACAACAAGCCCATCAGAGATCTCTTTAGATATAAATTTATCTGTTCACGTGACTAAACACACACACACTCACCCATACCCTACAAGTATCCTGTATGTATCAACAAACAAACTCTCGCATGTATAAGCCAATTAAATATATATAAAATTCTCCACAGATCAGCCAATCAAAAAGTATTAAAAACATAACTTTTTTATATTGATATGGGCAATTTTACCCATAAAAAATTTCATATAAATACAAGTTTTTTCTTGTTGATTTGCTCACACAAACCATAAAATATTTACCAATAACAATTTTATATACTGCAATGAAATATAAATATCTATATATTTACATATTCATATAAAAATTGTATATAAAAATCTACACAATATATTTGCAACCCTTATGAAGAAAAAAAATCACACAAAAATATATAAAACTCTATGGTCGGCAGGCAGGATAAAAATGCTAATAAAAACATTGATGCTGTTTTTTTTTAGTTTTAAATAAAAACTCTTATGTAAATGGAATGAATTATGTATGGAAAATGGGGTGGCCAAAGAAGGAGGGTTGGAAAGAAATTAAATTGAAAAACAGGAAAAAATTAAAAAAAAAAACAAACACACATAAAACATAAAAAATAAACTGCTGCAAATGTTAAGGGATGTTTGGGAGAATTAAAGAAAAATATGACACATGGATTTGCTGAAATGTTTTTAAAGATTTTCTTTTTTTTCGTACTCCATCAAACAGGAATATGAGAGATATTTTGGGTTAAAAAAACAGGTACGAATGAGTCTGGTGTATGTGTTTTATTAAAAAAAAAAATATATATACAAAAACTGAAACAGATACTTTTTTAACAGCAGCATGTGTTTTTGTATTCTTCCTTGTTTTTTTTTTTTGTAAGGATAAATAGTCAGGATAACCGTAAAAAATAATGTGAAAAATTATGTGAAACACAAAAGGTCATGAATTTGTTTAGAGGAGTAACAACTTATTGGAATGCTCTCTAACATCAGCCTGAAGTAACAAACTGTTGATATTTTCTATTTACAATTTTTTGTTGTTGTTTGCTTTTGTAAAGGATTTAAGGATCTCCCTTCGCTTGCAGATAATTTCGAGCTGCTTGTTGTTTTTGTTTTCTAGTAATTTGAGTATTTATTTGGAAATTCTAGAAACAGGTGATGAGGGACCTGAAAACCACATGATTTTTTATAAGATTTTCAATATGACATTTTTCGCAGGACATTGATTACAAACAACAAAAACAAAAGTAATCAGCAAACAAACGGAAATAAGTGTTTAATTTCGTAAATCAGTTTCATTGAAAGATATTGATATAAAAATTATTGACAAATAAAAAATTTTATTAAAAAGAAGTGTAGGTGTAACCCCCGAAAGCCAACCACTTTCAAAACGCCCTTGGCAAACCCCCCCTTTTCTCCTACAACTATTTTAAAAAGCAAAATATTATTTCCATGCAACAACGCGTGTTATTGCTCGCACAATTTATTGTGTTTCCAAAACACATGAAATTTGCTTAGCCGACCAAAAAGCGTGAATAATGTGCAGCTGCTTTTTGGAAAATAATTGCAACAGAAATAAATTATAACACACGGTTTTATTAGACGAGTTGAGGCAATAAGTACATAACAAATCAATCCTTTATGATACTTTAGATGGCATTACGAAATCCTCGAAAAACGTCACAAATTTTCAGCTGGTTTTATGCTGACAATTTGATTTGTTTTGTTTCTTGTTTTTCTTTTTTACAGAACTCGTTCTTAATTTTGCAAATTTATTTGTCAAAAAGGACCACAAAAATGCAGGTGATTTTATTTTGTTCTTCAAAATCCATCATGAGGGAGGCCATTCATTCACTAAAAACCCATCTATCATTTAAAAATTAATTTATTTTTTTTTATTTTATTCCAAAATAATAAAACAGAAAGAGTTTCCTTTTGAATGTGGTTTGTTTTCGCTCAAGTGCTGATCCTTTGTTCCTGTTAACTCCTTTTCTTGTTTGGTTTTTCATGTAGCAGCTGTTGATTATTTTGTCAAGTCATAACTTTTATTAGATTTCCTTTCAGTTCAATTGATTTTGTGGTCGGTGTTTGGATTTCTCGACATTTTCGAGCTGATTTTTGCCAATAAAAAAAGTATCAAATTTTTTTCAAAATGACATGAATTTACCCTTTTAGTTTTGTAAAAATTTCATTTTATATTTCTGTTAGTTTTGCAATTACCTCTGCAAAATACAGCTGCTGAACATGCACAGCAATTACCACAAGGACTAGAAGTTACTGGTGATACAATTTCCCACATATTGAGGGCGAAATTAGGGCTAAAATTGCAGCAGCACATAAAGATTTACATATTTATTCATAAAAACATTTTATTAAAGTTCCATAACCCCATATTTTCAAGCATGAAAGTCTGTACGTCTCATAGACCATAAATAAAAGTTGCTATTCACAAATGAGTGATGACAGTTTAATGGCTACTTAGTAATTTACCTAAACTTATGGCAACTCTTCCTGTCATTTTGTTGTTTGTGTTTATCAAAACAGCTGCACGAATAATAACAACAAAGTCAACTGGGTTCAACTTAAAACACATTTGATAAAAAACGTATTATAATTATAAACAGTTACTTGTTACAAGAAAAGTAAAGACAAAACAAGTCGTATGGGCAGTTCCATAGACTTGAATATGAATGAAATGAATATTTCAATTTTTGCCAGAGAGATATCGTTTTCGAAATATCATAATACCGTCGAATTTCCGAATTTCTCGAGTTTATTTTTTCAATATCCAAAAAACCTACTTTTACACACAAATAATTCTTGTCATAACATAGGGAATACGTGGGTTTAAGAAATATAGCAAAATAATTTTTGGGAAATTTATGGCATTCAAAATATTTAATTAACTAAGGAATCTATAATTTTTTGACCCGGTTTTTTAAAAATACCGCTAATTAAAATGTTGATGTATTTTTCACGCTAATGACGTTATTGGTTTTACTCCGTTTTAAACAAAATCGTGAAGGAAGCTTCTCTGGTTAATTCTGAGAATCCGTCATAATGTCTGTATATGTATATATATATATATATATATATATATATATGTATATGTAACTTTGAAACGCCTTGACCGATTTTAACAAAACTGAAGAATTCTACTCTAATTAGATATTCCGTGAATTTGAATAAATTCGAACCGGTAGATTTCAATTGATGTTGAAATTTAAGAAAAACATTTTTCAAGTGTTTTTTTTTTTAATAACTTTTAAGCGGCTTTACCGATCGATTACAGAAACTATCAACTCTCAAGATTAATAACCACGCCGGGCCTTGCAAATCGGGTCACAATCAGTTAGTCCGTTCGAGAGAAAGCGCGAACGAAAAACATAAAAAAAAAATAGCGGGAAGTTGCAGGAATGGCCTATAGCGTCAACGGTTTTCCAAATCTCTTTACAATATCGATAACTGTCGTTTAAATATTCTGAAATTTTAATTTATTTTGTTTTCCTGAAAACTTTTATTGAAACAATCTAGGCCTCCAGGAGATTGAAAACCATTCATATACAAAAATAATGTTGATGTCATTTTAAAGGGAATATTTAGAGATACAAAAAATAAAAAGCAATTTTTATTTTTTTCAAAAATGTAATATCTGCAAAGTTTTCAAATTTCAATTGAATTAACCAAAGAATGAATACCTTCTTCTGGCCAACTGTTGTTTAAAAATTGTGAAATTTTAATGGAGTTGCTTTTGTCTCCTCTTTAAAATATTCTTGTTTTTCCAAAATAAAATTTTCTTATGTCTCCATGACACATTATTTTATTGCAAATCTTAAAAGAAAAAATATTATATTGTTTGAAATTTCAAGATCTTATTAAAAACCATTGAAAAGTATATACGTTCGTTAATTTAATCCATTTTTGATTTATGAAAACTTTGCAGATGTTACATTTTTCCAAAAAATCAAAGTTTAACCACCAGAATAATTTTTACGTATGAAATACCTTCAGAGATATTGGAAAAATACACTGAACGAATTTAGCAGATTCGACACGAAATTATGATGTTATGAATATGGGACCAAATTCATCCAAATCATTTTGACATGGAACCACCCTTATATGACTTATTTATTTCAGTTTATTTTATTAAGAGCACGGCAGGTAATTCGATGGTCTCCATATATTTAATGATTCGGGGAATTGTATAAACAGCATTCATTTCATTTTAATTTGTTAATAGAGGTTTACATCCCACAATAAAATTCTTGGTTTTATGAAGGGCATATTAAAGGCGTAGTAAGCTATTTACCGTTTATGAATACAAAATTTATATAGTTTTACTTAAAAGAAAAACATAAATAAATTTTTATGAATACGGCTGTTAAATAATAACGAACACAAAAGCAGCCTTAACAATTAATTATAAATTAAGAATATATGTATGCAGCTAAGTTTCTCTACATTCAGGTGAAACTATTATAAAAATAATCAGGTTAATACAAAAGTCTCTCACACTGGGTAACACTTCCTTTTACTGCACACCACTTACGATTCATTCCTAATACATCTTTACCCCAACCTCAATCTCATATTCCCAATCAACAATTGTTGTGACAATAATAAAAAAATATATCAAAAAAACTATATCCCCTAAAAACTCAAAGGTTAATTGCTCAATCAAAGATTAAAATTACAAATCTCATGATCTGTTCACGGCTGTTAACTTTTTTCAGTTCACTCGTAATCGCCTTTTTTTATTGAGCGCATAAAAAATCACCCCATTTATAAAAAAAAAACATGTAGCCCTAATTTTTATCGTACTTATTTCAATTAGAATGTTCATTATAATAAATAAATTTCGTTTCAAGTGGCGCTTAAAAAACATACAAAACAAACAAACAAGCAAATAACAATTTAAGGGTGTTTACCCACTGTGCGATTACATAAAATATCATGTACAACAAAAAAATTACATACCGGAAAAGAATAATAGGAAAAAAAGAAGAAGGGAAATATGTTTAAAAAACGATCGCTCAACTTCATTAAAAAAGGGAGGGGGCTAATAGAGGGAAAAGAACACGGCGTAAAAAAACGGAAGTTGTTTGTGTCTCAATTACTTGCGTGTTATTGTGAAATGAACAGCCATTATCCCATTGTGTTGCATATGATTTTTTATTGATGGTGGTTAATTTCCGACACTTAGCAGCAACTGATAAGTATCCCAAATTAGGATGAAGAGGGTATTCTTTTTTTATTTTATATAAAAAATGATTGTTGAATCGAGTAGTCACTTTAGTTCCACCTTTTTTGGTTTCTTTATTACAATAAAACATGATGCAACACGTTTCAAGGGTTGCTTGAATTCCATGTGCGGGTAATCCTTTCGGATTTTTTTTGTTTGCTTTTTTTTATCAAATAAAAGATTACAATGGTTTTATGTTGAAGATAAAGGGTTTAGGAGAAAATATTTATTATTTTTGTGTTTAAAATCTGTCAACACATTTCTTAAATAGTCTCATTCTTAAGTAACCCACTGAGTGAGGGTTCATTTTTTTGTGAGTTTTCTGAAATCTAAGAATAATTAATTGGTTTCCTTTTAATATTTACATTTTTCCCACAACCGTTTATTAATAGCAAATGTTGGCCGCGGCTGCGCCTCAAATGGTCCATCCGCTTAGTCCAATTTTGGCATACTCTTTCCAACATTTCGGCCGGTATCTCACGAATAATGTTGGCAATGTTGGCTTCCAGTGCGTCAATCGAAGCGGGCTTGTCGCTATAGACATTAGCCTTAACATAGCCCCACAAAAAATAGTCTAGAGGCGTTAAATCGCACGATCTGGGCGGCCAATTGACTGGTCCCAAGCGTGAAATAAACTGTTCACCGAACTCGCCTCTCAATTGGTCCATTGTTTCGCGTGCTGTGTGGCATGTGGCACCGTCTTGTTGAAACCACATGTCATGCAAGTCAAGCTCTTCCATTTTGGGCAAAAAAAAGTTTGTTATCATCGCACGGTAGCGCTCACCATTCACAGTAACGTTGTGATTCGCATCATCTTTGAAGAAATACGGCCCAATGATGCCGCCAGCCCATAATCCGCACCAAACGGTTGTTTTTTTGTGGATGCATTGGTAGCTCTTGCAATGCTTCTGGCTGCTCTTCACTCCAAATACGGCAGTTTTGCTTGTTCACGTATCCATTCAACCAGAAATGAGCCTCGTCGCTGAACACAATTCTTCGATAAAAAAGTGGATCTTCATTTAAATTTTCAAGAGTCCATTCACCAAATATTTGGCGTTGTGGTAGGTCGTTTGGCTTCAATTCTTGCACCAGCTGTATCTTATAAGGCTTCACACCCAAATCCTTCCGCAAAATTTTCCACGTAGTGGAGTAACAGAGGCCCAATTGCTGCGAACGGCGCCGAATCGATAATTCACGGTCATCACCAACACTACGATACGGCTGCGATATTTTCTTCAGTTCGCACTCTACGTAAGCGTGTTGGTGGTTTAATGTCCAACAATGTAAATTTGGTGCGAAATTTGTTTACAATAGCCCGAATAGAAGCCTCAGTAGGTCGATTAAACTGACCATAAAATGGAAGAAGCGCGCGATGAACTTTCTTAACAGAGCACGCATTTTGGTAATAAAATTCAATAATTTTCAAGCGTTGTTCGTTTGTAAGACGATTCATGATTAAATTATAGACCAAACTGAAGATGTTTGACAGTGACACAAGATACAAAACGTGCGCGAGCTGTCAAAACTAGTGTTGCCAAAAAGATAATAGCAAAAAAATCACTCGTTAGTTTATTAGATCATAATAATATGAGGACAAAATGCAAGTGATTGTTTGATAGGACGTCAGTTTATTGTATTTAGAAACGTCTTAATGGCCACATTATTAGCAACAACAACAATTTTTTTTTCTGTCAAATTCAGTGAAACTCGGACTTGGCTGTTCTTGACTAAAAACTTTTGATAAAAACTATTTTTATAATAATGGAAATATGTACAGAGATGTCAGACTTTCAGGATCGAGTATTTTGAATTCTTTAAATACTGACAGATCTGCAAAATAATAAGCGTTTTAGATTAAGCTGAGCAAAATAAAAATGAGTAATAGCGCTATATTCGGTTGTAACGAATCTTATGTACCCTTCACCGCCCTACATACTTCTGGCGTATATACAAAAGTTTTTAATTGTACGCTTAAATTTTCATATCGTAAATGGTAAAGATCTTTCCAAATTTAATATATTAAAAATAAATTCAAAAATAGTTCCAATTAGTTACTTTCATGTCACGAAAAAAAGTTTTAATATCCAACCCTGCGATCCTCTTTTGATCTTTTTTTGCTTTAAATATCTACTAATTTACTACTTCTGATATATAAAAAGTTTGTTGATTACTTCAGTGTTCCAAAAAAAGTTTGAACTTTCCAGCTCTGCAGCTGCATTCCGGCTCTTCTGGTCTGTAATATCAGTGAATTTCTTTCAAAAACATTGAATATATTTAATTTATAAGGAAAAAGAAAATTTTTGTTTAAGTTGGTTACTTTTATGCACCAAACAAAAAACTTCACTTTTCCAGCCCTGTAATCTCCTTTTTCTTATTTTTTGTTTAATTTCTATTACCCACTTCAAATAGATTTAGTTAACAAAATCACAAAATTCTGTTTTAGTTCTTATATACGAAAAATTAATTAAAATTTTCCCAGCTCTGGAACCGTATTTTACTACATTTCAATTTGGAAACATTTCCAAGACTGAATACCCCAGCTTTCCTGGAGCCTTGATTTTTTCTGTTTTTTTTTGTGCAAAGAGTATCCCTTGCGAAATTTTAAATTTTAGCTTTTGTTTTATAAAATGAAAAATATACTTCTATACTTTTAAAAATTACTTGGTTTGGAAAATCCTGTCAAAGCGGGGGCTGTTAACAAACATTTTTCCATTTCACATAAAAACAAACGGACATCACTTACTCGACTTACCTGTTTATAAGCAAACAGAATATTGTGGGTGCTTATTTGGGATTTAATAGTGTTTTCACAATCAAATAGTTTTGTTAAAACCAACTTTAACCTAACTTTTGAATGGGTTTTAAGCAGGTTTTATCAAATGCAACTTTGTTGTTCCATGTCCTAGTCTTTGCCAAGTTGAGTGCTGCCAAGTTATATATTGAAAACATCTAACATTCAAATGTTGAAAGAACGAATGGGAAGATCCACCGCAACTGCATATTTCCTTTCAAAATTTGCATGATTCGATATCACTTCCACTTTGTAGAAGAGTTTTCATAATTTTAAAATAATCATTTGCAAAATATAACAAAATTTTCAAGTCTAAATTCAGTGAAAAATTTCTTATTTTTGTAGACAAACAAAAATAGCTGCAATAGAGTTTGTGAATTAAGTGTTATACAAAAGAAAATAAGAGAACATCTATTTATTTGAGAAATTTAATTTATTGTGATTAATTTTATTGCGCAAACTGACTTTCAAAATTTTTGTTTATTAAATCGGCAGATTTTAACTTTCAATGTGAAAGCATTATGAGTCGCAAAAATTTCAAACATTGAAAGTCGAAGCATTGAAATCTAATTTTTAAAAAACATATTAAACAATTTTAAGTATTTTCATTATTTTTTAAATTGTGAAAAAGTTTTCTGGAAATGTTCAATTAATATTTCTGTATGGCCACAATTTGTACCCTATATTTAGCAGTGGTCGAAAATCGTAAATTAACGAAATAAGTTTTGAGTCTAGTGGCTTGTGGAAAACTTTGCACAGAGTGTCTTGAAAATCTATACAAACGTTATAAGCCACAAAAAGTTTTTCACACCAGAGATAGCCCACTTCAAGCAGCTCTAGGACCGATCTTGCTTCAGCTAAGTAGTTCAGCCTGACTGATTCCGAAAGCCCGACTTCTCCTCTAAAGCCATTTAAATTTTTATACAAATCCCATCAGTAGTTTTAAAGTTCTATACAAGTCCCATTTTTTTATTTAAACCACTGTGAGAGGTGAACTTGTTTTATACAAATAAATTTGTTGAAGTGGAAAAAGTCGAAATCTTTCAATTGAAATCTTTTAACGGAGCGTATAAAATATGCTTCTGTACATCAGATAAAAATAAAAGATTTATTGTATTTCTTTATCTGCCCTTCTTCATTTTCTGAAAGTGAGATTAAAATAATATTATCTCATGTATTTATTTGTGGCAGTGTCAAGATCATTAATTTTAGATTTGAAACATCCAACAACCAACCCCTTTTTAACACTTTCTTTTCTTTCACTTTATTTTTTTTTCTTAAAGGGGAAAATAAACAATTTTCTTGTCCACACAAATTTCAAGTTCAATGTCAGGGTGTTGCATGTATCGAGATGTGAGTTGTTGTTTTCTTTGGTTTTTCTTATTTTGTTCTTTTCTAACTTTATGTGGAGCATATAAGAAGTAAATCTTGTGGCATCACGCATCCAAAATAATACTCTACCAATTCCTCCGCACACCAACACAACACTGAAAAATTGTTATAATCCTTTTCTGGGTTTTATTCACATTTATTTTGTCTTAAGTTTTACCTTCTTTTGGGTTATAGGATTGAAGAACTGATTTCAATACAATTATTTTATATACGACATTATATTATATAAGAGAATAAGTATGAGAATATTTTGCATACAGTGATGGAAATAATATAAACGCTGTTAAAAAATCAAAACCGTCAACAGCAGATTTTGATTTCACGCTACATGTTTAATTAATTCAGGCTCTAACTTACAGCCTGTCTAATAAATTTATTCAGATTAAAATAAATATCTCTTAAAGATATACTGGTATTTGTTAAAGAGCTTTTGTCTACTTATTCTATTACTTATATGACGCACTGTATAACAGCTGTTTTTGTTTGCATGAAATACTAAAACGCCACTTATACCACACAAGCATTTTGGCAAACATACTTTTTTCATTTGCTCCCAGACAATATAAAACTCATAGACTTTGCTTTGCTGTTTGTGGCAAAATCAATATGATGCCCAAAATATCTAAATTATTTCATAATTCACCAAGCCGCTTATCAAACTTTACAACGTCGCCATTTACATGCTGAGCAACAGTGTTGCACGAACATAAATTTCCGACTTGTTTGCCAAACCGCTTGAACAGTTATTTTAATCTTATTTAAAATTTGGGATATTCACACCGTGTCCTATTTAGTTATATTAAAACAACTGCATAACATACATTTGCTTTTATTATTTCAAAACAATATATTTTTGTACTTCACACAAAAGAATCCTAAAATAGTACCGGTCTAATTTCTAATAATTTCAAAGAGTGTAATAAACCATAGTAAAGTTGCATTTGAGTTTGTGCTCAAAAACCATTTTATATTCGAAAAGTTATTGCACGCTCTTACCTGCTTTAAACCTACAATAAGATAAATTGTTAAAAATACTATTTTTATTTTCAAACGTCTTTAAAAATTTAGCACACGCTAAGTCCTATGTTGTATAACAATGCAGAATATTTAAATGTATGCAGTTACTTTCCTATTCCCATGATATTATCCACCATACGTCAACTTGTGTTTAACACTGTATTTATTCTCCTGTACAACAGACAACAAATTTCAACAAGTCTCTCCCTAAATGAACCCCTTGAAAGAAACTAAAAAATTTTATTATGTGTAGTTTCTAGCTTCTTAATTGGTTTCTTAAGTGCTTGTAATTTTTATTTAAGATTAGTTTTGTTACGAGTATTTTCACTCCATCTTCTTGCCTTGGTTTTTTTTTTCGTAAAAGTGTTAAACAACTCTGACAAATAGACCGACATAAAACTCTTACTTTTCAAATATTTCAACACTTTAAGAAAAAGTATAGCGCACGCGTGTTCTAAAAACACTTTTTCCTTGTTTTATATTTATTTTATCTTTATTTTTTGTGGGTTTCTAAAAATAAAATAAAAATATATATGAAAAATTTTAAAGAGACACAAAAAAAGTTTCTTAAAAATATAAGGGGGCGTATTTTTAGTATCCCAAAAGAAGGAAAAGTTAAGGGAAAGAAATGGTGGTTTGATTAATGGAGGCAAAATTGTGGACACAAAAATGAAAGAATATTAACAGACATTTTAATAATTAAGAGGCAATTTCATATTACAAGTAATTTATTATGAAAGGCACGTATTAAAAAGAGTTTTATTTCTATACGATATTTAATTGAATCCAAATTTAGTTTGTTATTAATTGAATACAGAAAGTCGAATTTATTTCAACAAAAATAAAATATCTTAGAAACTTACGCACCATTGAAAAAAGAAATTATATCGAGCTCAGAGAGACATTATATATAATTTTAAGAAGTTATCGTTTAATTTCTTATAAATATATATGTTGATATTTTATATATATATATAATATGATATTATGTACTATTTCTGTTGCTATCCCTGATGATAAAACCTCACAAGCTGTCAAAAACGTTTGAGTTCCTACATATTTTTGAAGTATTAAAATTTCAATAATGAAAATTTACTGCGGCTTTGTTTTACTTATGGGAAATTTTTAATTAAGAGAATGTCGGTTAAGGGAATGCTACAAAACCCAGATTCCCTTTGAAAACAAATAAAATAAAAGCCGATTTTTACTTAAGATACAGTCTATAAAACAAATTAATGATTAATATTTAAGATAATAATATCGAGCTTTAGGTTTGTTTTTTATAAAAATAATAATTATTTATTGATATCAATATTTCGATATCCTCTGGATATCTTCTTCAGGATAATAAACAATATTAACAATTAACAATAACAATTTTTTAAATGTTTAAATTTGAATATTTTTGTTGTTTTGTTTTTTTAAATATTGAAAATGAATGACAAAATTTTTTCTATATTTTCTATACATATTAAAAACATTTCAAAATATTGAAAACATTTTTTCTTTCATGCCTACATTATAAAAAATTTTTTGAAAAATGAGTATAACAATTAATTAAATTTGAACACATTCTTGATTGTACTATGATCTTTTTAATAATCTATTCTTGTAAATCAAATGTCTATAATTCTGTGCTACACTATCAGTATCAGCTTTAAAATTAATTCTTTTACCTAATGGTACATTTATTATCTGTAACATTTCTGACATATAGCGATGTCTATACCTACTTTCAGAATTTAAAATAGATACATTTTCAAAATCTGGATAGTGATTTGAATCACGACAATGTAAAGATAATGCTGTTTTTTGTGTAGAGTTATAATTTCTATATTTTAAGTTTGTCTTATGTCCAGTTAATCTTGTCTTAATTTTATTTTGTGTTGTACCTATATATACTTTATTACAGATTTCATTATCTTTTCCCTTGCATGGAATTTTATAAACAACATTAGACTTTTCTAATTTATCTATTTTATCTTTGGTCTTACTAAATAATTTACCTAATGTATTAAATGATTTGTGTGCCATTCTATATTTGTTTTTATTATAAATATCTGATTTTTCTACTCTTTCTGAAACTGTTGGAATATATGTCATAGATTTATAAATCTTTGGTTCAATATTATTGTTTCTGTTATTTGTATTTATTCTTCTGTTATATTCATCTATTAAATTGCATGCTAATCCTACAGGGAAAGCATTATTAACTAAAATTTCCTGAATAATATTTTTATTCTTATTATGAAATCTTGCATCACTTACACCTAGTACCCTATCTACTAAATTCTTTGCTGTGTTAATGACTATTCTCTTTGGGTGTTTAGAATAATAATTAATAATTCTACTAAAAAAAATTTTTTTAGAATGTAGGCATGAAGGAAAAAATGTTTTCAATATTTTGAAATGTTTTTAATATGTATAGAAAATATAGAAAATTTTGTCATTGATTTTCAATATTAAAAAAAACAAAACAACAAAAATATTCAAATTTAAACATTTAAAAAATTGTTATTGTTAATTGTTAATATTGTTTATTATCCTGAAGAAGATATCCAGAGGATATCGAAATATTGATATCAATAAATAATTATTATTTTTATAAAAAACAAGTCTAGAGCTCGATATTATTATCTTAAATATAAAATAATTAAAGGCTAAAAAAACTAAAATAATATAATTAATGATTAACATATTCTGAACTTTTTTCAAATTATGTTTTTAAAATATATCATCAGTCATCACGACTATATTCCATATGCGACACCTCGTCTCTAATCTCCTGTGCCGATGTTTCTAATCTTGCGAAAATATCAGCAAAATATGTTCGCAGGGCGACACATGGAATAATATTTTCCTTGTTATATGAGTCACCCTACCAAGTCTGAAATTTTTTATGAAAGGAAGCTATTGCTGTTCAAATTCTTTCTAATTCCATATCAAAGCTGCCTTAATGTTTCATCACATATAATTCTACCAGAGTTTACACAGAGAATTCTGTACCTCGCTGCTGTAACTGATGTGAGCACTTCTCAGAATATATTTCTTCGTTTTTTCATACTTTTAATATGTATTTTTTTTTTATAATTAACATATTATATTTATTAATTTATATAATGCGAGAAGTTCTCACATCAGTTACAAATATGTAGATAATAGTCTGTGTAAACCATAGACTTCTGGGCCTTGCAACGCAGCATACATTTATTCGAGTTTGGATAGGCCGCTAGAATTCAGTCTTCGATATATTTAACGGATTCTTTGACTGGATTCCAGCTAAATCAGACGAGCAGAGATTGAATTGAAAAACCAAATAATTAAGAGATTGTTGGATTTTTCTTCCGACTGGGTTTATTTAAAATAGAAATTATTTTCTACTGATATATATACAACAGTGTGGAGCAAAACTGCCGTTAGGGTTTGGATGTTCAACAACTTTTTTAAGTTAATTTATATATTTTTTTATTTCAGAATTTCGTAGAGAAAACTTCAATAATTTGAAATGAAAAAATACGCAACAGAATAGCCATCAAAACTTGTTGAATTTTATTTTAAAAATTAACCGTCAATTATTTTGACGAACGGTGCTTATCGGGGTTTTTTTATTTTTCGATATTTCTTTGAAAATGCTCAATCGAAATTTTTGAGGCAGGTTCACAATTTGGTTTCCAAAAAGACGGAACCACAGCCCACAGTGCAAGGGATGCAATGGCTATATTACGGGACTTCTTTGGCGAATTAGTGTTTTTTTGTTTTTTGTGTTCATCGGCCTATTTTTACAATTCGCTGTATATGACCAACTGCGATTGACACTATCCAAGGAGCGCATTACTGGACACTCCTTCATCGGTGCTGCAGCAGAAAGATCGCCGGCGAAATTCATAACAAAAAGGCTACAACAAAAAAAACCTCCGTTTTCGTATCTCTCTTCATATGTCCTCTCAGCACTATCACGTTTTCCATAGTTCCAACACAATGTATTGCATCAGTAGAGTTCCTACCCCGAGTGCCGATCCAATTAATTGAAATCAATCTCAAGTACTGATTTTGCTATAAAATTTTTTAAAATGCCCTAAAGAGAAAAAAACCTGTCACGTGATTGGTTGCTAGTGCCGGTAACTTTTACATGACATTGTCAGAGGACATTATTAAATTATACACCTAATCTTTATGTACTTCTCCAGAGTACTCAGTCGAAAATAGAATGGCTTTCAATGTTACGCTGATTGAGGGAATTTCGTATTCAATGTTGCTGTAGTCTTGTGATCGTCGTCTTATCACGCGTCACTGTTCAGGAACTTTTTCTACGACATGATCATATTTTGAAATCGTTTTGCTTTAAAATTTTTTAAAATAAATTATCGTTCAACATTTTACTACACAAAATAATTTTTTAAACCCAACTTAAAATAATTTTTTGAGCTGGTTTTAATTACTTTTGATAAAATGCAACGTTGTTTTCCCCTGTTTTTGTTCTGTGTTAAGTAGAGTGCTGCCAAGTTGTATATTGAAAAGATCTGATAATGTTTGAAGAACGAAAAGAAACATCCACCACATCTGCATTTTTTTCTTTCAGAATGTGTTTTCAAGCATTTATTCACTTTGTAAAAGCATTTTCATAATTTTAATATATTAATTTGCAAAATATAAAACAATTCCTACTTCAAACTGCGATGTAATATTTTTTTACACCAACAAAAACAGCTGCAGTACAGTTTGTGCATTAAGTGTTATAAAATGATGAGGAAAAGGCAAAAAACAAATACATCCATTTCTAAAAGAGATTTAATTTATTTTGATTAAATTTATTAGATAAACTGTTTGTTAAAACCTGAATATATGAAGTCAGCAGTGTGAACGCTAAATCACATGTTTATGGCGTTAACGTTAAAATCAGGTTCTAACTTTCAGTGTGAAAACACTGTGAAATCCCGAAATGTAGTGATAAAATATTCATTTTAATTAACTTACAAATCCAAGACAAATTTTATCATAATTTAATTTAAAGGGGAACAGTTTTCCCTCGTTGTAGATTCCAATAGGGGGAACGAGCCCACAACCTTTACACTGTTAGGGCAGCGCGGCTACATTATTTATTTATATGTATCAAGAAATACCAAAATTACTTATAACCAATATGATACTTTAACTTACCGTTATATAGCGGTAAAAATCAGCTGTTTTGCCCGCTTCACTATTACACAAGTTGATGCCATTTAATTACTACACGAATGTTATAAGAAAAAATCGTGAAAAACGAACGACAGACGAATAACAAAATTAATGAATTTACAACAATTAAAAATAAATAATAGAAAATATTGTGCAGGACAAAGAGACAATGAAATCACATGCATGAATATGCATTTTCACACAACTCGCTGCAAAATTGGGCCTGCATAAAATGCTCTCTTTCGAAATCGATTATTAAACAGAATATGAGGAATTTGTCTAAATATATTTGCACACATACACACACACATGCACACAGTCTGCATGTAAAGTAGGCATTTGGGCGACTTGAGAGCAAAATCATGGAAACTGCATGTTATACAGTTTGTATAATATAAAATTTGTAGGGAGTTGTACTTTCAATATCCTTTTTGTACGGAATATTTTTATTAAAAAATATTTCTTTTTTTTGTTTGGCTTCGATATTAATAAACATGCAAGCACACATGCAAATGTACATGTGAATGTGCATGTGTGTATGTAAATAGGTATACGTTTTTGTTTCTTTTCTAATTTTAAAGCGAATTTGTGTGCCTGCATAAATGTGTGTAAGGCGGCGTAAATATAAGTGGATACAACCATCCGGTGCATTTCAGCGCCTCAACACAACAATAGCAAATATTGAATAGCAGCTTAACAAAAGTACGCGAGTTTTTTAACACTTGAAATTCATCTACAACAAAAAAAAACCTGTTCGAAGTTATTAAAATTTCGATGATTATCGAAACAATATTTTATTAAAAGTTTTGAAAGAAAAAAACCTTAAAAAAATATCACCGAAAAACCTCCCTGTGCGTGACTCGCCAAAGAATAATTTTCAGTAATAAAAAGAAAACTCGCAGGCGGCATTCAAAATTATTTTTTCTGTCTCTAAATTGTCAAATACAAATAAACAAAAATGCATATAAAAGCAAAAACGCAAAATATTCATGCACTCTATTATTAAGAATGATGCACCGGGTGTGCAGAATTATTCAGCTGACTGACACACTACAATATGACGCCAACAACAAAAACGAAATAAATGCATCGTTTAAACGAATACACACACAGATAATAATAACTATCAAATACAACTCCCATTCAAGGAAAACGAACTTAAAAAAATATACTCCTGCTTAAATACCACAAATTCACAAACACATTAACAGAAATGAAATAATGAGCACACCGTTAAGGCACACCATCAGCGTTGCCGTTTTCTATTTTCTCTATGAGACAACTTTTGTCAAGGGGATGTTAAACTTAAGCAATTTGCGACCCATGGATGCACATACCACTTTTAGGAGTTATGATTTTAAGAATTAATATTTTGAGGATCGAAACTGTTGTCGTAAAGTCATATTTCATAAAATAATAGTTCGAAATAACAAGACTACTGTGAACAACCCGTCATAATTCAGTGATATTTGCAAATACTTGTTGTAAAAAGTGTATTTAAATGTTGTTAATATCTTTAAATTTCATTATAATTAAATTATAAATATTTTTTTAGCCGCAAAAGATTCTCAAAATCAGCTGGTATGCATAAATAAAAACGGCTGCTGGTGGTTATATATGCTGAATAACTTTTTTTTAAGACGTAAATTGAAAAAATTTTCAGTGCCTGCCTGTTAACTTGAGATTAACAAGCAAAATTTTTCACGTGTATATTTTTAAACTTCCCACTTTTTACTAGTAATTTTATGTTATAAAAATGTGAGTTGATGTCCAGATATAAAAGTGTGAAAAATTTTTAAACTGTTTTTTTGTATTATTTCTGGATTATACACAAGTAAAGCCGACTGACATGTATTTACTATCACCAGCCTCAACTAAGAAGTTTCAGCCACTTGATTCGAATTTCTACAGCTAATTTACAATAAAACAAAAACACGAAAAAGTTTTATTATATTGTGACTTTATTGTATGCAGCATAGCAACAATTGTTTTAAATGTTTTAAAATAATATGACTTCATGTTAATATGACTAAACAGCACACTGTGTGAATACCCCTAATTGAATTAAATAAAACAGTTGTTTTCAATGTGTTAGTGGTCCATTTTAAAAGTTTTTAAAACTGTATAAGAAAAAAAGCTCAGTTCTAAGCTGGTCATAAATCTCCCTCTCTCTCACTCTCGGTCTCTCTCTCTCTCTCTTTCTTCCTATTCTATTTGAGCCGATGCTAGACTAGAACTAGAAAGTTTTACAATGAAACTGACTCATCAATGTTATTGACAACTTATTTTGTAGCTGGAAAGCTGATATTTTATCTACAGATAAAATAGTGAGATAAATACAAAGTCATGAAGTTATTGCTGAATGTCCCTCTCATATTTATAAAGAATTTTCAATAAAGACAGAGAAAAGTAGTTTAGCTAATGGCATATTCAATTTATCAAATCGAAGTTTGATTTAATCGATTAATTTTAGACTAATCGTAAAATTGATTAATGAAGTTTTTTCATATATTAAATAACTTCAAAAAAAAAAAACAATAATCTCCAAAATAGCTATTTTTGAACTAAATAAAACAGAAGATAAATTGATAAAATTGTACTAATAAAAGGGATGCCAGATCCTTTTATTAAACAATTTGATGGTTTACAGTGATCTCCAAAAATAGTCTCCTAAAAATACGACTTGGTTTAAATGTTTACGACTCAAACGAGATTTCCTTTTGCTCTAAACATATAAAATATTCCCTTAGGTTATTGTTTTAGCTCTTCCAGGATCTTAATTCTACTAACAGATTCCGTTAATTCTTTCAAGAAACAGTTTCTATTATCACTATTTAAAACTGAAAGTTCTACAATTTCCTAGTTACTGTTCATTGTATTTTGAGGATATTTTTTCTAGTGGAGGAAATCTAAGTGTACCGAAATCTTTAGCGCGTTTCTCAGCAAAGCTAATCCTCAGATATATGACTAATTAGTTCACTGTGTTATTATAGGCTTTTAACAATTTGTAATAAACAATTTAATTATTTCTTGCTTACCCAGATCGCTTGTGGTCACATCCATTGGCAATAATGCATTCACATCACTTACTTTTTTGAGAGAAAAACAATAAATAAACACATAAAAATATTTAGAACATCTGCAAAGAAAAATCAATAAATTTTGTTTAGAAGGATAATCAGTTTATCGATCGAAATTAGCTGGCTTAAATAGCTAGTCAAGAATAGCAATTATTAAACAATTCAAGAAGTTCATCAGTTAGTAATTAATCGGTTAACCGATTAACGCTTGGCTCACTAGCAACAGATCAAATAAGGCCAAGTTGTCAAGCTTTTGATATAAAAGACATGATATCCTTTCTAGTTAAATTGCAAAAATTGTTTCCTCTTCGAATATGAAAAGGATATATAAATTTTCTTGTACCTTTTTATGGAAAAATATATAGAGAAAAATGCTGAAGTCGGTCCACTATCAATACACAACTAAAGTTAAAAATAAACTTATCACAATTTTATTTGCGTTTTACTTCAGTCGTTCTATTTAAAGCTTTCGTCATATTATTTATAATTGAAAAGATACTCTCTCCTGGCAACACTGTACACCACATAATAGAGAATATACATTCGTAAAACACGAATTACAATATGGTACACAACAACAACAACTGTTGAAACACAACAACAACAACAAGAAACTGCAATAACTCATTTCTTTACAATATTGTTGGTTCGATTTCTGTAAAACTTCTCAGTTAAGTGTGTTCGAAATTAAGAAACGATGACGCGAAACACAATTAAAAATACCAGTAATCAAAGTTGACAGCAGTAGGACTTGTAATAAATACGATTAAGCTTATCTGTTCAATGTAAAAGTCAAACAAAATCTCATTCCACAAGGAAATTTCAGATAAATCTCCGACATTTTAATATGCATTTATGTTGGCATTTTATGGAGTCAAGAGACTTAAAAGTCTTTAATATTGTAACTCACTATTTTATATGACCAAACACGATATTTTATAAGCCCTGTAAATATGGCCTAGTCCTTTCTATCTCTAAAAAGGGCAACTACGCACCGTAGTGTAAATTTATAAAAAAAATTGCTAATGGAACTAAATGGATTTTTATAAAAATTAAAATGGTTGCAGAGGAGTCAGACTTTTTGAATCATGTCTTTTAAAATCTATATCCGCGCCAGAAGCGGAGCTAGAGAGAGAGACGGTGACAGCTGGCGGCTTCTAGCTTTCGTAAATACTGACCGATTTGAGAAATTAAAAAATTTGTTCAAGACAAAACAATAAAAAAAAATGTTATGACAATTGTTACACTTAACAAGTAAAATGCTCAGTTTGGAACCACTCCGGGTGTAGCTAACGATTTCAAAAGACTAGATTCTGAAAGCTTGACTCCTTCTCTGCAACTATTTAGATATTAATCCAAATTAATTTGGTAGCTCAAAAGTTCTGCACGTATATTAAACTCAATTGAAAATTTTCAAAAATCGGGAAGTTATTGTTTTTATCCCTGGAAAAAATCCAATTTTCAACCGATCTTCACATCTTGAGGTCCTACGAAGCTTCTGAGATCCCGTCACTAAGTCTGTATGTATGTGTGTGTGTGTGTGTGTGTGGGTGTGTGTGTGGGTGTGTGTGTGGGTGTGTGTGTTCAAGTATGTGACCCGCTCATAATCTTTGAACGGCTGAACCAAATAAACGAAACTGATGCTGCTCCGAAGAACATTTCCGAACTTATACTTTTTGTGAATACGAACCGATTCGAACCGTCAAATTCGATAAATGGTGTCAGGTGTTTTTTTTTTTGTAGAATAATAAGTTAATTAATCAGCTCTTGACATTAAAAAACCACGTCGGTCGGAGTGAACCAGGTCAAAATCGATTAACCGGTTCGTGAGACATCGTGCACCATAATATTAAAATATAGTTTTCTAAGTTTCGAATATATGTATATATATATATATATATATATATATATATACATATATATATATACATATATATATATATATATATATATATATATATATACATATATATATATATATATATATATATATATGTACACATATATATATATATATATATATATATATATACACACATATATATATATATATATATATATATATATATATATATCTATATATATATATATATATATATATATATATATACATATATATATATATATATATATATATATATATATATATGTATATATATATATATATATATATATATGTATATATATATATATATATATATATATATACATATATTCTCGATTTTTTTATAGCAACGGAAAAATAACCGTTCTTAAAACTAAATTTGAAACGATTCTAACCGATAGATTTCAATATATTTCAAAAGAACTTACAATAAAACATTCTTTTCGGTGGTTTCACCGATCAATTCGACGTCGACCACCGCAAATCGTACAATCCGTTCTGAGATATCGTGAAAGAAAAATTTAAAAAAACTGATTTGTTTCTTAAAAACTTCGAAATTATATATCTGATCAGTTAGTTACTTAGTTTTTCGAAAACTATATCAATAACCGCCTTCCACGTGGGAATCGGTTGATTTGAAAATTATAGTGTTTTACCCGGAAGAGCTCAAAAGCATAGAATAGCACAAAAACCGATAGCTTTGCGGATAAAATTTGCGAAACTTTGCAGGGATGGCCTTTAGGGTGAACCATTTCCAATTTTTGTTTGTTTGTTTATTTTTTGCATAGTTTAGGCAAGATTCTATCCCCTCCCTTTTTAGTTCCGGCACAATGCACAGCATATGTAGGGTTCATCCCCTAAATGCTGGTCCTATTAAAATATATATATTTTTTATATCATACCAATTAATTGCGAGACCTGCATTTTAATAAAAAGTTTCTATCGTCCATGCAATAACGGCATCCCTGGTTAGTATATCCCCTGTGCTTTCAAATTATACTCCATTCCTATTTAGCACACCACCAGCCAGTCAATCAATCGTTAAGTGAGTCAGTCCTTATTATTAAGACAATAAAGCGACAAACATTAACAGATGACAATTTCCATTGTGTCTCCTCAACAAGCGTGATATTTTCATATTGTTGGCGATTTTTACAATATTTTGTCATTCTCGTTATCGACTACTTTCTTCTCATTGATTTCGAGATTAAAATCTCGTTTTTTATATTAGAAATACAATTTTAGTTGATGTATATATTTTTATTTTTTCTATTTCAGCTGATGTCCTTAAAATCTTAAATGCCTGTTGTGCAGGAAAATCTTTATGATCTATTTATTGCGTATGCCAATCACACACTGACAGGATTAAATTCAAATGCATTTGCAGTAGGTTTTCATTTCGTTTTCTATATGCCTGGATTGGATTTCTTAATTGTTAATAACTAATTGACCATGAAAGTAGTTTTCCAGATTCTTATTTTTACTGCAGTTTTTTATTTGCGAATAAACTGAATAGAGTCATTTGATTTTAATCCCGATATGCATGAAATTTTCTCAAAAGCAGTGTCAAAGAGAATTATTGAAATGTTTGTATGTATGAGTTTTTTAGGCGATCTTTGGACCATTCAGGGAAATAGAAAAATGAATCCTTTAATCCAAAGATGAACTTTCAATATAATAAGAAATTGTCATAATAAAAACATTTCAATGACTAACAGCAACTTCCGTGGCAACGAAGGGGCGGAGGGCTGGGTCTGCTAGGAACCTCACAAATTGCGAGTCGGTAGCCATATCGTTTGGTAACGTTCAACTTCAAGCATTATCTTTATAAGCAAAAAGACAGATCGCGCAACAAGGCCTTGCAATTTTTTAATATTTTTTTTTTTTGGAAACTCTGTTTTTCATGGCTCAGCTCGAGTATAACATGTTACTGTTAACCCTGGATGCTTACTCTTCAATTTTGTACATTACAGTTACTCTTTGTTGAATCGACGAAAAACTAATTATAGCGGAACAATTTTTCAAGTCAAAAATTAACAAAAATATTCTTAGTTAAATATATTATTTTAAAAAAAAAAATTTATGTAAAATAACATAGAAACTCATTTTTCTCTCTTAATATTCGATACAAATTTAAGCAAACGTAAAAGAGTTGTATGATAAAGAGTAAATGAGCTCCGCGAACAGTAACCGTCCAGGGTTAAACATGCTTCGTGTATAATTTCAACATAAATCGTTTTACAAGCGAACAAGGCCTGCATTTTATAACCAAAATCCACGCACTTCTTTCATTTTATAGTCCGTTTCGGAAACCTTCTCAAGCGGTTATTCGGAACCTAGAACTGAAGAAAATATGGCAGTCGTATCCGCCAGTGTTGTGTGTAACAATGAGCGCTGCGCACGATGATTAGAACCGAGACCTAAAGCAAGACCCAGCGCAAGAACTACTTGAGGCGTAGCCTTGGCCAATATATATAGGAAATCATATTTAAACATTCAATTATTCAATTAAATAAATCGTTCCATGGACTCCAACCAGGCAATTCTCTAAATTTAATAATTTTCTTTTATATCAAATCCGAAGGCTCTTAAAAATCACCCATTACAATGGGAGGCGCTCTTATGATTTATAAATGGGAACCGTAGGGAAATATCGAGGCTCATCACAATTATGACGGGCCATTGAATAATCCGCAAACAGACTTCATTTGATATCTTGATCTCAATATATCGCATAAATGTCACAAGAAAAACTAAATATTGTTTTGCAAAAGAGTAGCTCGAATAAGAGTCAATAGAAAACATTGCAAAAATCTATGTTTTTTAATTCGCACATCGAATAATATCGATCTGAATTAACAAGGAATCGAATGGAATATATTTGGCACGTGAGCGGCATAATAATAACTTGGATATGCTGGGAGAGAATATTTCAAAGTGTGGGGGTTCCTTTTCTTGGTGTTGGAGAGAACAGATTCTGTACTTGCTGCAAAGGGATATTGAAAAGGAGCTTCGTATAATACTCTTCCCATGTCATGGTTGGTTTCCCTTTGCTAAACATAACGTTTTTTAAGTACATATCTTATATCCAAAATGGGTTACTCAGATTTCTCCGCTCAGGGAAAAGAAAGTCCTGTTAGGACTTTAAAAGATAACTGCGCTCCGCTTGCTTTTTTCCGAGCGATATGCAAACGACAAAACTCCTTTAAGTACGTACTATAACTTTGTATGCGGTGGGTCCTGCAGCTGCAAACACACAATTACTCCAGCCATAACAAATTTCAAAATAAAACAGGAGCACATGTTGCGACAAAAAAATAATCAAAAGCCGTTGTCGATTACTTTGACAGCGATTTTCACAAATTTAAAGCAAATGAATTTGAGAGTTTCACATACCAAAAGAAAAAACTACACGAGAAAACACATACAAAACACTCGTATTCGAAATCTCATTTAAATATTTCTTGTGATTGTAAAGAATTAATATATTCTTAAGAAACTCATATCCCTTAAGTATTTGAACTCTCAACTTTATTGTTGTTGGAAGATTTATCAATGAAATTGTTTTTTAAAATCTTTACCCCCACCCCTCTGTAAGGAAATTCCGTAGCAAAAGATATTTGAATAACATTGTTACTAATTCATAAATGATAGTATGCAAAGAGAAAGCGGGAGAGTGAGAGAGAGAGAGAAGGAGAGCAAGAGGGAAGCTGAAAAAGGTCACAGTGGCAGCCACCTTTAACACATCTTTAAATAAAACGCGCGCGCCACTAAATATAACACTTCTTTTAGCTGTCGCTGTAGTAAATTAAAGGAGCCTTAGGGGTTAGTTTGGCTCATGCTTAAGGGTCACCAGCTCCATACAAAAATATTTATATGCATTCTTGACGTCTGCCAAGGGTCGTTGTATTTGAGTTGGTTTATAAAATAAAAATTTTTTTCTTTTACACTTCCTTTCTTACAAAAGAAAGAATCTGAAAAGACATTGTAGTTGTTGGTTTTTTCATGGGCTTCTTTTAAATCCATAATTGTAGTATCGAAAAGTACGTAATCTTACGTAGTGAGATTCTTGTTGTCGTGGCAGTGATTGGGAAAAAGTGTGTTGCGCACGCGTATTGAGTTCTTTTTACTATTTCATTTCCCTTGATCATTGTTATGATGTGTTTGATTTCTTCTAGTTGATCCTTGGAGGATTATGATTTGTTAGCAGGAAATTGTATTTTTGTTTTCAGGAATTATTATTATTGATAATAATCTTTTTGGTTGACTTTTTGTGTTAAAAGTTCCATTTGGTTTTTGTAGATGGGGGGTGTAGGAGATTTTGGTTCCTGAGGTTTGGTTATGATTATGCATAAATAATTTTCAATACGATTCAAAATGCCTAAAAATTTTTTTAGCTTAGAATATTGAGGACTAAATTTTGATTTGTTTGACTTGGACCGGCATTATGTCCGAACTAGGAACAGAAGAGGATAGTCTTAAGAGGGCAGATGGGGAAAGATGACAAGATAGAGAGGATTTGTTTTTGTCATTTTAGTTCTTACCTTGGCGGCGAATTTTCTCTACAGTACCGATGATGCAGGGTGCTGAAAATTGCTCTTCAGAACTCTTGTCAATTGTTGTCGTTAATGTTATGCCTGCAGCATAGAGGAAGGCCGACAAGAATTACCACAACCATCAGAAAAATTCGTCTATGCTGACTGAATGCGTGATCGTTCCGAGATCTTCGGGAACTAAGTGCTTCAGTCAACAGATGTGTCTAAGAGTAACGTCAACTCCAGACGTACCGGGCTTATGTGAAGTTGCTCTTACTACCGAGTGCAGTTAAGTGTTCGCCCCCCACCTGTAGAGCTTTCAGAGGTCGCACCAGTGCAGCTCGACAGGCTCACACACGTCGCAACTTCTTGTACATGGTGTGGTCCCAAAGATCTTGCTTGGTTGTTCAGGGCTATCTTATACCCCTACCACTACTTCCGAGGCTCATTCCATGGTGACGACGGCATTGAGTAAAAATCATCAAGTCAAACTTCTAAACTATAGACTAAAGCTACGCCAGACTTGCCAGCATTAGATTTATAGCCGCCGCATCTGTAGCAGCAGCACACAGAAATCCTTAGCATCGGTTAGACCGAAGTGCGTCAAATCACTAGCCCATATCAAGTATGAGTTCGTAAACAACTCTTTTTCCCAAAGAATTTTGATAACAAACTACAGCCTTCACGTGGACTCCCGAAGGAGAACTCACCAATATCCGGCCACGGAATCATCCAACACTTATTGAGGAAGACTCTACATGAACGTACGTGCACAATCCTGCACTTCATTGTTACAGATGTCAACAGACCTGTGGAAACTAGATCGCGAACATCATCACTTTGTCTTCCCAAGGCATTTCATATCCAGGGCATACCGCATAGCCGTGAAATCAAAACCCACATAATCTTCCGCCTGATGTAGCCGAACTTGTAATTAAGTTTCTTTAGCCGAAAGCACACCATGACATGTTGCGACTTCTCATTTTAAAAGGCAATGCCAAATAATTAAGTACACGAAAGAGATCAAAGATTACACCAGTACACACTGTAGTCTTTGCTTGTGATGGCAAAAAATGCCACAGTGCGTTTCCAGCTTTACACTGGGCACGAAGACTTAAGCTGCGTTGCCAGCAAAAGTAATATCTGGGAAAACTGCGCAGCCCTTTGCCCCGGCAGATCAACAATATTCCATCCTATATTTGTGATCGAAACTGGGATCTTCGTACTAAAGAGTATCATCTTTTGTAGGCAATAATAAACAAAATGGTCATTACAAATTCTGCCTAGCACTACCTCGTCCTTTTTTCAGATCCGGCACAATGCATTTCATGATTAGAGCGCCATTCTCTGGGCGCCGGTTCTAAAAACAAAAGATTCCCATAATGGAAACTGTAACTATCAATTGCATTGAAGTCACTAAAAACACAATTGCGGAAAAAATTATTTTATTATTTGTCATGTAAATGGAAATGGTTTTTAAAAGCGTGATCGGGAGTTCGTATAAAAATGATTTCATTCCCCTGTTCGTATAGTTTTTCTCAAAGAATGATTTAAATCATCCGAATTTTCAAACGCAATTTATTACCGGAAATCGACAACCATTTCAAATCATTCCATAATATTCAAAGTGCTTTTCGTTCTCAAAATCAAAGAACCCAAATTGGTAAAACAAATGTAATCCGTTAGGCGTGTTATGGCCACAATAAATTTTTTATTTTCTCAATGCTCCTACAACAATTGAAACCCTTAAATAACCAAAAATAGCCAGCACAACATGCTTCTTATGGAGACACGATCGTAAATTAACGATTTACAAACAATTCGCCATAAAAAATGAGTAAAAAACATATTGAAACGATTCTGCGAATAAACAACAACTGACCAAATAAGAAGGGACATTTTATAAAAAAATCAAATTAAATATACAAAAGATCTTGTAGCTATAAAATGAAAATCAAAAGGGAAATTTAACATCTTGTGTTTAATCAAAGATCAGCTGCAGATCCTGAGCAATTAAGGCACAATTTCTTTAACAGAATTGGGAGAGATATTCAATTGGCATGAGCAAAAAATGGATGTATATTTTATTACCATCTTTGATAGCATTTTCTACTTTTTTCTGCTTCCCCCTTCAGTGTGTTCATCATTTAGTTTATGTTGACAAAAGGTCAATTGTTCTCGAAGGACAATTGAACGGGTGGGTCTATTTTTTTCTAAACTCAAGAAGAAAAAAGAACAAACAAAAAAATACGTTACACACTTTTGAGGTCGCCTTAGAGGTCATCCTGACCATTATTTTAAATAAAATGTCAATGAAAAATATTTTTGCAGCTTGTGCGCAACAGCAAAAACGAAGAGAGCACACCACAAGAGAGTGAGTTCTCTTGAAATCAAGATGATCTTAAATGTTCATTTTAGCTTAAAAATTCATTAATACAACAACTCACTTAAAATTGAATTAAGGAAAAAGTCCTTTTGGGAAAACATTTGCACAAGATTTCAAATTGGCGCGCTCTCTTAATTCACCAAATATTTTTTTTTAATTTGTTTTTTCTTTTTGGTAAGATCAGTTACTTATTACTTTCTCTTGTTTTGGCCTGATCACATTTGTTATAAATGTCATTTATATTATATGGACAGGGTATTAATTTACCTTTATCCCAACTAATCTTAAGGTAAAAAGAATAGAAAAAAACCAGCAGGATCATTTATCCTAGTGGCACATGCATAAAAACTCATTTAGAGCGAAAATGAATGTTGACTGAGAAAAGAAACGGGCAGCTTGAGGAAGTGCTCAATATTTAACAAAAAGAATTTTTAATGCACAAGTATCTTCAGTTTTTTTCTTCTTTTGTTTTTTTTTTTTTTTTTTTTTTTTTTTGTAAGAAAGTGTCAAAAGACAAAAACTATGAAGGTTTTTTAACAATCTAAATCACACACAGGACATTTCCGGATTTGTGTTGTAGCAGTAAAAAAGGAAATCTTTTTTATTTTTAAAGATAAAAATGATACATCCACTAAGCCATCGGTTTTTTAGCTCATGTTACTCAAATCGTTTCTACTTTTTAATTGTTTCCTTAAACAATGACTTTTGAGCAATCAGCAAATATCCTCGCTGAGGATCACTATCGATCATTAAACAAATGTAAACAATTGCGAATGTCACTAAAGTGAATAGAAGCGTTTGCTGGTCCTTAAAAAGAGATAAGTTAAACATTTTTTCAGCTCTTAAATATCTCCTTGTACATAAACTAAAGAAAACTGATAAACTGATAAAAAAAAAAGTCGGAGTTACGGCTTGACGGAATGATACTCGTTCTGATGATTTTTTTTAAATTACTGCCGGGAAGGATGGACTCTGCTCATTCTATACAATGTGACGGAACTATGGAAACGAACAGACAGTGTTGAGAGCAGCACTACCAGAGGCGAAGTAAATATCATGCGCTAAGAAAGAGTCATCATAATTTATTTAAATCATTTTACTCATTTCATTCATTTGACTGATTCATTGTGAAACGTTTGAATCATTTTATGTATTCGTTTGAATCATTTGAAATCGTTAAAAAACTCCTGTGAGTTGTTGAGCAGTTATACCTAGAGAATTCTCGGGCTACATAAAGATTTTTGACTGATGTTTGTTTCTTCTTTAAAAGAAAATAGCGAGAAAGATCTCTCAAAAAAATAAGAGTTTTGCAAATAAAAAATACAGAGAAAATGTTTTACAAACAGTTTTTTGGATAAGAATTTTCAATAAAAATTTTGAAAACGTTTTCCACAAAATAGAGGATAAAGAATTTTTTAATTGTTAAAGTCTTATTATTAATATTTTCTTGAATGTGTTCCCAGAAATATGTGTCCCCTGGAATGTTTCAATATACTCGTGCATACTCATTCTTATTTGTATGTTCTATACATGTTATACTTGTGAGAAACATAAGAAGGATTGATTTATTCTGATAAAATTTGTTCGAACTTAAGCCTAATATTTTTTTTATTCTGTTTTTGATGCAATTTTTTTATATGAACTTTTGATATGAGTTTCATTCTAAACTAAGAACTATTTTTTAATTGATTCAAATTAGCCAAACGATTCAAATTATTTTAATGCCTCATGTGTTTCAAAAAGTTCAAAGGCATCAAAAACGCACCAAATTCATGTCGATGAAACACTAGTAATTAAAATATATATCCTATCCTATTGATATTATAAAGCAGAATGTTTGTGAATGCGGATGTGTGGATGTGTAGATGTGTGGATGTGTGGATGTTTGTTCCTCTTTCACGCAAAAACTACCGAAAGGATGTTAATGAAACTATACAATAATTTAGCTTATACATCAGAATAACACATAGGCTATAATTTATAAAGATGTTGTGTAAATTGTCCAAAATATAACGATAAGTGTCAAGTAAGATGGAACAAATATTTCATTTTTTTAATTTGAAAAAATATTTGTCGTTGCCTATTGAACTGATTTTTTTTTTTTTTGGTTAGTTGTATTTTTTTTTTTTTTTTGTGAAATTTGTGAATGTTATCACATTCAACTAAGCCACCTAAACAGTGGTGATAAACACAATATACACATGAGCACTGAAGATGAAAGTGTTGCGACTTTCGAAAACAGCTGTTCTGCTCTGCTGTGTAAGTTGAATAAAATTGATGTTGACTTTCCTGTGTGCCTAGGAATATTTATCATCATGTCTTTCTGAGATTTTAACTAAGTTAGAACAATTAGCCTATATAAATATTAATATTTTTGAATATAATATTTGCCGTTAGTAGGTATCAATTTTTGCAATATATCCTCTGATAACGCAGTTTTTTACTTCTGCATGTTATCTTTAAATTTGAATATGAAATCGTGATTATTAATAGCTATACACATATACCCAGCTGAAGACTCTGTCAACACATAGCCTACTTTCAATCCGATATTCCCACGGGATGTAGAATTACGCGGGTGAAACCGCGAGGCGCACCGAGTATTAAATAAACTCCAAGCCACTATAATGGCCATAAGGAGTTTTTACTTATTACTGACACCTCGCACGTTTCATACAAAAGACTAAATATTTGTGTATATGAGTCCACACACGTATTATTACTTTTGCTTTACACTCTATAAAAATTAAACTAAAATTAAGTAAAAAACATGTAAACTCTGTCACATAACTTATCTACACCCACTTTAACATTTTGGTAAAATATCAAAGAAGCACCTTGCAGTTAAAAAAAAACAAATAAACAAAAATAGAATAAAAGAAACATACAAATGTACTGACTTCATCCTTTAAAATCATGACAAAATAGTCCTGTTATTAACTTCGAACTTGAACTTCAACCCCAAAAGGCAAAGAACATGTGTCATTAAATTTTGATTTAAAACCAGCTGCCCCTGCCAGTAAGAGTATCGTCTGCCTGTATTGTACACACACCATTTGCATTTGTTTCTTGTTAAAAATTAGTATTTAGTTTAACATATAAATGTCCTTTAATTTTTTTCGAAATTAAGGATTTATGCAGCAGCAACATGTGCTCCCCCTCCAACGTTTGAAAGTGAAACTAACACGCTTAAACACACTTATTCATGTTATTGCATCAATAATGCATTCTAATCAATACAGAAGTCATATTTAAGTGATATTTATGTATGTGCGTATACGAATGGGTGTATGTATTAGAATTAAAGGGTATTGACTACTTTAAAAATGTGTGTCAATGAAACGGCAAGAGGTGTGTTATGAAAAGGGTATTGATGAAGGAGGACATGTTCTCTTGTAAACTAAACACATTTCCTAACTTTCACACCAGTAAAATGATAATAGAACCTCAATAATGACTCGTTTTTATTATATAAAAAATATTCTGCAAACACTTTTTATAATGGATTTTCTAAATACTTAAACCCTTAGGGCCACGTCATATACATATATAATATGCAAATGAAACCTTAGCATTTTCAATTATTTTTGTTTCACGCTTTACATTTATTGGAAAAATAAATTAAACTTAAATTATATATAAAAAATAAAGTTAAAGAAATCTATTACAGTCCAAAAATTAATTCATTTAGATGTAGTCTCACAATTTCTAAGAAAAATTTAGTTAAACTGCAGCTACCAGACATTGTAAGAGAGTTTACAGCTCCTCATGATTCTTATGAGCATGACCATATTTTTTCCTTAAGAACTCATCCAGCAATTGAGCCACTTCTATGTGATATTCATTATGGGACTGATATAGGCCTTTTTTCAGCATATAAAATATATCTCTTATAAGGACATCCTGTAACCAATTACTCACACAGAGATTAGATTCGTTGTTTAAAGAATATATTACATACTCCAAGAAATCAGGTTCTTCCAGAAATCTATAAGCATAATTTTTGATAACTGTTCCCACTATTTCACAATAATTATGATCCATTAGCCAATTGGATAGAACGATATCGGCGTATGGAGCAGCCGCTAACGGATCCTCATTAGCTGATGACTTTGATAGAGCTAATTTTCTTTCTTCCAGCAGATCACTAATCAAAACTATTGCCTTAATTTTAATTTTGAGTTCACAATCTCGATTAAGCACAGACATCAAAGCCTGAGTTCCCGAAGTGGAGAGAATTTTTTGTTGAGCCAAAGGGAAATTACGCAATAGACTACCAAAAGCATATAAGGCTGCCGATAATTCATCGGTGTTCGCTGAAGTCATTATAATTTGGGCCAGATAGGATCCAACATTACGTTCGAAAACTTTCACTTGCACTCGAGGATTATTCTGTGACATTGCACCTAATACACGCATAGCTTCCACCTTCAGAGCCGATTGGGTTGTGTTTACTACGACGGGTAGTAACACCTGTTCCAACCCTCCCTTATCCACAAACAGCAAAGCATTATCATATTGAGACATCAAATAATTGAAACTTTCCAATATTTGTAGTTGAGTTTTAACACGTCCTGCTGTATTCTTACTATCGGTAGCAGTTGCAGAAGTTCGAAACTCTTCTATTAATTGTATGATTATTTCAGCATCACTTTTGAAAGGCTTTCGCATACTCTCAAAACTTTTCTTCAGCTCCTCGTACGATTTATACTCCCGTATTATGTTTTCAACTTTCTCCTTGGGTGTATAGTCAATGCCAATTCTTTGAAGAGCTTCATCTAAATGTTTGATTTTTTTATGTTTTTTTGTTTTAGTTTTGCTCTGCTCTTCTTCCGAACTTTCTGGTAAAACCGAAAGAGCGGCATTTTTTGCTTCTTGTTGTTGCTCTTCCACTAAGTCATCTTTATCGTCTAAAATTTTTGCCTCTTTTTTGCCAGTTTCTAAATTGATTCTAACATGGAGTCCCGCTGGTATTCCTTGCCCTAGCACAAAAAACAGGATGAAGGACAGCATCTTAGATGAATGCAATGTGTTTCTAATTTCATCAACTTACCTTCAGGTATTTCTTGCCATTCTTTTGTAGCTACAAATGTTTTGTTTTCATTCGCCTCTTTTGACCATCCCCGATGGATGAGGCAAATTAAAAATAATAAAGTTGTGTATTTCATCACTGCGTGAAAATTTTATTATGACTTTATTTGATAACTTTACTTTTTATTTAAAACAATTTTCCGTAGGGATTGATATTTTTCTATGTTTATATTACGTGTCCACTTTATGCAAAAACTTGAATTTAATTGTTTTCGTGTGTTTGTTATCTATCAGCTGTTCCCAAGCAGAATAGCAAGCCAAAAAGAGAACCGGCAAAAAGTACTGTATAAAGGAAATTACAATTGATAGCCAAGGAAATGATTTCGGCGAGCCCATGAGATTTTCAGTAAATTTTTGTTTCTCTTTTTTCTTTATTTACGATATATTTTCTAAAGAAATATTAAGCAAATCTTTTAAATTTATTGAACTCCAATCAGCCCAACAAAAACAATAAGGTGTATGAATTTAATTAACTATGTTAGCAAAATTAATAGATATTAGAAAAGGAAGATCAAGTACGCGGGTATCTATGCAGTCTATTTATTTCTTCGCTATCATTCAAAAGATTAATGGCGAGTAGATTTGAATGATTGCTCAGGCTTTGTAAATATCTATCACAGAAAAGGCCAATCTCTTCTTTAACGATAGGTATGTATATTAAGATCACGATGACTATTTTTATTGCTTATAAACCATGGAGCGCTAGTAATTGTTCTTAGTATTTTGGACTGGTATCTTTGAAGAATTTCAATGTTTGAGTTACTGGCTGTACCCCAAAGTTGAATACCGTAAGTCCAGACTGGTTTTAATTTAGTTTTGTACAACTTTATTTTGTTCTCTATTGTTAGGATAGAAGCCGATACATTCTCTTTGCCTTGTTGTTAAGTTGTTGACGCTTTCTTTTGATGTGGTCTTTCCAAGTTAACCTTCTATCTTCTATCGGAAATGGCATTGACTTCGTGTTTTGATTTCTCAGAAAACGAGAAAGAGAACGGTTTTCCGAAATTAAATATTTTAATATCATTAGCCAAATTCTTTCGTCATATTAAAATGATTTTATTGAGAAAAACTGTGTCGTTTATCGTTGTCTGAGAATCCAAAATACCGACTCAATTCCGTTTTCGTCCGAAATTGAACTCTGTGGCATGGCTGTATAAATAATTTGAGTTTGACACGACTTTTTAGTAAATATTTGATGATGAAAAACAAAATAAATTAATTTTTTTATTTTTTGTTTGCATATAAACATCAAAACAACAGTATTTGCATAACTCGGTGAATAGTGTACTAAATGGTGCATACGTCCATTGCAAACACATCTTAATCATATAACTTTTTCAAATGAGTGTGAAAAAATTTGACGTGATTATATTTGGGGCAACCGGCTACATTGGGAAATGTGCTATTCTACACGCCATAACAGTTTTAGAAGGCTTGCGATGGGCCGTAGCAGGGAAATCGGAGGTACATAATTCTAGTTCCTTAAACGAGCAATTACATACAAATTAACAAGAAATAATAAACTTTAAGCGTAAAGTACAACTTGTTTTGGCAGAGATCTCATTGAAAACTGGTCAAAATTTAAAAAAGGTTCCAATATTTTTAGCAAATGCTCTTGATATAGTCAAGCTAGAAATGATTGCATCGAAATGTAAGGTAAGAAGTACTCAATGGTCATATCGCACTTCATCAATAATTTTAAAATTTTCAGTAGAATCCAAAACCTTTTTGTTGTTACATAAAACAATTTGATTATTTTTAGCTTGAACTAAGACTCAAATCAATGTAATTCCACTTTCACGAAAATAACTTTTGTATTAATTTAAAATAATATTGTTTTTATTGATACAAAAGCTAAATAGTCACTAGACCATCTCAAATGTGGTTTTAGAGATGTTGTTAGTTGATTTCTTGCAAAAAGTGAAATTTTAAAATTCAATATCCTCTTGTTGGTTAAGTGTGATGTAACAACTTTATCTCCAGGTTCTAGTGAATTGTTGCGGACCTTATCAACTTTTGGCTGAGCGAATTTTGACAACTTGCATCATCAAGGGAACGCATTATGTGGACATGTGTAATGATCCATATTTTAATGAACTAATGGAACTAAAATATCATGAAAGAGCCTTACAGCATGAAGTGATTGTTATTTCATCTTGTGGATTTCATAGTTTCCCAATTGAAACGGCAATCAATTTCATAATGCAACGTTTTGAAGGTATATTTATAAAGAATGTATATTAAAATTACTATATAGTTAATATCTCAGGCACCCTGAACAGTGTGGAAACTTTTGTCCGTTATAATGTTGGCTATTATTTTTATTTTCCTTTACATGCCATATGGTCTAGAACCGCTTGGCTAAGCTTGTTGTGGTCATGTATTAAGGTTGCAGACTTGTCGGTGATAAGAAATCAATTACGAGTGAAACGTATGCCTTGTTTGTTTCCCAAACTACCAATTGAGTATACATATATATACATTAATAACAAGTCATGTATGTTATTTTTACACTTCTACTTTATAAATCTACTAGGGAACTTTCACATAGAGCCAAATACCATGAAGATGGAGTTATGGTTCATTTTCCTTTCGTAGACCAGCAAGCCATTGAAAGATCTCAATATATACTGTATGCAAGAGACAAGAAAAGACCAATACAGTTCTGTAAATACATAGAGTTTCCGTGAGTACTTCAATTAACTTCACTTCCAAGTACAAATAACAGAAGTTGCAGTTAATACTTTTTTATATATATTTTATCTTAATATACTTCTCCCAACAAAGTTCATACATATGGGCTTTTGGCTTTATAATATGGTGCTTGATTTTATCGGTTCTTACACAGTTCGAAAGAACACGGAAAATATTGAGAGAATTTCCAAGACTATTTTCCATTGGTATGTTTTCCAACGAAGGACCTATTCCTTATTTACTGGAGATGTCGTCGTTCAAAATAAAAATGTGTGCTAAGGGTTGGTCGGGTCCAAGTACGGGTCGCAGTCCACATAACGTCAATACTATAGTGGCTCGCTGCATGGATATTGAAATTAGTGGTGAAAACCCTTTCTACGGCTGTGCATGTGTCTGTTTACTTATGAGTGCGAAAATTATACTAGAAAATCATGACAAATTGCCGGGAAAGTAAGATATATAATACCGATACAACCAAGACCCCTTTTGCACCGCGAAAGTTTGCTTTGCCAATCTTTAAGTCATCAGAGATATGGAATATATTTCTGTCTTTCTACAAACTGAATTGAAACATTGCAAAGTAAACTTTCTCCATGCATAAGGGTCTAACTAAAATACATTAAGAACTTATAAATAAGTTTGCCCTTTCTTCCATCTCAGAGGAGGTGTTTACGGGCCTGGTTATGCTTTTAAAGATATTCAAGTAATACAAAATTTTCAAAAGTTTCCAAATTATTTACGTATTAGAGTTTTATGAAGACACAAATGACTCACTTAAATAAAAGCTTGCATAGAAAACTTTGCTTCGGTATCAACAGATTGAAATATTTTCTTATAATTATAATTTAAAATATTTTAATTATTTAAATTACAATTTATAATATGTAAAAAATACTTTAACTTACCAAAAATTTCAATTGTGCACAATATATAAACAAACCAATTTCCAAATTAAACAGTTTTACATATTCTCATTAAGCTGCTGTTACACGACCAAGATTTGCTTCCATGTGTTTGACACACAGATATAGCAGCACATATATGAAGAATGTGGTCATTAAAATTTATATCAGCTGTTTTCTTGCATAGAAAATGTAACACACACAGAACAAATTTTTAAGCTTGTTTTGAGGGTATGGACTTAATAGTAAGAAATATGTGTATACTAAAACTTGAAAGTCAAAATATCGTGTAACCCCAAAGTTTAGTATTTCCATATGAAAGCATTCCATTGTATATCCGTAATATAGAATTTCTTACGGAAATACTGCTCATTTCCCGTAGGAATCTACTTTTACAGTACCATATATGTGCAAAGTTATCCTAGACAATCACCATACTGCTACGCCCTGTACAACTCTGCAAATCAGCTGTATGTTAGTTCTGAGAATTTCTAATCAAAACGAAATAAGAAAATATATGCTGCAAAAAGAAAAAATTAAAAACAGTGTGTGCGCGTAACAATATTCTCTGAAGAACTAATTTGTAATTTCACAACATTATTGGAATTTTACTGAATTATATATATTGCATTGTAAACGACTGCGCTTATAAAAATAAAACGAAATGTCATCTCTAACAAGAGCTTCACGTCTGTTCCAAACTCAATTAAAACGCGTACAAAGTGTTCCAGCCGCTTTCTATCATGAGAATGTAAGTATTCCAAACAATCAAAATGTTCTTACAACAGTATCGTTGGTATTAATAGTATATAAAGACGCGACTGTAAACGGCGTAGTTAGATATATGTATGTATGCAAGTATTCTTAAGTTTGTTCTCAAGGTCTTTTTATTACACAAATTCATTCTGAGCTAAGCAGCAACCAAAAGAATAAAAGTGAAGGTCTTATCGCCGGTAGTAGTGTGTTGTATGTACGTGTGACGTTTTGATTACATTTTGGCAAATTCGCAAGGAATTCGGTTATAAAAAATTGCGATTTTTAAAAACAAGTCTTTTTATTTTAAAATTTCAGTAGAAAGTGAATGTGAATAATCCTTCTATACTAATGCAGGCTAAATCCTCGTACGAACTAACTTTTTTCACAAACATTTGATCATATGTACATACATACATAGGTACATATTCATTAATAATTTTTATCATATATTCTGCATCATCTTCCTTCATCCTGCCAACACTATATCGTCCTTTTATAGCAATCATTGCATCAGTCAGAAATCAAAACCTAAGTTTATTGAAATTAGGAATTGAGAAGAAACGGCACACATCCGTTGCACAAAAAGAAATACATATACTGTGTTAATAAAATTTTTTAAATGCCAATATAAAGAAGCTATCGATTGATACAGTCAAAATATATGAAATGCAGTTAAGTCGAAAATGTATATACTGTAACAAAATATAATGTGCTGTTTTATTATGGAACGAAAAGTAAGTAGCTTTTGTGCTCCAAGTCCAGCAATAAACCAGTCTTCTCGTTTCAAAAGTTCTATTTTATAAGTGGCTCTGTACCATAAAGTTATAAAAATAGCAACGAGTAAGATCCGAATTTATCTGATGGCAGTTTGAAGGTAAATACTTTTTAAACGATCGATATATTTCTTTTAAAGCCAAAGTAAAGATCACATACTTAAACTCAGAATCTACGCTTTGTGTTGACACTTGCTATCTTTGATACAAAGCAGCAGGTGATCAAATGAGGGTATTTAACCCACAGAAAATAGTGTTTTTTATACACCGCAGCATCCTGCAAGCCGAAATTTCTGCTATTACTCGTGCAGCTAGATGGCTGAGGTATTATAGGATATCGAACGATATCTATATCTTTACCGACAGTACGGCGGCCATCTCTGCTATAAATGGTGTATACAGCACATCCATAGCTGTGGTCGAATGCCGACTATCTCTAAATGAGATAGCGAGACATTCGAGCGTGACACTTGTTTGGGTACCGGCACATTCCGACTGTCCTGGCAACCTTATTGCTGATGGAATTGCCAGGGAAGGGACAGAGATGGATAACTCTTTGATCTGTCACTTCACAGGCATTCCCCTACCGCACTGCAAGTTTTTGATTCAGTGTGAATCATATAAACTCGCTCAATTAAGATGGGACAACGTGGCCAACTGCCGCGTGGCAAGGGCCACATGACCCCGCTATGACACACGCAGAACACGTGACCTTCTTAACTTTAACAAGGTTCGACTTCGTCAACTTGTGAGTGTCTTAACTGGACATTGTAACTTTGGGACCCATACATGGAGGATGGGTCTGGAACACAACGATTTCTGCAGAAGCATCTTCTATGTCAGTGTCCTGCCCTGGGCAACTCAAGGGCGGTAGCATTGTACTCCAGCTTCCTGCCGGACTTAGAAGCCTGGCGAGTCTGGAGCTGGTTAGAATATCGGCCTTCCTAACGTCTACGGGATGGCTTAACGCTGTAGAGGACAACTCATAAGGGGTCCCTGTTTTAGGATATCACAACGGGACCGAATGAACGGACCCAAGTGCATTGCTTCGGCAATGGCCCTAATAACCTAACCTAACACCGTGAGTACACGACTTAATTTTCTACACAAGCTAGTTGGGGCAGAATGTTTAGTTTTCCAATTATTGGGTATAATATATAAAAAATAAGAACAAAATATAATAATGTCCTTTAACAGGTATTACTATTAGTAATTCCTTTAAGAAACATAGGACCTCAAACAGTACAACTTGCCAAAAAATCAAATATCGTACAAGAAATACACAACTTTATACAATGAGGCCAGACAATTTCCAATCTTATACATTTGTAATCTTATACATTTGTAAAAAACCAATCTTATACATGTACTTTTATTTGCCATTTCTGGCAAATAACAGTACAGTAAAGCTTAGCCGGTATTAATTTAATTATAATTAATGTTTTCCCTTAATACTTCTTGTATCTATGTAGAAAGAATGAATAAATTAAATTTTATTAACTTTCGTATTTTGTATATCTCAACGCGTTTATATGGGACTCAGCAAAACATAAAAAATTAAATACTATGCTGTGCATTTAAAAAAATTGATTAATTCATATTATACTCAGGTAGACATGAGAAAAGTATTTTTAGGAGACAAGCGAATATTTACATCAATTTCATTTCTAACTTACACAACAAATTAGAATAGAGCTTTTCGAAAAGTATTTCTGGTGAATTTTTAGGTGAATGAATGATTTCGAAAATAAACTCTAATATTCCTTCTTTATTGTAACAATTTTCAATAAAGTTATAATATAAATTTTCAATTCTGTACCAAATTTTTAGTGATGACCACTTTTGAGTTGAGCCGTCATTTGAGAAATGTATAGAACTTATTCAATTGTTCAATACTTTTCTAAGTAAGAATATAACAAAACAATAATTGTAATTTTGCAGGGGATAAAAATATAACAGGAACTATACTGATCACAATAGAAGCTGTAATTATAAATTCCAAGCAAAATAGTTGTACGGTACTATACCACTAAATTTATGGAAATACTAAAAAATTCAATTTCCTTGAAAATATGAGCCCTTCAAATTGATACTATCGATATGCATGAATACAGTGCATATATGCATGTATATATGTATATGCTTACTCTATACACCCTACTGATGAGCTACATACTTATATAATATATTTTATATTCCTATTTTTTACATTAATTTAAAGCTTCTTATCAGTTGGAGCTACTTCGGACAGACGATAAGAATTTTTCTTATCTAATAATTTTCATGTCTTGGACTCACAATTATAATTCTTACTTCACTATACTTTTAGGTGGTTGAACATTACGAAAATCCACGTAACGTGGGATCCTTAGATAAGAAAGATAAAAGTGTTGGTACGGGTTTAGTTGGTGCACCGGCCTGTGGCGATGTTATGAAGTTGCAAATTAAAGTTGATGAAAATGGCAAAATAATTGATGCCAAATTCAAAACTTTTGGTTGCGGCTCAGCTATAGCCAGCAGCTCATTAGCTACCGAATGGGTAAAGGGCAAAACTATCGACGAAGCCGGTAATTTGAAGAATACTGACATTGCCAAAGAATTGCGTTTGCCACCTGTAAAATTGCACTGCTCAATGTTGGCTGAGGATGCCATCAAAGCTGCTTTGGCCGATTATAAAGTTAAACAGCAAAAGGAACAAAACTAGTGTGTGATTGAGAGAAATAACTGCTGAATCAATTAAAAACAGTTGTTAATGAAAATAATATTTTAGTACTTTAGTGAAATAATAATATGTAGTTTATATAAACATATATTTTTTTTATTTTTGTTTTGTTTGCTTTGCTTTGCTTAACAGTTTTGAGATAGTAGTATTGAAGTTGGATAATACATTTTAAAAAATGCTAAAAGTAAAGGTTAAGTCTGATATTTAGAATGAAAAAGAATAAAATACAGATCGCTATGAAGGCAATTTCTTATATCATTATTAAAAATGCAAAGAATATGAAAAATACACACTTTTCAAATAAATTATATAATGCTTTATTGTTAAAAAAAAATATGTCGTTTAATATATTTGATAATTCATTAACGTTTCATTTCATAATTATGATAAACGCACACTAACGTTGCCACCACATTCTCCCTTCGATTTCACCTCGAATGCTATAAAAGAAATGATATACATATTTTAAACTTTTAAACATGAACTGAACTTTATGAACTTACGATCGTCACTGTGTTGACAATTATAGTTGGACATGACACACTCGCTGCCAAAAGTTAAAAGGCGCTCTTTGCTGCTGTGTTTAGCTTTAGCGCAAACTGGTTCATAGACTTCGCCGCAATTGCGGGAACATGCTGGAGCTTGTTTATTTTTAGCTGGACTGGCTAAGACAACTGCTGCCAAGCAAGTTACTAAAATGCGAAAAATTATATATTTAAAATATAATTTATTTTAAATAAAAACAAATTTTCAAAATAGTTTTTGTTTTAAACGTTATTCATTTCATTTTGTTTGGAGTCTGATTACGCGACTGAGCAATATTTAACGACAAAGTGGGGCAGGAATAAATTCATCTAAAAAACAATTTTACAAACATTAAAATTAATGTGCAATCTTATGTTTTGATATCTTCTTGATTGTTTTCAATATAGTATGTTTCAACCTCAACACAGCCCTGCTTTGGTTTTAATGTTTAATAAGTATACTTGCTAAAATCGGAAACAATCGTTAACTAATGATAATGAAAAGTTTTTTGTAATATCACAAATTAAATAAATTTGAGAACATATGTGTTATAATTTAAGTTAATCTAAAATGAAGTCAACAAATTTTCAATTAAAATATGATGTGCGCGTGATTGCAAATTATTTTATTGTTCGACAAATATTTTAGTTCTATAAAATAGTTTTATAATGCTAAAATAAACACGCGTTTTTTATTTAAAACCGTTTTTGTACCAAAATCGAAATTCAAGAAAGAGGTGTCAAGTCGTTTTAAAAACTTCAGTCGTCAAGTTTAGAATAATACACATAAAAAAATATACATATATGTAACCATCAGATGTGCAGGAGGTTAACAGTATATACATAACTAAGTAGACTCATTAAATAGAATCTAGCAAGTAGTTTATCACAAAACTTTAAAGCATAACGTGAGCGCATGATATTTCAAAAATAAATGTTATGAAGCACCTCATACAGCAAAGATCTATTACGTCAACACTGTTCTTTAATTTTATGTATTTTATTTAATACATGTATGTATGTAGTAGTTATGTATCTGCATATAATAACTTATATGAGAATTCATCTAAATTAATTATTAGTTGTTTGTGCAAAATTAATAATTGATGCGAAAATATAATTTTGATTTAATCTCACATACACAAAGGCAAACGTTCTCTCATTTAATATAATTTTTCTTTTTAATTAATATATATTTATATAAAACACAAAAACAAAATATTAACAAAAAAAATCAAATGATATCATTTACCAAGTAAAAAAGCAAAGGAGAGACGCATCTTTGGTTTAATCAAATCTGTATTAAGTTTTAAAATAAACTAAATGCGAATGCTATATAATTATCACTTTTATATACCGGTCATTCAATCGGCTATGAAAAACCGACAGCTCATACCTAAGTTTTACGAGAGCTTGTCTGTTATAATTTGCCATCCGATACAAAAATAACAACAAGAGGAGCTTTAATACGATTTAAATAAGCATTAAAGAACATATATAAAACAAAAAAGTGGGATAGACGTAAAGCTGAGAGTTAATTGTTTTGTTTGTTAGTTAATTCATTTATTTGTTTCTATTTATTTATTTTTTCTTTACGCCTACAGTCATTTTTCTGTTACGCTTCGTCAAATCTTTATAAAAAAATGTGTGCTTTGAATATTGTATTTTATACTCTTTTTTTATTTTTTTTTTTAAGTGTCCTACATTGAATTTTGTTGTTGTTACACCAAAGCCCGGCTTAACTTGAGTTTTTATCACTAAAAACAACACATAACAATAATAATTATGACAATGATAACATAAATAACAGTCATGTTTTAAAAACTACAATTCTTAAATTGAATATTATTTTAAAAGAATGTATAATTTTATTTAGTTATTTCAATTATACTTTGCAAGTTATCGGTTTACAAATGCCTCAGGGGTGACGTGACCACATGTCGGCGATATTGTTAACCCGAATTTCATCCCTTACTGTGACTGACTGTACACAAATTATGACTTCACATGAGAAGTGACAACGTGGGTAATCTCAGAAAATCCTGAGAAGTACCGTAATCAAATACAGTTATCTGAGTTGTTGCAGTTAACTAATGCGAGTGAGACATAGGATCAGTGGTCCTACTGCACTTAAAAAGTAATTGGCTGAATCAGAGCGGCTTTGTGACTACTCTATTGAATTATTGGCTAATAAAACTTCTTAATTTCAAAGTTGTGGGTCTTATAATTCTGCAGCACGTACATACATATATGCACGTCACGTTCAATTTATATAAATTTTTATGTAACGTATTCGTGTGCGGCATTTGCTGGTTGTAGGGAATAGAAAATTCGTAAAAGCAAAATAGAATATGTATTTTGTTTAGTTAAAAACATTAATTTTTTTATTTCCTAAGTGCATAAGAGACTTACCAAGCTAGTATATTTTGGGTTGAGGAGCAACCTCTGTTTGACCTGATCGGTAGCCAAGCGATCTTTATATTCGGGTAAGTTTTACTATGGAAGGAACTCTATCAGAAGAGACCTGGAAAATTAAGTATTTTTTAAATATTTTTTAAGAGAACTTAAGTATAATGTTAGCAATTATCCAAAACATTCTTGGATCACCTTTTCTCTGCCAAGTAAAGGGTGGAATCGTTATTAGTTAGGCTTATATTTTTTTCTAAACAGCGGATATACCCACTTTGTAGAGAAAAGCCTGTTTAACCGAAGCAATTAATGTCTCATATGAATTTTATTAAATTTAAATTTTTAACTGATTTAATGCGAAGTCATTACTATGTGCATATATTGGGGAAATTTATTAAAATATAAAAATAAAAAAACTGTATATACATGGACTTTGACTGTTAAGGAGACTATGCATATGATATAATTACTACTATTTTGAATAATTCCTATTTCGCCGCGTTTGTGTTACGATATATATACAACCAAGGCATATCAATATTTGCCTTGTATACGTAAAAGAATATGAACAACACCAACACAACAAATATCGATATATTTCAAATTATTTACATATATGGTTGTCATGCAAGACATATCAATAAGTATTAATTCGCCTTGGTATTCATGTATATCGACGATATATATTTTATTTTATGATATGTATGGATATGGTTTGCTGAAGTTTAGTAGGGAATTTGTGTGTTAAGAATTATGGAATTTTACGCCACCGGAAGAAAACACAATATATACTTAGCATTTTCTTCTAAACTGTATATTAATAAATTACACCACAAAGGCGTTGTTTCAAAATGCTTTTATAATTCACCTATTGATATATTAAGCTGAGAACACACCATGACATTGTGGGACTTTACAAGTACATGACCCATCTCTGCACGTCGTTTCACTCAAACATCTGATACACCATTGTGAATAGCGTTGGAAAACATGTGTTTGTTATCAACAATTATAGTTTGTTTACAAAAAAAAAAAAAAACCGAAAGATATTGAGAAATTTTCACTTTTTCGACGTAGTTCGTTTAAAAAGCGTTAACAGAAGGAATCGCTCTTACATCTATAAAGAAAAAAAGTTATCAAAGAAACATTTGAAGCATTACACCTCTTTAACAAAACTACAGCCGAAAATTTTCGAGAATTTGCGGTATACATACATAAATGTATGATGTTATATTAAGTTGATATTGGAACATGATATAATGGCAAAGAAAGTTAGGTAGTCGTCTGTTGACCAAAGAAAGGTTTAAAATGCAAAAGAAATATAAAATGTAAAGATCAAACGAAAATACTGTGTGAATTAAATTCAGTCTGCAAACAGGTGGTTATGGTAAAGGTACTAACCACCAAAACAGCGGCAATACGTTTTTGTGGAATAGATAAAAAACAAAGAAATATTAATGTGTATTAATACGCCAAGCAAAAAGCTTTAAACTTAAACACTTGAGTAATTGCAAATTATACAACAAATCACTAAAATACGACTGAATAGAAAAACTTTCTAAATGCACTTGGAATAAATGGCAATTAATGCCAACTTGGGGTAAGCAGGCGTTTTTGAAGCCAACAAATTTTATGCTTGTTTAAATAAATAATTGAATATCTTTAGTTTTTAATAATTACATACACATGGCTAAACAATCATGAATGTATACATATTCATTAAAATCGTTATAAAATAAAGTGCCTAAAGCATTTATGTATATGTATGTTTGGTATCATCATCATAGACACATACACAATATCCAACCTCATGGATACATTTTGATTTGTAATAAAAAGTTTATTATAATATGCTGTTATTAGCGTTGTGTGCTGCTTAATGCATATTAAAGCAGCGTGAACACTTGTCCTAAAATCTTTTATTTATATATACATGTACGTATGTATGAACGTAAATATACATGTACATAGATAAAAACATATATTTTTAAGTATGTAGTTACGCATGCCCATAGCTTTGCGTTAACTCCAATAGGTCACGTATTCCATAATATCAGCGCGATTGTTTTAATAATTTCTCTTTTTCATTTTGTGTGAGGAGAGCTTGTTCTTTTGCTGTGTGGTGTAGGAATTTATGTATACACAGCTTCATAAGCCTTAATTTTGTTTTGTCGTTCTCATATATCTTCCCAATTAAACTAAGAAAGAGGTGTGGATGCCAAAGTTTTTAAGAAACATCTTTGTAATTGTAATTCTTACATTAATACTTCAAATTCGACTTTTTAATAAAATATGTACTTAAAAACAGTTTGTGTTTATAGTAGCGAATTTTGCTGCCTATTTGTTAGAGTAGGATTATATAAATAAAATTTTATAAATTTTTTTGTTTTAAATATAGTTGTATGAGAGAAAGTATTCTTTCGATATCGTGAAGTCGGTAGTTATATTAAGGAAGAACAAGGGGCCGTTGCGAATTGAAAATACTATTTTTCACATGTTATAAATTATTGAATAACACTTTTGTATAATCATAGGTTTTGTATATTTCATTCCACCCTATTTTATTATTAAATTCTTGAGTTTGTATTGTTCAGTCTTTAAGTCTAGCACTTGAAAATAAAACTGTTTTTGTGTTTTATTATCAGTTAGTTATTTTTATTTTTTCAATATTTCAAACACCCTCAGTATTTTTCTTCAAGAAAAGTTTTGAGTAAAGCCGTCTACTTTAAGTTAGGGTGAACATTTTTTATAATAATTTTAGGGCTATTAAAAGTAATATATCAGAGGGCCTATAAAAATTTTTCAGTATTATAACGTTTCTTTAACATTCCATGTATAATTAATCTGGCTTGAACTTATCGTTCACTTTAAATTTAAGTAAAATTATAATGAAGGAAACATTTTTATGTGAGTTTCACTTTACACAGAAAATACAAATTTAAATATTGTAAATTAAAATAACTGCTCAGACTGTATTCAAATATAATAGTTAGTCCTCTTGAAATCACTTAAAATTTCCGCAATATGTGCGAACTGAGAGCTTTATCCTATATGTTTTCATAGAAACTAAAAACGTTGTGTTTATAAACTTTGATTTCTTTGGCGGAGGCTCTTTCAAGTTTAAATATAAAATTTACTTATCAAATCTATTTTTCTATATTCGGGATGGATAGATTGATTATTAAAGTTAATGAAAAGCTTCCGCTAAAATTCTATATTCTTATTGAAATGTATAGAAAAAAATTTTTCAATAAAACTATTAAAAATACTTTCAGTAATACTTTGTTCCGTGTACATACGCTTAAATAAAAAAATTCATTCATATATCAAGCAATGAAACTATTTAGCATATAAACAACTGAATACTAGGTTTACTATAAATTGTGAATTGGACAAATAATAGGTTTCATACCAAAAATTTTAAAATCTTCGAAATTTTAAAAGCTCCTTCTTTTGTTTGTTTTGTTTTGTTTTCTTCAACCTCCTATTGACTAGCCTCAATTTGTATTGCTTTTCAAAGTTTGATCTTTAAACTATATTGAGCATATATACATACACACATATGTATATATACATATTATGAATATTTTCTCTTTATATATTTCAAATCTTCATCTAACTATACGTACACAAATAGCTGGAATAAATTTTAATGTTATTTCTGTTTGTTTTCATTATTGTTTACAGCATATTTTAAACGTTTTATTTACTACAACAAAAAACGATATTTAAAAATAATTGTTCACAGAGGTTGCATTACTGGTTCGCTCAAAGTTTGAAATCAGTTAAAGTAACGTGGTGAAGAAACCGACATACGAAGCATTTGTTACCTCATAGACCAGAAATACCTCAGGTTAACAATAACAACTACAAGCGAAGATTCATTCATTCATCAATACACCTCACATTCATCTACTGTTGGTTCAGCACAGTTCAGTTCACGGCTCAAGTAAACAAAAGAAAAAAGTGAAACTTAAAACAAACTTTTAGTTGTGCGTTTAGCTTTGCGTTAATAACAACAACATAAATTAAGCAAAGAAAAATAATCAGTTTTACTTTGAAAACAGTACAAATATTTTGCTATTATAAATTATAACATAATACTCTTCATCAATGGCAAATTCACCTTCTAGTACGACGGCAGTTGTTGAGTCAGGCATAAAAGCGCCTGTAAAGAAACGTACCCATAGTACCAGGGAACAAGTACAACAGATAATTGCTGGTGGGTTAGCTGCTGCTATAACCAGATCAACCTGTCAACCTTTCGATGTGTTAAAAATACGTTTTCAATTACAAGTTGAGCCTTTGGGTACTCAAGCAGTTCAGGCGGCAAAAAAGTCCAAATATACATCCATTAATCAGGCCATTAGAACGATTTATAAAGAGGAAGGTATTTTAGCCTTCTGGAAAGGACATAATCCGGCACAGATTTTAAGTATCATGTATGGCATTTCGCAGTTTTGGACTTATGAACAATTGAGCCTGTATATCAAGCAAACTGCTTATTTTAATGGTAAACCAAATTTGTCCAATTTCATTTGTGGTGCTATTGCGGGCAGTACAGCAGTAATAGTTTCAACGCCTCTCGATGTCATACGAACGCGCTTAATTGCACAGGACACCAGCAGAGGCTATCGCAATGCCACCCGTGCTGTTGCGGCCATTATTAAAAATGAAGGAATGCGTGGGATGTATCGTGGCTTGTCGTCGGCTTTGCTGCAAATTACACCCTTAATGGGATCGAATTTTATGTTCTATCGACTATTCTCTCAATCAGCCTGTAAAGCATTTCATGTAGAGGAGAGAAGGTATGTTGATTTATTATTGTCTCAATTTTATGTTAATTAAGTTGGTTTTTGGAGCTTTTTTACTAGTAATGACATAGAATCAAATTTTTATATATTAGAATATAAATCATTTTCTTTTAAAAGAATGTAAGAAATTCCATTTTTGAAACACATGCACAAAAGAAAGAATAGTCAAGAATCTCGTTCTTTTCATACTGCCATATACATAACAATAGGACTTTTTGATGGGAAAAGTATGTATTGCCATCCCTTCAAATGGAGTGAAAAGTTCATAATTTTTACTACGCTGATCTAAATATATACATATTTTACTTTATACCATGAGTAGCCAGTTAAATTAAAATGAATGAAATATAATTTTAAGACAATAATAATCATTAGCGAGTAACTTTTGTTTCATATTTTAAAAAATATGTTTCATTCTTTCTTATTATTGAGTCAGTGTGCAGGTCCAGGTCCATAACATAAAATTTCTTTTTTCGTGTGATGTCGTATAATATTTGAAAAATATCTTCCTCTATAAATCTAATTAATTCTTTAATCTAGTTTGTTGTGATTATTTCAATTAATACACAGTTTGTGATCCCTTATAAATAATAGCCCACATCAGTGATTTCAATATTCTTATGACGAAAGGGTATCTAAAATATATTTAATTCTTTCATCTAAAATATATTAAATTTCATGTTTTAATATTATATTTATTTGTACACGAAAAATTTATAAGTTTTTCTTAACTAAATTCTAAATACAACCTGAAACTTAGGCTGACATCAGAACAATTACTGTGTGGTACATAAGTTGCCGAAAGACTATCTATGACTGCAAGGTAAGAGCTTCCAGACGATATTTAGCTGAGTTCTCTTTATAAACTTCAGACGGGATCAAATCGACTGATCTCCACATTCTTATTTGTTTACGAACCCATGCATCCAGAAATGGTGGAATGAATATATAATGAGGAGATCAGATGAAGTAAAGTATGTATGTCTTTTCAACATAGAAGATTTTTTAATAAGCCAATTTTGCTATTTGTGTTGATGATAATTTGGCAAAATATTCTGAATAAATGACAACTAATTTGAATGATGTAGCTTCAACAAAGTTAGGAAGTTCCTCCAAAAGGAGAGCCTTCAAACAGTATTGCAATCACTACAAAGATTAATTTCGGAGGAAATTTTATTAAGGATCTCTCTACTTGAGATGTCCTCTGTTCATTTATTGAAATTTCTTAAAATGTTTTCTATGCATTTTATATGAAATACATTTACGAAGGTAATGGTCTAATCCACCTTCGCATTTGTATAGAAAACAAATCAATAATAGTAAAAATTAGTAAAGGGAAATCTGTTTTATTTTACATATAAATTTCACTAACGCAAAATAATATAAACAATTAGCCCCCTAATAATACAATTATATAAAAGCATATTTTAATTATTTATTATTTAGTTATTTTTTACTTCTTAACTTATTTCCATAACTAACAAAATTATCAATCGTAATTATATCAATTCGCTTCATTTATATTGCACCGCTTTTAATTTATTTTTACATTTGAATCCATTAATTTACTCAATACGTATAGTGATTCCTTAATTCATTATCTTATTTTGTTTTTAGTCAATTGCCTACGTGGACTTTACTTTTAATGGGTGCTTCATCAGGAATGCTTTCCAAAACCATTGTTTATCCTTTCGATTTAATTAAGAAACGTTTGCAGATTCAAGGTTTCGAATCAAATCGTCAAACTTTTGGTAAAAATATACGTTGTACTGGTGTTTATAGTTGTTTACGTGAGACTATCAAACAAGAAGGAGTACGTGGCCTCTATAAAGGTGTTGCACCCACGCTTCTTAAATCCAGTCTAACGACGGCTTTGTACTTTAGCATATACGATAAATTGAAACAAATCCGATGGTCTTCTCCTACAACAACTACAACATCTTAGCACTTTATCAGAGCATATGCTATTTGATTTGTTACAATGCCCAATTCACAACTTGGTTAATGTTGCAAATGTATTTCTTGATAAATTTCTATAGCTTGGAATCATGTTTATGTAAATATTACTAAAAGAGTTCAAAAGTTGTGAGTTGAACAAATATTGTTCTTTGTTTTTTACAAATTAATATTATTATTTATGCAAATGAAGTTTAATATAGAAAAATTATCGGTGATCAATCGTTATAAATTTCTTACAGAATTTTTTCCAATTATTTTTATGTTTTTTAACCTATTTGTATATGAACATTTTTTATAACTTAAAGCTTTAATTCTTTTGCCTTTATCAAAAAATATAGTTAAAAGATTTCTATATATATAAATATGACATTTTAAATGATCAGTCGTAATAGTGTAGAATGGAGAAACTTACGAACATTTTAGATTAAAGTGCTGTAATACACAATATTGTTATTTTATAATAGTTAAATCAATAATATAAATTTTTATTTTAAAACATTTTTATGTTAAAAATAAGTCGTGTATAATCAGTTGCAGAAAAGGAGAAAATTCGGGTTAATAACATATAATCAAGTCACTCCGTTGACATCTGTGCACCTCTATTTTGCAAAGTATATTTAAAATAAAGAAATAAATTGGCGAAATCAAATTTATTTTGATAAGATTTAGTTAAACAAATACATACATGCCCTAGTAGCATGTTGTACCCTATTTAAAGAGAACTAAGGACAGCGTAACATAAAAAACGAAGAACAAACATAAACTTAGCTAGGCCAAGAACATATTTTCCTCAACTTATTATCTAAAACTTCATCAATTAGAATCCATAAGGGATATATATTAATTTATAAATTGTTAGCTATTAAAATGCTGGAGTAGCAACACTAAGGTGCAAAGTGAGCAGAAAAGCTTTTACAAAATAAGCGTTTTTTGGGAACAAAAGCTGATTTTTCCTATTTCACAAAACACGTAAAAAAGCTTCTGAACACAAACTACTCTGACTAAATTATAAACGCATAAGATTGCACACTAATTACATACCTGCTTAGTTGTTTGTAAGCATACTCATATGAAAAATAATCCGAATATAAAAAAGCGCCTTTTGAACAATAATAAGTCAGTAGATATTCGTGGATTCGGCAAACAACATCAATAAATATTCCGTGGACAACATTATGGAGAGTGAAGATTTGAAAGATATAATAAAATCATTTAGTGAAATTGATATTGAAGACGAGCCGGGTAGTGAAAAGCACAATATTTATGTACATAATCCCTTTAAGTACAGTTTTAAACCCAAACCAATTGTACGATATATTCCAAAAGAACATGTGGATTTCGAACAGTATATTAAAGAAAATTGCCAAAACAGAATACAAATTTTAAATCGTGAACATTTCGAGCGTATTAAGCGTCCAGTTGTTATATTTTTCAATCATTTTCGTGTCAAGTGTGCTTACCACACTGAATGGCTGGACAGATTGTATCAATTGTCATTAAAATATGGAAGCCACATTGAATTCATTGCAGCGGATATGATAGACATTGATGTCATGTATCCAGGAAGGAACCCAATCAATTTTTTTTGCCGACTAGTGAGACCGGAGCACGAGTCTCCAAATACATTTTTCATAGATGAGAAAAAACGTGTATATGAATATTTTGATGCCTACAAAACTGTGGAAAGTTTATCAGAAGTATGTAAAAATCTTTTAAATGGAAAACTATTTCCCTCCCAGCCCGTACCAGAAGATAATGAAAAAAAGTTGGTGAAAATATGTGCACACAATAATTATGAAGAATTGATATTGAAATCTACAAAAAACATATTTTTAGTGATAAACTTGGATAGATATCAACTCTCCGAGTATGAACCAAATTATGAAAATGTGTCATTGGCCTTAAAAGATTACAACTTGGATATTGTGTATATGGAAGCGGAAAAAAATTATGTTCCATTTAATTATCAAGCCAATTCTTATCCAACTATTTTATATATACCTTGTAATGACAAAAATAACTTCATTTACTACACGGGGCCAAGAAAGGAGAAACTTATTATAAAATTTTTGCAAACTGCAATGGAACAACCTGAATTTTTACAGCTTCAGCAAGAGAAGTTAAAATTTGCACTATTACAGAAAATTGTTAATGTAACACATGACTTCGAAATAGATTTTGATGAATTGCCCGATTTTTTTCTACAAAACTTTGATAATAAATTTAAAGTTCTAGATCGCAAAATACTAGAGAAGTTTAAAAGGTATTACATGATAATTTTCATGGACTTTTCCGAAAAGAAATGCTTAGCCCATCATATACAATGGCTTAACAAAATCTATCAGTTCGCTGAATCGTCTTATTCTTACCAATTTTTTGTTAGCGATTTCAAAGACATCGATATTATAAACAGCAGATGGAAACCAAATGATATTAAAACTGTTGCCGAAGGTAAACCAAGAATATACGCAATAGATTGCCTGAAGCATACTTATGAATATGGCAACTTTCAGTCAGCGTCTGATTTATATTATTTTGCTGAAAATCTTAAAAGTAGACAGTTGTATTATTCTCAATTATACTTAAGAAAGAATTTAACTGAAAAAGTTAAAGAGTGGACAGCCGAACATTTTCATATGTTTCTTAAAAATTGCAAAAAACACATTTTCATAACATTTTATTCATCTGATGATGGAAGAGCACAAATCATTTCGAATTTGTTGAAGCAGATTGCCGATGATGTTAATGATCTAAATGTTGAAATAGTAAAGTTTGATGTTAAACTTAATTATGTGGACTTGGAATATTCTCATGATAGCTATCCGATTCATTATTTCATACCAAAGAATAATAAGAAATATAACGAACTTTACATTGATAGTGATTTGAACAAAGACAAAATGATGGAATTTATTAAAAATCATCTACATCTAAATTAATTGTGAAATTTTTGGTAAAACTTATATATGTATGCATTTGTAAGTTAAAATGTGCACAATATTTTTCATTTCACAATATTATTATATGTATTATTTATTTGCTATTTATATTAACGGTTTTATTCGAACGCTTGTAACGGTAGTGTGAGCTAAGTGTAATAAAATCTTTGTTGGTGCCTTATCTGGAATTTATTGAAAAGAGAAATATATAAAAATTTTAAACGAATCTTAATTAGCACATATACAGAACTGATATAACTGCAAGCAAAACTTGTATTATTATTAGTTTTAATGCATATAGAAAATAAATGTTTCGTATGTTGTTTTTTAATTCTATTATAAATTAAAATTGAGAAAGAAACTAAAACTTAGTAAATATTTTATTTAAACGTTTGTTTTTTCGTTTTGACATCGTAACGATTAAACGAAGTATTTAATTATCTATGCTACAAAGGAATACATGAGGAGCAAAGAGTTTTGCGTTACAATTAGCATATAAATTTAATAATTATGATGCGTTTCTACAAATGAGGACTTTCTGAAATGGTAAGACTATTTCCAACTCAACATAAAATATGTATATATATTTAGTTTAATCGTTGACCTGTTGTATTATAATAATCTTCTTGTCTTATCGTTCGGCTATAGGTCAGGTTTTTTAAAAAAATCAATAAACACTAAATATTTTTTGATTATTTAATCTTTATTTAATGTTATTTTTCCCAATATTTCGAATAGCTTCGCTATTCATCTTCAGGGGAACACTGTTGGGTACAAAACAATATATGATAAACATTAAAATTAATTTTTGATTATTTCTAATAAATTTACAATTACATACATGTAAATTAAAAATTAAATAAAATTATATTGAATTAACATATTTTCAATATGTCGATCGTCTGTAGTCCTTAGCTGCGAAAACTGATTTGTTTATGTTGTTTTTTGTGTTTGTTTAACACACTTCTGTAAATTTGAGCGCATTTCTCTGTGTCTTGTTTATAGTTAAGTCTTTTCTCTGCAGGAACGTCAATTATGTGTAACATCTCTAAAGTAAATCTCCTGGAATAATGGTTTTCTTGTTGTAATATTTTTACATTCTCAAAATTTGGCACATGATTTTCCTTTGCACAGTGGGCCGCAAGTGCAGTTTTTTGTTCCATGGGTTTGTTTTTCATTCTTATATCTGATTTATGAGATGTTAGTCTGGTCTTCAGTTTATTTTTAGTTGTTCCTACGTATTTCTTATTGCATGTGCCTGAGCCGTCACCGTTGCAGTTAATACTATATATAACGTTGCATTTGTCCTCTTTCTTTAATTTAGTCTTTGTGTTACTATATAGGCTCTGCATAGTATTATTCGTCTTAAATGCCAGTTGATATTTTTCAATGTCATATAGATCTGAGTTTTTTAACCTTTCAGAAAAACCTTTTATATATGTTAGTCCTTTATAATACTTTGTATTAGTCTCTCTTCTTATTGTTGTGTCCTTCTTTTTATATGTTAAATTGTTTATAATTGTTTTCGGAAAATCGTTCATGTCTAAGATTTCTTTTATTTTCCGTAAATTTTCTTCATGATACCTATCGTCACTAATGGTGAGTACTCGTCTGATGAAATTACTTGCTGTGTTTATTATAATTCTTCTGGGATGTTTTGAATGGAAATTAATCAGACGACCGGATGCAGTGGGTTTTTGATACCAGTTGACTGTCATCATATTTTTGGTGTCTACTAACAATTGCATCTAAATATGGTAATTTACTATCTTTTTCCGTTTCCACTGTAAATTGTATTTGTGGGTTAAACGTATTTAAAACATTTAGAACTTCATCTGCCGTATCCTTATTTATGATAGCAAATATGTCATCTACGTATTTTGTTAATAATCTGGGTTTTATTTTTAATTTTGTAAGGGATTGATCCAGTAACTCCTCCATAACAATATCGGAAACAACTGGTGATACTGGTGATCCCATCGGCATTCCCTTACATTGTCCGTAAATTCGTTCCTCATATTTAAAATAACGGCTGTCTTTGATGCAAAACTTTAGTAACTCCATGAAAAGGTATTTTGGTATTTTTGTGTGTTGTTGTAATATGTCCCACTTATTTTCTATTATTTGTAGTGCTAAATTTATAGGTATGCTCGGAAATAGCGATACTACGTCATATGATACCATAATTTCATTATTGTCTAATCTCTTATTATTTACTTTTGATTTAAATTCTACTGCAAAATTAAAATATACTACAAAATTAAAAATAAAACCCAGATTATTAACAAAATACGTAGATGACATATTTGCTATCATAAATAAGGATACGGCAGATGAAGTTCTAAATGTTTTAAATACGTTTAACCCACAAATACAATTTACAGTGGAAACGGAAAAAGATAGTAAATTACCATATTTAGATGCAATTGTTAGTAGACACCAAAATATGATGACAGTCAACTGGTATCAAAAACCCACTGCATCCGGTCGTCTGATTAATTTCCATTCAAAACATCCCAGAAGAATTATAATAAACACAGCAAGTAATTTCATCAGACGAGTACTCACCATTAGTGACGATAGGTATCATGAAGAAAATTTACGGAAAATAAAAGAAATCTTAGACATGAACGATTTTCCGAAAACAATTATAAACAATTTAACATATAAAAAGAAGGACACAACAATAAGAAGAGAGACTAATACAAAGTATTATAAAGGACTAACATATATAAAAGGTTTTTCTGAAAGGTTAAAAAACTCAGATCTATATGACATTGAAAAATATCAACTGGCATTTAAGACGAATAATACTATGCAGAGCCTATATAGTAACACAAAGACTAAATTAAAGAAAGAGGACAAATGCAACGTTATATATAGTATTAACTGCAACGGTGACGGCTCAGGCACATGCAATAAGAAATACGTAGGAACAACTAAAAATAAACTGAAGACCAGACTAACATCTCATAAATCAGATATAAGAATGAAAAACAAACCCATGGAACAAAAAACTGCACTTGCGGCCCACTGTGCAAAGGAAAATCATGTGCCAAATTTTGAGAATGTAAAAATATTACAACAAGAAAACCATTATTCCAGGAGATTTACTTTAGAGATGTTACACATAATTGACGTTCCTGCAGAGAAAAGACTTAACTATAAACAAGACACAGAGAAATGCGCTCAAATTTACAGAAGTGTGTTAAACAAACACAAAAAACAACATAAACAAATCAGTTTTCGCAGCTAAGGACTACAGACGATCGACATATTGAAAATATGTTAATTCAATATAATTTTATTTAATTTTTAATTTACATGTATGTAATTGTAAATTTATTAGAAATAATCAAAAATTAATTTTAATGTTTATCATATATTGTTTTGTACCCAACAGTGTTCCCCTGAAGATGAATAGCGAAGCTATTCGAAATATTGGGAAAAATAACATTAAATAAAGATTAAATAATCAAAAAATATTTAGTGTTTATTGATTTTTTTAAAAAACCTGACCTATAGCCGAACGATAAGACAAGAAGATTATCAACATAAAATATTTTATCGAAATTTATATTAGTTATCTATTTTTTTCAACTTGGATTGTATCTTCAATATAGCCTTCAGAAAAATATGTGGATAATTACCGATCTAACGTATTTTGCCGTATTGTCATTCATTTTAATTACATTCAAAATACATTTACTTTCAATGCTTTGAATAACGAACGTTGTAACGTCAGAAATATTCCTATAAATATACATTTATTTTGGGGACAATGTCTAACTAAATCTTCACACTTTTCAAATATTGTTTCAAAAAATCGTAACCACTAAATACTAATAAAGAATATTTTAGCTCAGATACGTGTTTAGTAATTAAAATATTTCCACAATTAACCAACATACGGTTTTCAAACACCATCCGAGTTTTTTATAATTGATTTAAAAAAAATACATTAGAATAACTCATACACGCTAAACCTTGAAATCACTACTGATCCGTTCTGCCAATAAGATAAATTTAATACAAATTAAAAAAATTTTGTAAATTCGAGGGTTTGAGCTTGAGCCTAAATAATAATTCTTAGCTTAATAATGAATAAATTATGACAATATGTCGAATAGTAAAGTTTATATTAAGTTGTTAATATGATATCAAGGTTTTTGGTGGCAACAAGTATCGTGTAATAATGAGTAAGTATTTCTCCACCATTTTTGATAATATCAATAATTGTGTAAAAAGCTTCCTTTTTAGTGTCAACTTGCACAATTTGTTGTAAGTTTCAAGAATTCAACGAAAGAAATTATTTATATCATGAAAAAAGTGATTAATAATATTAAAAAAGTAATAATGTTTGCTGATAAAAAGCTCGATTAAATGCATTTCGTTGCCTGCCACTAACTATCAATTATTTTTTATTTTTAATTTAGCTTTTTTAATTGTCTCCCTTAAGCTCTGTGCTTTTGCTCTTCGCCTACAACTGATGGAAATTGCACAAGAATTAGTCGGTCAATACAGTTGCATTGTAGACATTATGGCAAACAAAATCAATAATATATTTAAACAAAAAAGTGCAATGGAAAATGTGAACGACAACTTACATGTTTATAAACAGTTTAGATATAAACCCATACCCCAGCCAAAACTACGTCGCAGTCTACCCAAACATATAGATTTTGAGTTGTATATTAAAGAAAAATGTGAAAATAAAATTACAATTTTCCAACGGGAGACATTTTTTGAAATAAAACGCCCTTTTGTTATATTTTTTAATCATTTTCGCGAAAAGTGCTGTCATCTAACCCATTGGCTAGATCGAATGTATAAACTAACATTAAAGTATGTTAATCGCATTATGATCATAGTAGCCGATATGATCGACATAGATATTATGTTTCCTGGTAGAAATCCATTAAGTTTCTATTCTATATTTCTCAGACCAGACGATACCACTCCCTACACTTACGCGATCGATGAAAAGAAACGTATACACGAATATATAGACGGAATTGTGCGAAAGTCTTTTAACAGGCAAACTGTTTCCTTCTCAATTAATACCACAAAATAATATCAATACTACAAACCTGGGGACAAATTACGGCATTCGATACGATTCGAAATTTTAAAATATTTCCATATAAACTCTATTGAAATATTTCGTAATTTCGCTCGATAACGAACGCTGTAATTTTCCCCCTGGTTAATATCAATACTACATGTGTTCATAATAACCATGATGAATTGCTATTGAAATCAACGAAAAATATTTTTCTAATAATCAACTTGGCAAAATACGAAGACCAAGATAAACTATATGAAAATGTGGCTTTAACCCTTAAAGACTACAACTTAGATGTTGTGTACATGCAGGCCATAAAGAACTATATACCCTTTTGGTATTGTGCCTTTACATTCCCAACTTTCCTATATTTCCCCAGTAATGATAAAAATAATTTTATATATTATGAAGACTTTGTAATTGAAGAAAATATCATAGAATTTCTAAAAATGTGTATGGAAGATCCTGAATATGTCCAATCCAAAAATAAGGAGCAGCAGAACCTATTAAAGTGCAAAACTGTGCAAGTGCCGAATGATTTTCTTTTGGACTATGAACATTTGCCACAATTTTTAAAAGAACATTACAATAATTCTATAAAAATGTTGGATATGGAGATACTAAATCAACCCCAACAACTAATTATTATAGCTTTTATGGATTTTCGATGCAAATGTTCACCTGAGCATGTGGAATGGTTCAACAAACTGTATCAAGTTGCAACAACACTTTTTGATTTTAATTTTCTTATGGCCGACTTTAAAGAGATTCATACTGTTAACACAAAATGGAAACCATGTGACTTAATCCATACGGCCCAAGGTCAACCAAAAATACATATATGGTTTTGGTAATTTCAAGTCCATACAAGCACTGTTCTATTTTGCCGACAGTTTGGAACATGGTGATTTTTACTATTCCCAAGATTATTCAAGAAGTATTGAAAACGAAACTGTTTAAGACTGGCCTGCCAATTACTTTAATTTTTTCCTTAATAATTTAAAAAAACATATTTTGATAGCATTTTATTCCATGAATGATAAAAATGCACAAAATGGTTTGATTTTATTGGAACTCAAGATGTTAAATGTGGAAGTGGCCAAATTTAATATTGACCTTAACTATGTGGACTTGGAGTATGCAAGTGATAATTATCCGATACATTATTTTATACACAAAAACAATAAAAAACATGCTACAACTTATAGCGATATTGAATTAAGCAGAATTTATCAAAACTAATATAAAAAATTAATGTGAAGCTTACACAATCTAGCCGTTTAATTTTAATGAAAATTTTTAGCAAAATCATTTATGCGGCTCCCAAATTTTTTATTCTGTTCAAGCATCCAAACCACAGATACATATGAGATCCAAACTGAAAATAAATTAAGCAATAAAATAACGTGTGTATGAATATCATAATTGTATGTTTGTGTAAAATCTTTCCATTTTGTCAAAGGTATCCGACTACAGGATAATAAGCAAACATCGACGGCAAACGGTAATTAAAAACGATAGTTTGCTATTTATAAATCAAATAGTGAAAATACTAATGATATATTATAGCTTGATATAGACCCTGGAAGGGATAAAATAGCCGATATTGTTAACAATAAATTCACGCTTAAATTATATTCCTTTGAAAATAGATACATATTTCTAATCCCATTTTGTATATTATTTAAAAAATGGTACATACATACATATTTGTATTTATTGTTCCCAAAATAGTCTTGTACGCTTTTATGGCTGTAATTTTAATAAAACAAAAAGTGTATAAATGTAAAAAGAATACTAATATACATATGCATAATAAAATAATTTAAAAATGCTGATAAAATCCCTCAAATAAGTTTATTAAGCTTTTAATAGCATGAGAGTATAAATATACGAAAAAGTGTGTTGTTTTGGGCGTCTCAATAAATACTAGTCTGAGATCGCATGGAAATTATAATTTTATGAACATTTTCTTACCCAAAAAAAATCTGTCACACAGTTATATTATTAAGCCACACAAAAAATTTTCCGTTTCCATTAACTTGTGAATTTTTTTTGCTGCACAAAACCAGTTTTGCTCGTAATGTTCCCTTGTTACAACGCTAATTTTCGTTCTTCCTATTATGTTTAAATTCTTCTACAGTCAAAGAGTATTTACAATGTAATGCAAGAAAATTGCCCTAGGGAAAAAACACACACACTTAAAAATCATTGCATACATGTAAGGACTTTTAAAATTCTTTTCACCATAAATAGCCGCTCTTAACAAGTTTTAAATAAAGAGCTGGCAACACTGATATTCACAAACATTTGCTGTGTCTTGTTCCTCTGTTTCATACTTTCAGTTTTCATCAAATATCGTCTGTTTATGTATCAACTGTAATGGAAACAAACGACTTAGATCATTTTAGTGAAATTTCTTTAAATGGTGATTCATTTGAAAGTGATGTTTGTCTAAAAAAGTCATCCACTCGCCGTTATCGACCAACACCTAAACGTCTCCTGCCTCCTTTAAAACCAATTGACTTTGACAAATATGTTAAAAATAATTGCAAAGATAAAATAAAAATTTTAAGACGTACAACATTTAATGAAATAAAAAGGCCTATTATTATATTTTTCAACCATTTCCGTGAAAAATGTGCCTATCACACAAAATGTTTGGATAAATTGTACCAATTAGCCCTGAAATATGGTGATCGAATTGAATTTATTGCGGCCGATATGTTGGATGTGGATGTTATGAATTCCAGGTGGCATTCGATAGATTTATTTTGTCGTATTGGAAATCCAGAAAAGGTTTCGTCTCTTATATATGCCATAGATGAACAGAAACGAGTACATGAGTATATCAGTGCTGAAAAGAACAATGAATATCTAGCAAATTTATGTGAAAATCTCTTAAAAGGCTGCCTATTTATTACACAGCCCCTACCAGAGCCAAACAACCGTTCTTTAGTTAAAATTTGTGTACATCAAAATTATAAACAACTGGTTACTAATTCTACAAAACATATACTTTTAATTGTGAGTTTGGAGGAGTATTCTGATCATAGCAACGGTTATGAGGTCAACTTTGAGTCTATGGCTGATCAATTAGCGTCTTACAATATAGACATTCTTTATATGAACGCCGACAAAAATTATGTTCCTTTCGAATTGGGAATCACATGTTATCCATCGCTTTTACTCTTACCGCACGATGATAGATCAAACTATGTAGAGCCTCTTATTGGTTCTTACACACATGAAAATATTATTAACTCAGTGAAATCATATTTCAAAGATCCTAAATCGTTTTTTGATAAACAAGTCCTTGAATCACGGAAGAATATCTATCAACCATTAAATATAACACATGACCTTAAAATCGAATTTGAAAACCTCGAACAGTATTTGCAAGAAAATTGCCACCATTACCTGAAAGTATTCGACCGCCAAACTTTCCAAAGAACCAATCGATTTATAATTATAGCATTTATGGATTTTCAAAATGGCCACTGTTTAGCACATCATTTAAAATGGATAGATAAAATTTATCAAGTGGCCATAAATCTGTCGAGTCCCAGAGAATATTTTATTGCTGATTTCAGAGATGTAGATGTCATTAACCCTTCATGGACATCGCAAGATTTTACAGGTCATACTCATGCTAAATTTATTACTCCAAAAGTATTTGGTATAGATTTAAATAAAAACAAATTTGTTTTAAAGGACTTTAAAAATGGTGCCTCCCTATTTTATTTTGCATACAGTTTGACAAACGGGGAACTGTATATATCGGAACCTTGGCCCAATAGGAAAGAGGAATCATTGGTTAAAACTTGTATAGCAGATAGCCTAAATTTGTCTATTACTTCAATGAAAAAAGATATATTTTTGGCAATTTATTATTCAAATACTGAAAATTACGAAAAATTTTTACAACTTCTAGAGGAAATCGCCAGAGACTTGGAAAAATGTGAATTAAAAGTGATGAAAATTGACTCGCGCTTAAATTGTATACCTGTAGAGTTGGATAACTCCATGTATCCCATTATGTATTTTATACCGCAGTCAAATAAAAGTAATCGATTACGTTTTTCAAATGACAATTTTTGTAAAAAAGATATTATAGAATTTATAAGACAAAGCATGGAAGGAAATAAAACAAAGATATAATAAGACCAATTCCCGAATAAAATTTTAGAAAATCATTCTTGACGGAAAATTTAGAAAATAATTTTAAACTTAAAATATAAACGCTTGGTTACTTTTATCATGAGTAATCTTTAAAATATACAGCACTAAATATTGCTTTAAGCAAGAAAGTGATCGATTCGAAGTTTTCTGTGGATTCGAATGTGAAAACAGGAAAGAATATGGAAAAATTAACTATTGATAATAGAAATTGCATATTATTAAATCATCAAAAACTAATTGAACATCTATATCAGCAGCATGTAGGCGCCAACTTTATATCGTATTCTTTGAAGCCAGAAATTTTCAATTTCAACCCAAAATCGGCAACGCTTTCATCGGAAGCAGTGGCGAATTCGAAACGACTGAAAAATCTAAATAGGAAACGTAAAGCGGAAACTGAAAATGAGACAATTCTAAAAGAATATCTTGAATTGCAACCATTTATAAATAAAATTCAGGAAAAATATTCGATTTTACCGAAAATTGCTCAAGATATACCACGTTTTTGGGAGGATAATCATGAACTTCCTCAGTTTCGTGGCGCCAACCTTACAAATGAATATCAAATAACAAAGTTCTCCCAGCAGGAATACATCATACCGCCAAGAACTAAATTCTTTAATTATGATATACAAAATTTGACAAAACTTCTGCCAGAATTAGAAACATACGACTTGTTGATTATGGATATGCCGTGGCAAAATAAATACATCAAACGTTTAAAAAAGGCTAAGGCATCGTTGGCCTATCAAATGCTTAACAATGAAACTCTTAAAAATATGCCCATACCACAATTGATACATACAAATTCATTAGTAGTTCTATGGTGCACTAATGCCATACAACATCGAAAAGCTATAGAGGAAGAATTCCTACCTACTTGGAATTTACAGCTTGTACATACCCTCAAATGGTTTAAAATAAATACAATGGGGGAACTGATAAGTCCTCTAAAAATTGAAGGCTATAAACAACCCTATGAAATGCTTTATATTGCGTGCCCTACTAAAAGGAATTTGATGGATTTAAAGGAAATCACCACTATTGATCACCTCATAAGCGTTCCCAGTATTATACACTCCCATAAGCCTCCTTTAATCGACTGGTTAACGAAATTTTTGCCCAATGCAGAGAATTTTAAAGGCTTAGAAATATTTGCCCGTTATCTTCAACCACAATTCACATCAATCGGTTTGGAAGTGTTAAAGCTAATGGATATACGCTTGTACAACGTTATTCGAGAAGCACATCAAACTTAAATAGTAACTGTAAGGATTATATTAATAAAATAAATATATATGCGGAAATAAAAATAAATAATATTTTTAAATTTAGCGATAAGGTTTGTATTAATTTCTCAAATAAAAAATTTTTAGTACAAAATATGCAAGAAATTTTGGAAGGTAATTAATTGCAATGCAATCAATATTCTGACGATTTTACATCCATATAGACCTATGTGAAAATCGGAAGAACTGTCCCAAGAGAAGTGTAACAGATCTTAAACAAAATTGATTTCATTCAAAGGAATTCTATTGAAAAAGTGAAACCTTTGGATGTTATTCTGATGTTTAATGGAAAACGTTGGATGTTAAAGTCCATGATTTTTTTAAACTAATAATACTCAAAGTTTTATGTAGTCCGACATTGTGGTGAAATCAAACATTTTATTATTTATATAAGCTGCGAAAACAAACGTATTTTTGTCGTAGAATTTTTCAAATAGACTGATTTCAATTGCATCCCAAACTAATGTTGCACTTCGAAAGCATTTCCATTTAATTTGAATTAAATAACCCGCAGTTCCTCTGTCTATTATTGGCGATATACAGCAATCATAACGAAAACGGATACATCTTGAAAACAAAATGTTCTGACCAGCTCACAAGACTATCTTAACTTATGTTCAACATTCGAGGACCCATTAATTCTAAAACAAAAAGTTAATTTTTGTTATGCATGTATGTTTATTTTCATTACATATGTAAAAGTTAATGAAAAAAGTAGTATAAGAAGTGAATATAGGCATATGACAAGAAAATCAGAAAAAATGTATATTCGTGCATGTACGTATAAAAGTTCGACAATTTGGGAAGAACTTAAATTAAAATGAAGGACGTTTGAGAAATAATAAAAACAAAAGCTTTATGTTTATAACTTTCTGAATGAATTAAATGCATGGTGTATTTTTGATACTACGACGAAATAGAAAATAACATTAATAGGTAAAATATATGGAGAAGTGATTCAATACATATTTAAAACAAAAAATATATAAAATATATTTATTGTTCGGCGCCAGCTGCAGCGGCAGCAGGATTAGTAACGCCATCACCCTTCTTCTTGGAACCCGATACAATATCATCAATACGTAGTAAAAGAATGGCGGTTTCAACGGCGGTCTTATAGGTTTGCATTTTAACAGCTAGGGGTTCCCAAATGCCTTTGATATTCATATCTACAATTTCGCCAGATTCGCCATCAATACCCCAGGCACACACACCATCTCCCGAATGTGAGGCATGCTTAGCTCTTAAGGCAGTTAAGGTGCGTATAGTATTGGCACCGCAATTTTGAGCCAAAGTACGTGGAATAATTTCTAAAGCCTCGGCTACAGCAGTATAAGGTCCTTTCAACTGTTTTCGGGTCAAAAGTTGGGACAAAGCCATTTCAATGGCCCCACCGCCGGCCACTAAACGTGGCTCTAAAACTAAATTTCGTGCCACATGTAAAGCATCTTGCAAATTACGTTCAGTTTCATTCAAAATATCCTTGGAGGCTCCTCTCAACAAGATTGTACAGGCTTTAGGATCCTTGCACTTTGTAATAAAGGTGAAATATTCATCACCAATTTTTTTAATTTCAAAGAGTCCTGCTCCAGTGCCCACATCCTTCTCTGTCAATTCTTCTGTACGATTAACAATTGTAGCACCACAAGCACGAGCAATACGCAAGTTATCAGTTTTACGCAAGCGCCTGATTGCTGTAATACCAGCCTTTAACAAATAGTGTTGAGCCAAATCGGAGACGCCCTTTTCGGTGAACACAATATCGGGTTTGACAGCAATTATATCGGCACAAATACGTTGAACAAACTCTTCTTCGATTTGTAACATGCGTGTGAAATCCTGTTCGCCAATAATCTCAACATTGGTCTGACTTTCACCTTTTTTATATTCCAAAGAACAATCGAGCAAGACGATGCGTGGATTTTCTATATAACGTCGCATTTTTGGGTGTGTAACATCCTTGTTAATCATGACACCCTTTAAAACATAAGATTCGTCAATCGAACCGCCGGGAATTTTTTCAACTTTAGCATAACTACGTGGAAGAAAAGAAGACATAGATATTTTAGTTTTTCTATCAGCATGTTTCAAATAATAAACTAAACATAACTTTTTAACTATAGCATGGAAATAATAATTTCTCTTTATCATAATAAATCTGGACGTAGCTTAGTTACTAACTAAGTAAAATACAAAATATTTTGCAACTCACCGCTTAATATCAACTTCCAAACGACCGTTTTCATTCAAAGTAACTGTTTGTACGGCATCCAAGGCAATCTTAACGGCTAAATCTGACCATTTCCCAATGAATTTAGTGCCAACACAAGCTTTCACTACCTCAGCCATCTTTTCCTTGTTGTTGCAATCCAATTGCACACTTAAATCGGTTTGTAAATGCTTAATAATGTCTTCTAAAGCTTCACGATAAGCTCTAATAATAACAGTAGGATGTATTTGCTGCTGCAGGAAAGGTTCAGCAGCTGCCAGCATTTCACCAGCTAAGACAATAACAGAAGTAGTGCCGTCCCCAACTTCCTCATCTTGCGTGCGAGCAATTTCAATCATGCTCTTGGCTGCTGGATGTTGTACTGTAATTTCACGCAATATAGCATTACCGTCGTTAGTCATGACAATACCACCCATGGGATCCATCAACATTTTCAACATCGCTTGAGGTCCCAAGCAAGTACGAATGACATCGGCAATAGCCTAAGGATAAAAGCATGTCAATATCACAACAGATGGTGGGTCATATTGAGCATCTTTTATGACTCATTACAATACAGGCAGCAAACCCACCCACACACACTTACCTTTCCGGCATTTATATTTTCCAGCTGCACTTTACGACCTGACTCTCTTTTAGTATTTTGGCCTAACAAGATTAATAAATTAGAACAAATATTTCATAAATTTTTCAGAAAACTTACTCAAAACCAATATGGGCTGTGGACCTCCAAACATTTTTATTTATATTTGAATATTTCAATTAAAACAATAAGAAAACTCGTGTTTTATGTACAATCTCTTCTGGGCAGCCCTCTTCTAAGAAAAAACTTTAGAATGACGTGAGTAACTTTGAGGTTATGTTTGCAACTGAACAGTAACTCTGAAACTACCAGAATACTTGCGAAACAGGATAGTCTGGCATTATTTATATCAAAAGAGCACTGACAAGCAGCTGTATGTATATTTGTTTACTTCCTGAAATATTTATATACATACGTATAATATAAAAAATAATTAGTTCTAGTAAATGTAATTGATTTTCAGAAAGAATTTAAGATGGAAGTGAAAAAAATATCATTTGGCTTTAGTAAAATCAATAAAAAACCCAACTTATTGCAAACAAAAGAAAACGTAAAAAGTGCGTCAAATGTGGAATTGGTAAAATGCTTGGAGGGGCAAGAAATTAAATTAGTAGAGTAAGTTAAATTGAATTTTATTTGATTTCTAAGGTACTTTATTTTTATTCAATACATAGAGAAAAACAAGAAGAAAAGCCGTTAGTAATACTATTAAAAGAATCCCAAAGGACATCAGCCGCCTTAGCTAGTTTAATGAAAAGGAGGGCAGTTTTGTTGGGAGAAGATGAACCAGGGAGTAATCAAAAATTGGCAGAGCCATCCACCTCGATGAAAAAGGAATTTCCAGAAGATATAGAGAAACGTGCAGCTCGTGAGCTTTTAGCTGAAATTCAAATGAACGACTCTTCAGGTCCAGAAAATAATTTGGTTTTACCTGTTGTTAAACCAGAAGATCTGCCTTTAGAAGGTGCAAAAGAACCAACTTTAGATGACTATGAATCCATTCCTATACAAGATTTTGGTAAAGCTATGCTTCGAGGGATGGGATGGTCGGAACCAAAATCAATATCCAGTCAGAAAGGTGTCCCTATTGTGTATGATGTACCAGCAGCAAGACCAAAAGGTATGGGCCTAGGTGCCGATAAAGCTTTAAGTAAAAAAAGTCCTTTAGTGACTCCGGAAGCAAATGAAGTGTTGGAGATCAAACGCAATGCTTATGTAATTATCTTGGGTGGTAAATATAAAGATCTTTATGGTCAAATTGAAGGATTAGACGATGATGCAGGTCGAGTTATTGTCAAAATGGCTATAGGCGGCGCCAAGGAAGTATTTAATGAGTTTCTTTGCCAACCAGTAGCAAGAAAAGAATACGCTCAATATGGAAAGTGTGTAAGTAAGTATATAAGTATTAAGCTTATATTTAAAGCAGTATTTTATAGTCCATTTTTTACTTTTTTACTGTTTTTAGACCATAGCAAATACGAAGAATACAAAAAGAAAGAAAATGAACGTGGCCAAATAATTTTGGACAAGCAAAATTTGCGTTTTGTCGATAAACATAGAAAATATGTTAAAAAAGAAGAGTACGGTTCGGCCGAAGGTACATATGACAAAAATAATGATGACTGCAAGAAACAAACTGGCAGATTTGGGGACAAAAAAGATGATTGCAAGTCAAAATATGACAAATATGATAGCAAGAATCACATTAAATTCGAGGATAAGGAACGTAGAAAACAAACAAGCTGTAATGAATACAGCGGAAAAAGGGAATGCAAAACAGGTGACGGAAGAGAACACTTAGGTGGAACTTATAAAAGCACTAACGCACACCGAGAACATAATGCTTATGAATCAGTGTCAGAATATGCAGGTGATCGTGATAAAAAATCAAAAGGAAAACAACGAGAACGTGGTCGAGATAAATACGACTCATCAGACTCCGAAAGTGATGCATATGCATCCAAACACAAAAAATCTAAAAAAAAGAAATCCAAAAAATCAAAGAAAAGTAAACCTAAATATAAGAATTATTCATCCGACTCTGAAGCAACGTGCTCGTCAATGGATTCGTCGTCCAATTCCGACGAAGAAAAACACAAAAAATACAGAAAAAAAACAAAAAAAAGTAAAAAGCAACGTGAACGTTCTCGTTCTAGGGGAAGGAGATAGTAATTTCATTGTCCGTTATTGAAAAAATTGTAATTGTAATAAAAATAACTTTGAGAAGTTGCCGATTTTACATGAGAATAAATATAAGCCATATAATGATAGGTAAGTTTAGAACAGGGCATGCATACCTACCTATAATTAATAAGGCATTTAAAAATGCAGTTTATTAATTAAAAATTTAGTGAGTCACTCCAATTCAGCTGCGTTGAATAGATATATGTAACCCCGATAATTCAAGAAAAAAATAACAACTGGAAACAGACTAAATCAGTTATGACATAATAATATATAATAATAAAAAATTTTCGTTAATTCATAATGTTACCACTTCTGAAACTCGATCTTTACGGCTTTTAGTATATAGCTTACCGTGCTTTGTCTCAAAATTTTACCATTACAAAATGCTTGAAACGGATACGAAAATCTACTCCCACTTTTAGCACTGCTACAAATAAACACTTGACAGCGGGTTTGGTACTTGCTGTCAAGCAAATCAGCTGAGAAAATAAATTTCATAGCATTAAAAAGTAAACAAATAAAAAGATCTAATCTCGCAATACAACAAACTATAGTTATCAACTTATATTAACAATGATTTTGCGAAATATTAAATAAACTAGTATTTACTAATTAACCAGTTGCATCCTGATATGTATATATGTAGTTTCGCATGTAAGTACATAATCAATCATATTTATCATAATCAATCATATTTATTAGATAAAACAGTTAATGTCTATTAAAATTAATGAATATTTTAATTTATAAAAGTTGTATTTGCTTACATATGTAGCTAGCATCCATGAGGTTTTATATTACCCCGAAGTCAACTCAGTAGAATTAAAAAATTTTCATAACTTTGAAATTTTGGTTTATAAAAGCCCCAAATATAAATCTTTAATATGTTTAATAACATCAAAAAGTGTCACCTGCACGACAAAATCAATTGACGGATTTCTGCAGGAGGTCTAAAAACACGTGTGAAAGCCGGTATCTGATTAATGCTGATATGTTGTACAATATTGTAAGAAACTTTTTAGAGAAAGCTTGAAACTCAACAGGAACGTAAGATCTATTCTTTTAAACCTCTCATGAAACAGACAAACACCTAAACGTATCAAAAATTAATTTTTTGAGAAATGATTTCGTTAAGCAGTCTAAAATGCAAATCTAAATATTTTAAGCCGATAGCCAAAAGTTGTTAGTGGCGTTTCCCTTTAATTAATAAATCTATAATTTATAGCTTTTTAAAACCCATCAAAAAGTCATAACTTTGATCCTAATAAAAAATCTAAATACACTGAATGTTAAAATCTTTTTGAGTACGAAATCCTTGATACATAAAGCGATCCATACAGGAAAGCATTTTGTACAAAACTTCAAATTTAAAAGAGTTATACGTATGTACATATATTGTATTCAGTGCTGTTAAAAATCGAACGGAAAGGCTTTCGTTTACAGGGAAAGAATTGAGAAAGTTGTTAGGATTTGTTTTTCTCGAAGAGACTATATGGTGTAGTAACGGTTAGAGTTTGGAAATTATATATATTTGGTCTAAATGATGTATTCATAAAATATTTTAGTATTGACAAAATAACTGACAGGCGTTATTAAATTTTCGTTTATTGGATTTTTACAAGAAATATTTTTTTCTTTCAGAAAAGTTAAACGTATTATCTCTAAAACGTTTCAAAAATATCATTTGCAAAAATACTAAAATGGAAGTTGATGCTCACAAACAAAATCTAAATGAAAATGCTTTAGACACTGTTGAACACAAACAATTGAGTGATAATGTATGGAAAGGAAAAGAAGCGGAAAATTACATATTCGAGGTACATGAAAAGATTATGAAAATATTCATTGAATTGATACTTATGTAAATTTTATTTTTAAGCTATTTTATAAAGTATTTCAGCTCTATAAACCAAATGAAATTTTATTGTCATTCAATGGAGGGAAGGATTGTACAGTGGTTTTACACATGCTGAACATGTTTTTTGAAAGAAATCCGTGTTATAAATCAGTTAAAATACCAACACTGTACATTACTGATCCAGATGCTTTCAAAGAAATCGATCAGTTTGTTAATGAGTGTGAGAGTTTATATAACATAGATCTTATTAAGAAGAAGGGACCCATAAAGGAAGCCCTTGTGGAATTATGTAATGTTAATTCAAAATTTAAGGCAGTATTTATGGGCTGCAGAAGAACTGATCCTTATTGTAAAGATTTAAATGTTATGCAGGTGAATATTATTCTGAAAATCTATATACTTATATACATATATATCTGCTTATGAACTAATAATTTTAAAAGTATGATAAGCTCTGTCATCCATAATGTAACGCGCTTCAAATTTGAAAAGTTTTAATTATAAAACCAATATGCAATTTAGTTCAAGATTCCAATAATATGATTTTGAAATAAAAATGCTGAACTTATCACCTATCTATTGCCGTGGTTTCCGCTCTTCTTGCCACAGACCATACATTAAAAGCAACGTTGCACAGATTTTATCATTGTGCCTCATAATTTTCTGTTAGTTTTTTTTTCGTAAACTATTACAAATGCGAGACGATTGAAACAACCTTAATAAGTCCCTTTGAGTGATCTTGACAACACGATAGTTTTTATAATATTATTTTATATATATGATATTTCAGATGACAGATTCTGGTTGGCCTCCTTTAATGCGAATTAACCCACTTATTGATTGGAACTGCCGGCAGGTATGGAATTATATACATCATTACAGTGTGCCTTACTGCAAATTATATGAAATGGGTTACACTTCCATTGGAAATAAAAAAAATACTAAACCAAATCCGTACTTACGAATAATTGATGTCACTACGGGCAAAGTAACCGGCTATAGACATGGCAATGAGCTAGTAGAAGATGAGCTGGAACGTGCTGGACGTATATAAATAAACTATGTAATTAAATTATTGCATAAATATATAATACATCATACAAATGATCTTAGGTAAATTCAAAACAAAATCTGAAAAATTTCTGCTTTGCACACATGATAGTTAAATATGATTAAAATATTTTAAGAGACATTTTGCCTTTGCACTAAAAACATTTTATAACAAAATTCTTATGACCGAAGTGAATATATTTTAACGGGTTTTAACTAGCTTAGCTGACATCGCAATTCTAGAAATGGCAGCGCAAAATCAAGTTGCTTTAATATTTGTATGGTCTGGCTACTTGGTTTTTATATAATTATCCAGCAGCTGCTTTGTATATCTTGTATATAATTAGTATTTCACAATAAAATTGCAAAAATAAAAGTGTTTAAGGCGTAGCTCTAAGAAAATTTTATAAAAAACTCAAAATTTTGATTTAGTGTTTAATTTTGATGAATGAAATATGGCTAGAACTGGAAACGATGTGTTAGCATTGTTGAGAGGATTGCAATTAGTAGTTGAAGCTTTGAGTCGCGAACAGCGAGAAATAAATAAACGGTTATGGTCTAATTCAAGTTTAAGAGAATTAATGGAAGAAAATCTAAAAGAAAGTGTAGAGTACTTGAAATCAACTGCACAAAATCCATCAAAAGAGTTTGAAAAACTGCAAGAATTGATTAAAGAATCCAGTGGAAGAACTTGTGCTGTAGTTGAAGGAGTTAGGCAATTAGCTGGAGTAAAATTTCAGCAAGAGTTTACAATGAACAAAAATGACTCATCGAGTGCTATAAATAAATCTGATGCTACTGGAAATAAGAATTCCAAGGCACAGCCAGTTACATATTCTGGCAGCAGCGGTTCTAATATGGATACCGCCAATATAGATATTTCATCAATAACTCTAAAAGAACTTGAGAATATATTATCGAAGAGACATAAAGATCGTGAAATAAGTTTACGCACGGCAGCGACTAAAAGCAAACAAGTTACGGAGGAACAAACAGATATATCTTCAGATGCCCCAGATGATGTTAAAGAACACCAAAAGGCAGATACGGAATACGTCAGAAATGTGCTTACATTTGTTTCAGGAGCGTCAACCAGTGATTTGGACAACAGTAAGAAGGATTTACCTTCGATAAGCTCAGTAGCCAAACAAAGAAAAGTACCATCCAGTCGCTTAGGTCGAATGATTTCCTTTGGTGGTTTATTTGCTGGTTTAGGAATGGGTACTATAAACGAATTAACAAAGAGCGCTTTGGGAATGGGAGGGTCTAAAAATGTTTCTGAAGCTCTCCTTAGTCCTGCGAATGCAGAAAGAATCGTCGATACACTATGTAAAGTTAGAGGAGCCGCCTTAAAGATTGGACAGATATTGTCTATACAGGATTCAAATGTAGTTTCGCCTCAATTAGCGAAAGCCTTTGAAAGGGTTCGCCAGGCAGCTGATTATATGCCGAATTGGCAGCTAGAACGTGTAATGTTTACTCAACTGGGACCTAACTGGAGGGATTCTCTTGAAAATTTTGATGATAAACCCTTTGCAGCCGCTTCAATAGGCCAGGTACATAGATCTACATTAAAGAATGGCATGGTTGTTGCCATAAAAGTACAATACCCCGGAGTTGCTCAAAGTATTGAAAGTGATATAGATAACCTAGTAGGTATGTTAAAAGTATGGGATGTGTTTCCTCATGGGTTTTTCATTGACAATGTGGTCAAAGTGGCAAAGCGCGAGTTGACTTGGGAAGTAGACTACACAAGAGAAGCTGAATATACTGAAAAATTTAAAGAAATGATTGCACCTTACAAGGAATACTATGTACCCAGTGTGATTAGAGAACTGACAACCAGTAATGTTTTAACGACTGAATTGGTTCCAGGTGTACCTTTGGATAAATGCTTTGAAATGAGGTAGATTTATTTAATGCTGTTCATAAGGTACATATTTTGTTGATAACTATTATTATATTTTTAGCTACGATCATAGAAAACATATTGGCGAATCAGTTTTAAAACTGTGCTTGCGCGAGCTATTCGAATTACAATGTATGCAAACCGATCCTAATTGGTCAAACTTTTTGTATGATGCTGAGTCCAAACGACTAATGTTAATTGATTTTGGCTCAACCCGCTTTTACCAGAAGGATTTTATTCGAAATTATAGAAACGTGAGTATTGAAAATTGCTATTCTAAATGTGCGAGCAGGAAATTTTAAAACTTTCATGATAAGGAAAAAACGATATGTTTACATTAGAAAAATTATTTATTTTATTCAACTTCCCAGGCATAATTTATATACATTGGATTTTGAATTCGCATACAACATGGCTAATTATTGATGATGATTGGGTGTAAGAGCAGAAAAAATAGTTAACCCGCAGAAAAGAAAACAAATGCTTAAAATAAAAAATATTTATATGCAACTTCAATTTATATAAACTCTTACCAGCAGTTTACAAAAGGTTTTCCAATGAAATTGGTTTTAAAAGTGAACGTAATGAAATTTATACATATGTTTACATGTGTATATTTAAAATATTCTATTTTCTTGTATGAATTTAATTAACAAAGTTTACTACATGACTGAAACCATCGCAATCTCTGGTTTTCCAAAGAAATTTTGTGTAAAGGTTCCAATGAAATCAAACAAATTTTGTGGGTAGATTTAAATAAATAGAATAATCTATTTACTGCATTATTGCATTAGCCCTATTGAAATTCGCACATGAACTATTTAAAAACACTTCAATGATCACTTTGAATTTATTAAATATTAAAGCTAACAATCCAGTTTTGTTGTAAATTTATATAGAGAAAGCAATCGCTATATGGGGGTGTTGTACGAAATTCTTAATCACTTAATCTTATCCTCTTAAAGTGTTTGAGAAATTAAAGGCTTAAGCATAATATACGCGGGAATAGGATAGCATATGTATGTGTAAATAAGAAAATGTAAAGTACATGTATTTGTGCAATAAACTTATGTATTCGTACTTGCATTTTGTTAATATTATATGAATTATTTAAGGTAATTATGTGCGCTGTTAATAATAACCGGCAAGGCGTTCTGGATATTTCAAGAGATATGCAATTTTTAACTGGCTTTGAAAGCAAACAAATGGAGGAAGCTCATGTAGATGCGGTAATGATATTGGGAGAAATGTTCCGTTACGATGATGAATTTGATTTTGGCAAACAAGTAAGTAAAATGTCGATTTAAAAAATATATTAGCACCAATAACTTTTGGTTTATTTAGAATACTACTGAACGAATCGCTCGTTTAGTACCCACTATGGTGGCTCATAGGTTATGTCCACCTCCAGAAGAAATATATTCAATTCATCGAAAACTCTCTGGAATATTCTTGTTATGCGCTCGACTCCAAATTAAACTCAAGTGTCGTCCTCTCTTTGATGAAATTGTTGTGGGTAAATTTAAATAAACACTAATGTGTTTACTACATTATTTTAAGTAAAAGTAATTGTACAAACAAAATATGTGAAACGAAACCGTCTGTATTTGTATATTTTTAATAAACGAACAATGGGCAAACAGAACTTCTGCCTGAATGAAAACAGAACAATCCGTTGAATTTTGTAAAGTCCAGAAACAAATGTGTGCATGAAAACACTTACATAAGTTCAATTCTCAGTAGTTCACCAGATTTTCAAGTTTCATTTCTTTATGTTTTGATTTCCATAAAGAATGTTAGTAAGCTAATAAGATTCGTGGAAACCATATTAAAAACCAGATGCTGAGCTTAGCAATTCCTTGCAACATGGAAATACATTAAGTATATATCTCCAGTTAGGTCAGTGATGCAAGGATGCACCAGAAATTTGCAAGGTAAGTAGTTTTATGACCCTATTAGGTTTTTATTTGGAAGGTATATGCCATTTTCACAATATTCGTAATACCGAATTTCTAGAATTTTTTCTTATATAAAATTTTTTTTTTTTCATTCTCTGAAGGGCATTATAGTGGACTTAAACAAATATGTATTAATAAAACTACTTCTATATAATACATATCCCAACCTGACAAATATTAAAAATAGAGTTTTGATTATATGTTAATTTAAATTAGAAAGTCTTATTTTTTCACAGTAGTCATCTGTTGAAATTTAGTTAGCGGATCATTCTTCAGCTTTTTAAAATAACCTAAACTTATTTGTTTCAACTTACAATATGCACGTATGTAAGAAAGATACATTAAATATTTATATCATTAATAATAATAACAATAATAACCTTGTTAAAATCTGTCAATGGAATTGCGCTGACGATCTTTGACATCTTTTCGCGTGTTATTTGCTCAAGCAATATGTATTTCCATTTTCAATATAGTAATATATTTTCGAACCGGACTATAAATATATTTCATAGACAAAAATACATACTGACTTTTAAGCCCGTTCCTGCTATACAGCCTCCCCCCTTTCTCTCTTAACTCTCTATCCACAGGCCACAATAAAAATCCGACTATGTTATTTGGCGTAGGGGTTCTATACTGTACATGACAACAGCCCATAATTTATATATATTTTATATATATGTATATATATATATATATATATATATATATATATATATATATATATATATATATATAGAGATATACAAACATTTGTTTATATGCATTTTTCAGAACATGGGCGTCTTTCGCAAATACCGGTGGTCTACTCTGATGTGTGGGTTGGTAACTAAGTAGATCTTGAACTCTATTTGAGTTCATTATAGCCCATCAATAATAATAGCATTTAATATATTAAAAAGAAAGTTCGAAATACATATATAAAATCGATACTTTTTTTACATGCTTCCATACAATGTCAATGCTAGCTAATCTGTGCTTCGTTTCTGTAACTGAAGTGAGAACTTCTCGCATCGAAAAATTGTCACCCTGTGAAACACGGAATATATTTCTTAATGCATTTATAATTATATTAAATTTTTATAATAATCAACATATTCTATGGAGAACTTATCACTTGAGTTACAAAAACGAGGCACTGATGTATTTATAAATTCAAACTCCATTTATATTTTTATTTTAATTAAATTTATTCAAATATTTCAGTGTTTTAAGAATTTTTTATCGACATACTTAAAGTTATTTGAACGCTGCAGCGCAAAAGTATATGATTTTACCACTGTTTGCCTTTTGTTTTTAGTTTCAATATAATTAATATTAATGAAAATGTGATGGTTTCAATGTTAATGCTAAAAAATAATGTGATTTGATTTGTAATGACTACTTTTAAATGCTGCGTAGAGAATAAGTTTTAATTTAATTATCTAAACTTTCGATTTTTTTTAAATAAAAGGAAAAACATGAAACTAAAAGGTTATAGATAAGAAACGGGATACACACAAATTAAAAGGCCTAATGATTGCTAGATTTATTTTTAAACACTACAAGCAAAATACTTCACTAACTCTTAAAATGTAAATATTAGAAAACTAAAAATTGTTAAATTGTTTTAAATTTAAATACATACATTTATTAATTCATTTTTCCACTTTTAACAACTATTATAGAAATTCTCTTTTCTTTGTTTTGTGGAATAATTATGATGATTTACAGTTTTATTTTTTTTTTATGATTAAAATATACTTATTTGATGCTTTGGTCGAAGTTCTTACTTTTTGTTTTTTTTATTTACTTTAAAAAAATACATTTATTAAGTTTTCATAGTTATAAAGCGATAAATGAATATTATCATAGAAAACATGAAGTTCAAATATGAGCGTGTTTAGATGTTAAAAAAAATTAAATTATAAATTACAAATAATGTTGATATACACTTGCTTATCAAAGAATCACTTGAAATTAATTTCTTTTATTTTTATTTTTTTCTCTTTGTTTTTTGCCTTTATTTATAACTTTTCCTGAATTTTCTAAAATGATTGAATTATTCTTGCTTCTTGGTAACTTCACGTATCTTTTCCATTTTAGAGCTGATCAGGCAACCAAAACGTTCTTTGAATTGCTTAATGACACCTTTATCCTGTACACCAGGATACAGAGTAACGCCCAATGTAAGTAAATACATTAAAAGTAGATTATTGAAAATAGCACCTATCCAAGCCAATGCTAATAAAACCACGCTCATAATGATGACGAACTGCAAAGGAATAGTTATTAACAATATAAATATCGTTGATCTCATGTAGAAGGACCCTGAATAATTTCTTAATGCAATTTCATAAAAAGTTGGTAGAAAAATTAAGCCTGTAAGTGAACGAGCAACTACTTTATTCTATCCGATTGGACAAGTCTCCACATTTAGGGGCTCCATTAAAGCCACAAAACCGAGCATAAGAAAAAAATCTATCCAACATTTTCTGTAAATTGGTTTTTAGTAGAAGTAATTTAAAATTACCGAAAATGTTTTGCGCACACAAGTTTTTCAAATCTTATTATCAGAAACCGGTCAGCAAATGACGATTTGGTTGCTCTGGATTGACGTGTTCTGCATACTGTGAATAAATTATTTTATACCCTTATAAAAGTGATTTAACTAATATATTTAAGTGTATTATTCGAAGTTTACTCGGCTGCAAAAGTTGGGAAAATTATTGTTTTTTTTTTACTTTATTGGGAATGTTACCAATTTCTGCTTAATAATATAATAGTATAATTGAAAATTAATTTACCACACTTCACGAAAGTTGCAAAGATCTCTATATCAGATCTAGAAGTTTTTGAAATATTATTCAAAAATAACAATTATTAAGCCAGCAGTCATGCCGAAAATTATTAAAACTAAATGTGACTAGAAATTGTTTGATGGATTTAAAGTAGTTATTCATCGCCGGAAAGACATTTTGGAATAATTTGAAATTATACCAACATATTTACAAAAATACAAGGAATGGATTTTGATTTCAATAGTGTTATTGATTTTTAACATACTTTCTTTGTATAAAAAATTTTTAAAATTTTTGAATATTTGAAATACACCATATTTGTTAAGTCGTTTAGAAGTTCTATGTTACCCGCACATCCAAATAAAAAATATATTTATACACCACATGCGCCTACCATAATAGCAATGACTACCGAATTTTTTTGGAAAATTCGTTTTATGAATCAGACATGATATGAATTTTTTTAAATGATAAGCTAATAAGAAAATTGCCACAGAAACACAAAACACTCGAATTTGGAAGTAACATTTTATGCCAGTTGGGGAGAAAAATGTAATCATTACTCGTGGATATGCAACGCATTTCTTCTAAGTGTCGGAAGAAATTCACGCATAATATATCAGTTTTAAAAGAATATGTGCTTATATTTAACTCTTTTATCCTCCGTTTTTGACTTGTTATTTAAGTATAAAATTAGTTCATTTATCCATAAACTAACTTGTGTTTAAATACGCTTTCCCAACAAAATTTAAAAAAATGCAATTGCCTTTAAACTTACCATTGTCGACTTTTTCTCGTTATTTGCAAACAGGTACTCATACCAGCCCATTATTAATATTTTAATATTACACAATTGATTGACAATATGTTCAAACTGAGCTTCATGTTTGCCGGACCACTGGTCAGCATTAAATACTATTCGTGATACTGTTGGATAAAGAAAATCGAACAGGACACCAAAGAGACCGGCTAAAGACATCATTGTTATAATCGATAAATCCATGGCCCACAGAGCTAAGAAAAAAATTGAAACACCCGCAAATATAATGGCCGGATAGAAATTCTTTTCCCAAACTAGAACAGCATCCATAAGAACGATTATGTTGCGCCAAGGCTCCAAATCATGCTTCAACTTATTAAAAGCGCGTTTCTGTCAAACAAAATATATGCGCACATACAATATTACAAATAAATAATTAAGCATGATTATTAAAAAGGGTTGTTGAACACTGTGTGTGTGTATAATTTGAAAAAATATATTTTCCTACATCCATATGTACGTACATATGTATATACATACACAATATGCACTATGAAAAATTTCAAGTCCTTTTCCTCGAGAAATAAATTTTTTCCAAAGATAATCTCCGAATACTTACTTGATCCACTTGAGACATGTTTATTTAAGATATTTTTTCAGCAATTATAAGTATAAATTGTTATATGTTGCTTTTGTTTTTGAAATTTCCTCCCAAATTTTTATTAATCCACAGAAAATCAATGCAAAACCGATGCACAATTATATTTGTGGCTTTATTCCAATTGCTCTAGTCTCTCTTGATTTTTAATATTGAGAGAAGTGTTGCCGACTTCTGTGAAATTATCAATATATTAACCAGTAATGGAGTACAAACTTCTGCGATGTTATTGTTACATGTTTTATAGGACATGTTCTATGCTTCATTCGAAACTATGGTGCAAATGACTAATAGGTGGCAGTACTATAGAAGAGACAATTGCTTTACATATGTTGTATGTATTTGCAAAATATTTGTTTACAATTAGTTCACGTTGTGTTCTTTTTATGTGCTCGTTGATCATATTATTTATATAAATCCACTAAGACACAGTTGTTTCAAAAGTCGCAGAAGAATCACACTTTTTCACTAACCCACTCACATATTTTCAACTCTCAACAAAATTTTGTTGAGAGATTTTTTTACACTTTTTGAAAGGAAAATGACAACCAATCAATTCGCATTGATGACAATTAGGTAAACAGTGTTGTCCATTCACATTATATATATGAAAACTTTCAGGATTATCATAAGTAACAATATTATATTAATAATATATATCATAAAATTTTCCGACTATAAATTTGTTTGTATGAGGTTTCTGGCAACTCTAATTTGATAGTAATCAAAACAATCAGAATGGAGACAGAATTAAATAGCCAAAACACAACAAAACTAATTAATTTATATGGTTCATTCCCTATTATATGGGACATTTAGGCTAAATGATTTAAAGCTTATTTTGTGATTTAAATAGTTAAGGCGTATAAAGAAATCGCAAATGAAATTGGTATGGCGGCTAAGACAGAAAAAAAATTTGCTCGTTAGGCACTTCATATACAAGATTTCGCATCGCCGAAATTTTAAGAATGGACTTTGCTGAATATATTTCAAAATCTCTTAGATTGTACACAAACTTTTAAGAACCAATTGAGAGCTACACAAACATACGCATAGGTGCATTTTAGATAAAAAAGTACGTTATTTTTTCATAAATTTAACTTGTATAATATATTCTTTTATTATTGTTATACATATGCAATAGTCATTGAGGACAATATATGTTTTTAATTTGTATATGTACATATTATTTCATTTTCAAGCACCGAAAACCTTTTGTGATTCTGTAGTAATAATTCGTTTTCCTTTGTTGTGGACTTAAATAGTTTTTAGTATACATATGTTAGCAGATAGTACATGTATTTACATACATATACTATCCCTAAAATATTTGTCCCTGTGATAAGGAATAATACAAGAAAATATTTCATTTTAAATTTTATTTCTCCTCTTCATGAATGTTACCCAGTTTGAAAGAAATCACTCAAAATTTTTCTTATTTCTATTGTACTTTTTCCGCCATATTGATGACTCTTTGATGATGGTTTAATAGATTTAATAGATTTAATACAAAATTCAGTATCACGCCGCCATGTTCCTTTGTGAAAGTCTCCATTTATATCCTCCCAATCTACGTAGTTTGTGGGAGCGTACGACGATGCGTCATTTAACATAATAAAATTATGTAAACTAACACAGCCCAACACAATTTTTTCAGCATTTTCGGGGTACATATGTAAAGTAGTAAGCAAAACTTGCCATCTGGAAGTTAAAATTCCGAAAGCATTTTCTATTGTTCGACAAGCTCTCGACAGTCGTTTATTAAAAACATCCTTTTCAACTGGCAATATCTTGCCGGGGTAAGGACGCATTAAATTTGTTCCTAAAGGGAAAGCCGCACCGCCAACAAAGAAATGTGGAAGTTTTAACTGAGTATTTGGCAAAGCTTTAGACGGAGGAATTGGCAGGGCTTTATTAATTAGTCTTTTGCCGAATTTACTAAGTTGGAAAATGCCTATACAAGAAGTAAAACAGAGTTAAATTCAAATAGTTATAGCAACACATTTCTTACCGCCATCACTAAGACTTCCATAGGTTCCAATATCAATGTTTGAAAATCGATATCGAGCATCACATGTAGCTATTATTACAACTGAAAATATATTCTTATAATGGCTGTCGCAATTATTAGGGGATTGTATAGCAATATGTTTCCCATCAACAGCTCCTATACAGTTTGGAATATTCCACAGCTCCCAAAAGTCTTCAGCAATTTTCAAGTAGTCAGTTTCATTTGGCTCACATACATAAGGATTGCTTAGTACCTTCCAAAATACCTCAGTTGTCTCGAGAATAATCTTCCGAACAGTTTCCTTGCCCAACTTAAATGACCGTGCCAGCGATTGACAAGGGGTTCCTTGTGATAAATATCTTTTTGGAAACACACAACAAAATATTATTGTTAATCAACAATTTTCAATAAAAACACTTACAGCAAAGTTACGGCCAACCGACATTCTGACTCTACTGGTTCTTTCCCCGAATTTCTTTCAAGGTGCGGCTTCACAAGTTCAAGCAGGAGCTCATATACCCGAGGCGTCATTCGCGTATATATAAAAAATTGTTGGTGGTCGATCTCCTTTAACATTAGAAACGTCTTAGCGAAGAATCCATTCTCTTTCCTATCACGGTTCGTTTCCTTGACAGAACAGGAGCGTTTTCTTTTACCCTCTACCTCAATTATTTCTTGTGGTACACATATTCCATCCAATGCACTATTATTTGATTTCAATGTTCTTAACATAAATTAAAAATATGTCTTCAGTGACGCTTAAACTAAAAAAAAATAACATATACTACAAAATATTACATATTTTTATGCTCCCGCCTCAGGCTATAAAGTTCCTGCAGCATACGGGATTGAAAATCTTCTTTAACATCTTCCGGCAAATCTCTCATGAGGCAACCCGCTGTTTCAAAGAAGGCATCGGAAAAGGCTTTTTCAATGGTCTCTCCAAAATTTTGGTAGAGGCCACCTGTCTTCTTCTTTTTACATGGAGCTGCAGGCATCGATGGCTCCTGCAAACTGTCTTCAATGCAATCATGAGGTTCTGATTTAATCTCGAAATCTACCTCTTCAACGTTTTCGCACGTTCTAGAAATAATAAATTACATTTTAATATGTTAATTTACAGTGTTTAAAAATTTTTTTACCGGCGGGGAGCGAGGGAGTCTTTTAAAAACATTAAAGACTGCAGATGTATCCATTCTTCCAAATAATGCATCCCGTTACCTGGTGGAGCTTCCACCTTTTTTAGTTCCTTGACGAAACGTTCGCACAGCAGCTTCCATCTGTGTTTGCATTCTTCCACTTGATAAAATATGCAAATATTAGTAAACATTTTTGCTATTTAAGAAATGCATTTATACTTACCACTTTTTGTGCAATTCTCCGAAATTTCTTTCCACGCCTTCTCCTTAAAGTTATGATTACAATAAAAATCATCCCTTTTGTCATAAAGGCACTTATGATTTTTTACATTATTTATTAAATTTTCTACGAAATTAATATCGGCATCCATTGTAACTTATGTTATTATTGTGTATCACAGTCCAGAGACCTGCGCCAGACGACTTTGAGCTGGCGAAGCCGAGACAGCAAGATATTTTGATGAGCCGCCGCCGCCGGTCTCTATCCGGCTGAAAACGGCTTGAAGCCAGCAGCCGATTGTCCCCATAATTTATGGCAGAAAACCTGTTTTTTATGTTTGTTTGAAAGAATTTAGAATTGTTCACTTCACATAAAATATTATTCAATAAAAAAAATTTTAGAACTTTTGTACTTCCTTATAGGCACGTTCTTTTCTTCTGATTGACAACTAATTATAGGAACCCGCCACTGTGGTTGTCTATAAATGAGGAAAAATAATAGGGGGAAAGGACGGAAATAATAAGGGGAAATGAGAAAGAAAATAAGGGGAAAATAGGGGGATATAATATAGGGAAAGAAGGAATAATAGGGGGAAATAGGGGAGATATATAGGGATAGAAAAATAGGGGGAAATAATAGGGATGGAAATAGTAGGGGAAATAATAGGGGGGAGTGGGGATATAATAGCAGGAAAATAGTAGGGCGAAAAATAATAGAGGCAATCTAATATGGCGGAAAGTAATAGGGCGAAATATAATAGGGGGTAAATAATAAAGCGACACGGAATGTGCCAAAATTTATATATATATATATATATATATATATATATATATGTATATACATATATATATATATATATATATATATATATATAAATATATATATATATATATATATATATATATATATATATATATGTCTGTATATGTATATATATGTATATATGTATATATATATATATATATATATATATATTATAGTCAAAATTTTTGGACATATATATGTATGTATATTTGTTTTAAATTCAGTCGGCTCTGAGCCGAATTCTGGCCGCCGCCAAAAAGTTTTCTATACCGTCGACTAAATCTCACGGCGCAGCTCTCTGATCACCGCCTATGCTATTTTTTTAACTTTGTTGTGTGTCTAAAAATAATTTTAAATACCAAGGAACAAACAGTTCGCCTCCACAGAACGAGGCTGATCGACTGCGAGCCAGCTTATATGTATCACCATGAGCCGCCCTCGAATCTCCGGCCAACGGTTTATGTAAATACTTGTATAACAAAAAAAATATATGACAGGATTTTGAGATCACCTTGTAAAAATTGTACTATGGGTTTTATGCCTAACCATATATTTAGACCATAATATCTATTTAAATGTCCAGTTTTTGTACTGTTTTTTGTATATATATGAGAGCATTATGCGTATTCTGGCTTATGTTGAGCGCTTGAACTTATTTTGTTTCTGTAGTTTTTACGTGGACCGTCAATATACACATATGATGTCCTGGGCTGGCGATATCAGTTGAAATTATGTACCACTTAATAATATCATTTCACCATGGATAGAACGGATGCTTTAATTATAATATTGCTCATTTCCAGAAGGGGCTATTGTTAGGGATGCCACATCGCTTCTGAAGTAATAAGTGGAAGCTTTTCGAAAAAGCTTTTTGTTAATGTACAGTTAAGTCCAAATAAATAAAGTGTTGTCCAATGCAACGGTTTAAACAGACATATTGTAAATAAAGTAGGAGTATACTGCCAAAAGAAATTGAGAAATATTTGGTAGCACTGGTTGAAAAAAAAGAAAATAGGCATTTGGAATGCCATAAACTTGTATCAGCAATTAACTCGTTTAATTACAGTTTGTTAGTCTTTGATTTGGTTGTTTGACACATTTTTTAAAATAAACCTTTAACATGTATGAAATAAATGAAACAAACGATTTATCACTGTATATGTTGCATATACACCTTTCTATACTCTGAGCATTTAATTGATTTGGCTCGTTCATATGGTTACAAACACACATTGTTACATGTATATTTTCAAAAAGAAATTTCCGACTGGCTCGAAATTGAGAATTCAACTTCAGAAATCTGAAAACGATACAATTTACTTCGCATGGAGAATCCAGCAAATCTTTTAACATACATATATGTACATACAGCTATTTGACTTCCTCTACAAAATCGTTATGGGGAAATACGCAGAACTGTAAAGCTAACTCAAATTCAATTCTTTGGATTTCATTTTAAAAACGTGTCTATTCACATATCTCTTTATATTCCTCCTTCTGTTTAGTCATATGTGTCTACATGATATATAAATTATTTTTTAATATTAAGCTATTATTGAAAAAGTCTGAAAATAGTTTCAAAAAGAGATATTTTATTAATCACATTTCTTCTTTAGCCTATAGTAGTTATGCTGTAATCGAAAATTACACTTCGATAGCTAGTTTTGGATAATATAATATATTCCATTCCGAAATTCAGCATGTTGAAAGCGAGACTTGACTAACGCCCTATTTCGGATTTTGTCTAAAAGGCTTAAGAAATTTTCCAAAATAAACTTCGGTAATATCCATTTCGTCTACAATAAGATGTTGTAACCTAAACTGATTTTGCGTCATATAATTATTAAAAATTTTCCAATTACAGTTATTAAGATTACCCCTAACAATAAAATTTCAAATCCAGTTTTATTTATTTTTTTATTTGTATTGACATACATACATATTTAAATTATTTAAAACTACATTATTTTAATTCAATATTTTCTGGTTTTAAAAAAATACAAGAAAAATGTACAGTGTAAAGTGTTTTTTAACTTTTTTTTTGTTCTTTTTATATAAACTTATACATATATCAATGCTCATTTATAACTAGTTTTACCAACTAAAAAATAGGATTTAAAAAGAATCTAAAAGATTTAATTATATGAAAAAACCAAGCTTTTAAAAATTTTAACTAACAAACCAGAAGACTTTGTTTAAAAGGCACCTTAAACTGTTACATATACTGATATATTCCCTGAAGTAACTTTTTATATACATATATTTAATTTTTTAAAGATTTATTCAAAATTCTGAGCACATTTCCTCTTCAGACACTTATCTACTATATATGTAAAACTTTTTCTGGCTGTCTTTTAAGGCAATTTATTGGTCAGTGTACAGGGAGAAAAACTTACATACATCACGTTAAATTGTTTGCATGTACATATGATGGTTTAAGGTGGCCTTAAGGCAAACTTCGTTTTCAGTTAAAAAGATTCAAAAATTTAAAAACAGAATAAGGAAAGGTGCTTGATATAGTATGCAACGAAAAAATCTTGTTTAAAAATCAGCCTGTTCATTAACTATATATCAAAATATAAAGATACATAAGCACAATTTAAGCTTTTAGAGTACAATCAAATAAGTTCATAATCATACAAATCAAGAAAGAAAAAAAATTAGATTTAAAGATTTTCTTTATTAATAAAATGAAATGGTATAAAGTATTTATTACAGAAATATTAATGAAAAGTAAATCCGAATGAAAACAAACTACGTCTAAAAAGTGTAGCTACGTTTAGAATTTCTACATAGCGTGTCGACGAGTGCAATATGTGCACATATGTTTATGTTGTTGCAATTACCCAGCAAATATGAATTGAAAACGGATTGAAATCAACCTTATTCTTATATGAAGTTGAAAATAATACTAGTAGTTTCACAACAGTAAATGAAAGCTTTTCGAAAAATAGTTTTACCAAATAATATAAATCGTTACATAAAATGCAATATAACGTATCATTATTTTTTAGAAGTTTAGAGGAGAATCAAATATCGTTATAAAAATTAAATGTACTTGAAATATTGAAACAAAATTTTCGGCTCTAGATCAAAATAAATCTGTTTAATATTTATCCAGAATCGAAAATTTTGTATCAATTGACAAATGGTGGTGTAAAACATTAATTCTCAAATGAGCTTTAATTTTAATACAAATTTTCATCTGAATCCTTAGACTACACCAGTAAAAAGTATGAGAGCTACGTTTTCAGTCATTGACAAAACTATATTTGTTGGGTATCTAAAAACAATATATTTTGAACAAAATTCTGTGATTGTGAAAATGTCAAATTCATTCTATCGCTAAGTATAATTCTGCTGTAGCAATGTGTTGTAAGTGTTTTTATCTTTAAACGAACAAATTATTAAATAATCTTACATATAGATATTATGAGTTGTAACTTCCCTTTCCATAACAAAACGAAAACTCTCAACAAGGTTCGTAAGAAAATTTTTGGATAACATACAATTCTTTTTCTATTTCATTGAAATGAACAACCTCTTTTTCATAAAATTATTTTCTTTGTTTTCTTTAGGGGAGTACTGGGAAATTCAAATTATTTTTAGGTATGCTGGTGTTTAAGTGAGGATAAGTGGATTGCGTTTAGTTACACAATAACATTTCATATTTACGTTTTTTCTTCCTTTTCTTTATTGTAACGTTCGAGTTCTTTAAGGAATTGAGCCTTTGGTTTCATAACATTTGGACGATCGCCGCGGCAATTCGGGCAATACCACTTGCCTTTCGGTTTCAATACCAATGAAACACAAGAGAAATGAAACCATTCAATGGGACACAAGTCGTTATCACATAGAATCATTTCACCGAAAGATATCTTAAGAAAAAGAGACAAAATAAAATTAGTTTTTAACTCAGCTTTGTTTTTTTTATCGGTCACCTGATTACAAACACAGTACGTTGGTTCATCGGGATCGATTGGATCTGGCGGCGGGGTATCCTCCTTTGCATTTGATTGAGAAGTAGACTGAGCTCCTCGGGCCTTACGTTTCTTTTTCTTCCCCGAATTATTGCTGCCAGAGCTCGTACCAGAAATTAAGCCACCAGTCGTACCTCCATTACCAGAACCGGAACCACTGCCAGGTATACCGCCCGATCCAACAGAAGAACCAGTTTGGTTCTGTCCCACATTCTTCTTCTGTGCTCCAGTGGCTATATTGGATGATTTTTGAACTAAATTACGATCAGCTCCATTGCTTCCACCACCCTCATTCGCTGAATTCGACTCATTTCCACACAACTCCATGTTGCTTACAGTATCATTACGACGACGAGAACGTTTGCTATTAGAACGCTGATTTTCCCAATTAGTGCTTAAAGACAAATTTCCGCTATTGCCGTTCGAGCTGTTCCCACCAGACAATGCATGAATAATACCTGCACGTTCAGAATTGGGAGTGGAATTACCACCAACTCCTGCTGAGTTTGCAACAGCATTAGAAACACCGAAACCTAAAAATAAGTAAATTATTAGATTTATTACTCAAGTACACGGGATTTGTAATAGACTTACCGTTAGCATTTCCCGCAACTAATACCACTGCGTCCCCTGACCTTGACGGACTTTGCGTTCTTGATTGCTTTTGCTGCGTCGGAGCACCACAATCGTCGACTTGCATTTGCATATCATCTTTTTCCTCTTTTATATCGAGATTCTTTTGATCAGTATCAAGCTGGCGTGTTTTGTGATCAATTAATTCCTGTAGCTGCGTTACAATCTGCATTTTTTCATCTCCTAATTCTTGGGCTTGTATCAAACTTTGTTGCATACGCGTTACGGAACGAGCTCTTCTACCGGAATTTGATTCACTGCAATTTTGCAGAGATCTCCATAAATCATAATAATGGTCCACATCACGCAGGAGATCTAAAAGTATTTTAAAAGTCCCAAATATGAATATATTTTAATAACCTCAAAATATTTAAAAATTCTGTTCCTATAAGTATCACATAGTCAAACTGACACTTTTTCACTATTAATTTACTTACTTCGATATTGGACATCAATATCCCGTATACGTGATAGATGCCTTTGCACATCATCTGGCAGATTATCTACCGAATCAATATAATTGTCCACATAGGTGGCTGAGTATATAGCCTCATCCATTTTCTCCCTCAATTCAGCCAGTATGTATATAAATATATTTAATCCAGATTAGTATTAAAAAATTATAAGCAAAATATAATTGCGCTTCACTGGCAGAACCAATATCATTTGCTGTTATCGTTTTATTACAGCTCCCTTCCCTTGAGCAGATAGTTTTTTATTGGAATTATATTTTGCAAAGTTTGATAGTGTTGTATAAAGTCATAATACACACAACTACTTTTGCGTTGTTGTATTTGTTTGTTCGTCTTTTTCCTATTTGGAAAGTGGTACGCAAACAAAAACACTGTACTTTTTTCTTATAGTTTTCTCTTGAGTTTCTTGATAATGCTTTTCACATTTGCTTTGGTTATAATTTTAATATATAACTTTGGGAACTATTAATACGAAAATTCCAGTTGATATTAAATTTTTATTGTTTAACAATTGTTAAATGTATCAAAATATTTACTTTATTGAGTAACGAGTTGGTTTATTTCGTCCGAGTACTTTTATTCCAATTTGGTTTTTATCGTTTCCAGCAGGGCTCCCAGGTCTCTTTTTAAACGTATCCCCTGTTTGCAACTTGTAATCCCCAGAGTGACCATATATGATATAATTGCATATTCAAGAATATTATTTAATCATACTGACCGTTTTAAAAACTAGTTTTCTTGTTGTATCTACAAGACCAATATTATATGACTCATCAGTTAACGCTTTTGTTTGGCATATGGAGTATTTGATATATGTTATATATTCATTGCAGCAAACTGAACTATTTGTAAAGGGTTTATTGAGTAAACAATTCCCTTAATTGTTGCGGATTATGTTTATATGCCTATTCATTGACTCTAACAGTTAACTATAAAAAGGACGTTAAATTACTTCCATATATTAATTGTGCTGTTTTTCTCGTAATGTCTTAGAGCCCATGACAGAATCAACCCGCAGCAAACAAAGCAAATGCTAAAAACTCTTAAATCAGCGAATATCTCAAATATATTCAAAATTCATTCTGATATATTATCAATATTATTTTAACAACAAAAACCCTATTTGAAGATACATAAGAAAACAGAGCCCTTGTTGCCATATCAATATGATATTAAAAAGGCCACCATACCATTACGAAATACATATATCACAATTCAAAGTTATAAAGAGAACCGTACAACAACCGTACGACAACAACAACATATCATGCAGTAGTGTTAAAATGTCATTGACCGAGCAACTGTCGTAAAATTGCTTATGATACATTTCAAGATTGATAAGGAACATAGTCCCAGAGATTGATATTAGGATGCACGGATATTAATATCGACAGATCTTAAGTATTGAGCCTGTGGACACTTTTTAATATAACAATTATATAGTTTTAATCTTACAGATATTTGTAACACGGCCGACCAAGTTTATAATAAGTCCACTAGTGAGATTATGTTTGGTGTGAGAACTATATTAGGTAATATATTAAAAGAAGTTTTATTTACACCATAATAGTGGGACGTCAATGAAAAGGTGCTAACAATTTGCATAATAGCGTAGAATAGAATACGAAAGAGTTGGTAGGTAAGTGGCTTTAGAAAGAAGATAGACAATTTTAAATAACATCCATAATATAATAATTTTTGTATGTGAAACGTTTAAAATCATATTATGTATTAAAAAAACTGTATTTCTAAGCTTCCGAATAATACATCACATAAAGCCGAAATGCATCCTACATTACAAAACATGTAATAAAAGCAGAATAATATGGCAGATTGGATCTTTTTTATATTCACGATGGAGGAGATGGGAATAGTCGGTGATATGAGTTATGCATGAATTTTACATTTATACGGAAATCAAATTTAGACACGTTATAACAATAAGTTTAGGAACGTTAGTAATTTAAGTTAATATATCAGACTAGATCTGAATGTTGTGGCATCCCCATAAGAATACTTCAGCTGTTATATACATATTCGATAATCAACACTCCCAATTAAGTTAATGTTATCGTTCAGCTGACACCACTAAATCATAGAACAGTTAACCACTTTAATGATTACCTTTGGAGTTCGTACCATCACTAAAATGCGCTTTAAAGCGGCATAAACACTTAAAAAACGCATTATTTCGCAAACGTCTGTCGTGTTCAGTTGAGTTTATCGGTGTAGTAGCTGCATTTGTTTCCAACAAATTAATTTCATTTTCGTGCTGTGTTTGATGTACTTTATCTTTTGTTCTTTATTATAAGAAGTGATAAAATATATATTTGCAGTTTTCAAACCGGTACATTAAAGTAAAAGTGTATCTCTAACTTGGTTATTGCAGTAAAAAGTGTATAAGAAGTCCTTATTAGCTACACACAATCAATACAGTGCATTTATAGTTGTATTTACATTTTATAATAGGAAACAAAACGTGTTCTGACTTTTTTATTCTTGTGAAAAAAAGAAATCAACAACAATATGATGAGCTTCGAAGGAATCAATGATAGTCAGAAACCCTCTAGCAAGTAAGTAGAAATTATTATACACAATTACATACGTATGTGTAAATTTGTTTAAATAATTATAATCTTGTTTGACATTTCATTTCGTCAATCCATTGTGACCCCATATGCTCGATTAAATAAAGAATGCTTGAATTAAACTCATAGGAAGAACATTTATTTTTAATTCAAATAAAAGTTATACGTATGCTAGAACTCCATTTTTAATTGATCCTCACAAGTGTTGCTAAATTGTTGTTTCTTTTAGTAGTTAAAAAATAATTTTAAACTTAGATGATTTGTACAACCTTGAAGTTTTATATGCATCACTGATCCTTTTGTCTCTGTGTTTTTATGTAAAGGGTTTACAATGTTGTCAATTGGTTTTAAAGTAATAAAGCGTTGATTTACGGAAACATACATATATATATATATATATATATATATATATATATATATATATATATTTCTCCGTAACTTAATAGATATAGAAATCCTTATTGGCAGATACCAACAACCGCATTCATAATAATTCATTATAGTTATATTTGTAAACCAAAATTAAACCTAAAAGTAGTTTTATCTTTATATATGTATAAATATATATATATATATATATATGTATATATACATATGTATATATACATACAAACTTACATAATACATATGTACAGCAATATGCATTTTTAAAAAGGCTTCTGGAAAACTTGAATAAAGCATTACAAACCATTAAAAATTTATCAAATAAGAAAGTTATAAGTATGAAATAATTTTTATGAACTAAAGTTACAGGCTTTATGTAGTGATTTAAGTAAGTAGTACTTCTATTTTTCATGAAATATATCCATGGACTCTCACTATTACATATTATATTACAACAAATTATTAAATAATTATCAAAGAATGAAACAAATTAAAAAAGGTTTTTATGTTCTATTTGTGTTTTGCAAAGATCTAAAACATCTATGTTATAACATATATACAATTCAAAATGAACAACAATTTTCAGAATGAAACCTCTCTTAATATCATTATCTAATTCCGTTCATGATACTAAAAACTAATATATTCTTTTATCGTTTTCTGGCTAAGTAATTAAATAACGGAATCTTTCCGTTTTCGAACAGAAGTATCTCTGTGACATGGATGGTGTAGTTTTGATTGGGAACAATTACAGATAGGTAAATATCTACTGGAAAAAATTTGTTTCTTTTTAATATTTTGAATTAAAAAATTATTTTAGGACAGAGAAAATATCTACAGGAAAATAATGATTTCGTCGATTGAGTTTGAAACTTTATCCAAAACTTTATTTAAACTTTATCCAAAAACTTTATGGATTGGGAAAAAATTTTAATAAATTTTATAAAAAAATAATTTTAATTGCTCTTATGTTCAAATAAGTTTTAACATGACGAATATTTGTATATAAAAATCTACATTGAAAACTATCATAACAATCAAAACAGTTTTCAAATATATTTACTTAAGTATAGAAAACTTCAAAGCAAAGCTTGTAGAGTATTTGCTATGCTAATTTAGACTGTAACCAGTACCAGGCTCTCAATCTTAATAGAAATTAATATGGCAAAAATGTTAAACAATAAAAAGCTTTTATTCTTTAGAAATAAGTACATTGCTTTTTAAATCCTAATATATATTATGATTTTATCTATATGCTATTCAGATCAGAAAGGTTTCGCAAATAGGTGCATCCAAAACAGGGCTCTTTTAAACTCTTCTTTTTATGGAACTAGTACATTCCCAATTAATCTCCCGCGTTGAAGCTTACAGTACAGCATGTTGTAAAAGGTTTAGTAAATCAGTACTGTTGCACTACTGGTATTTCTTCCAGATTATGCAAATTTATGTTTTGTATATTTAATGTGTTAATGTATCTATGTGGGTTATATAAGTATCTTTATAGGCTGTGTATACAATGACGAGTTTGTAGTATATTTTAAATTATAACCGACAAAATTCAGCACCTTGTTTTTGCTTTTGTGTGAAGTACTAGCTGGTAAAATTTGGTATTATTCTTGAATGTATGTATATACATATATTTTGTGTATGTATGCATGTCTGTCTATGTATACACATATCTACAATGGATACCGGCGTTTGTTATTATAATATATTTGCATGTGCTTTCTTAGTTTGCGCTTGTTAAGCAGTTTTTAAAGTTTTGTTGAAATTCAATGTTCGCGTAAGAAACTATCATATCAACATAAACATGAATAGAAAAATACAGTTTCGAGCAAAACTAGTGTTTTGTAGTAAATTGTAGTGTTTCATATTCGACGTTGTCAAAAAATCCTGTAAGAATTTTTAATCCAATTTTAGATATCAGAAAGGATTTTTAATCTGTATGTGCAACCATGTTAATAATAAGTAGACTTACCTCTTCATTTGTTCGTTTAAATTACATTGATTTGATATGGGGGTTTTTTAATCTTGCATGAACAAGTTCGACACAAGTCTAACCACATTTTGTTTGTGATAACCGTTCAACTCAATAACCGTTAAAGCTCTATTGTGTTATGGAAAATTAAATTTTATTCAATAGACCTCCAATTAAATATCTATTCAATTCAATATCCTCCGAAAATTTTCATTAAAATGCAATCACGCAGACCATTCACACAAAATTGTGTAGCCTGAAAACAGCGCGGATTTTTTAACTAATACTGCAATTTTTTTACCTGACACTGTAAAACTGTCTATTTAGGAATATAAAATTCAAATGGTTTTTTTGTTGTTATTGTTAATGAAAATAATTCTTTCACAATACTATTTGTATTATATACATACAACATATTAGTGATGTGCCGAATTCCAATATGTGATATTCGCGAATACGAATACGAATACGAGTATCTGAACAATATTTCCTAATAAGAATATTATATATAAAATTTCAATCATATAATTGGGGTATTGTTATCGTTTGTACCATGATGAAAAACTGTATATAGAAAAGAACTTCATGTTATTGTACTAAAAATAATTTCAAAGCATAAAAATACAAATATCTCTAACAAATGGACGTAAACGCACATTTACATACTATATAATATTTTTTTTACAAAAACGTCAGATTCTAACAAAAATCTATTTGACGGCTTATAGTCAGACTTGTAACGAACTCATTCATTCTTTCATTACAAAAACTTACAAATCATCCAATCAATGTAATATAAATGTTGTTGATCCCACACATTTTTTTAAAAGGAGCGAATAAAGGAGTCCCACTCATCTCTAGATTTTTTGATTTTTCTTGTCTTAGAATAGCACTGAATGAATGACCCCTACATATGCTGTGCAGAACTGGAAGGGAGTGAGTAATACTTTAAGAGGACAGTTGAAAACAGATTAGAAGGTAAAGAATTTACTTCGCCGGTGAATTTTTCGCTACAGGTACCGACGAAGGGCGGTGTTGTATTCTGCTCTTTTTGCACTTGTCTGTGTTGATGGCTGTTGGTAATGCTTAGCGTAATATCGTAATAAATGATATTAAATTTTTAGATACTTGTGTATGTTGCTGATTTGTAGTAAATTAATATTGTAATAATTTAATATTAATTGCGCTTTGCTTTGAAAGAGTCACTTTGCCAATTTTTTCCACAATTTTGTGGAGAACCGCATAATCTATTATATTTGCACTGTTTGTACTTTTATCAATGGTTATCATGTCTTTTCTATTTAGAATTGTTATGTCACGTTAATTTTCGGTTTCTATTATAAAATCTAATGATGCATTATGTATTTGTGCTATTTTTGATATGTTGTTGTATCTGGTAGAGTAATACCTATTTATTAGTATTTCATAATTATTGTGCAGGTCCGTTATGGTTTATGGTGCATTTGTCATCTACAGTTTCTGCATTTTTATTATTAATATTATTATTATTATTATTTGGAAATGAAATTTTTCGGACGCGAACATCTAATAATGGCGGAATATTCAACAATTAGAATTCGAATACTCGCATATCAGTAATACATCCGTATGCATAACCACACACACACACACACACATATATATATATATATATATATATATATATATATATGTGTATATTTATATATATATATATATATATATATATATATATGTGTATATTTATATATATATATATATATATATATATATATATATATATATGTGTATATTTATATATATATATATATATATATATATATATATATTTATATATATATATATATATATATATATATATGTATATATATATATATATATATATATATATATATATTCACGTTTAAAATTATATAAATGAAAAAATTACTGTTATTGCAGACTGTTATATCAAACTAAATAGGGCTTTCAATTAAAATATGTATATTGAATATATTGAAAACACCCTTTAAAAAATACTGAGCTTTGTTGTTTTAATAAAAAGCCTCTAAAGAATGTCGTCTTCAATCCTATGGATTCGAATGACTCATTAATAATTGTACAAATAAATGTACGCATAAACTCATGGTGCAAACAGACCTACTTATTTACATATGTGTTTACGAGTATGTACATCATAGACATTCTTCACTTTCGTCTCCTGTAGCTTTTAGAGCAAATTTTTATTTTAATATTTGTCATATGTAGTTTGTGATTTTTTTGGTACAATATGATATAAACAGAATTATATACCCGTACTATGCATGCTTTAACCCAATTCTTGAATAGCAGAATTGTATGCCTACAATTAACTTCTTTCTAGATTTAAATCTAGTAATAACGCTGACTTGATGAAAATTTGTCACAAAAACCTATAACAAATCTTTTAAAATTATAATTTAATTTAAAAAAAACAACCGACAATAGGATTCTTTCTAATAAAACATTCCTAGTGGCAGATTTATAAATTTTTTATTGTTTTAGAATTGGACACAGCAAGCGTTAGTATTATATAGACTTAAAACTATTGTGGAGAACTTTTTCGATTTGCGAATCTGCTAACTCAGTTGATATGCTTTTCAGTGCCTAATTTGAACATTGCGCTCATTAATGGTTTTTATATGGCATGTGCGCCTAAATTTGTTATATTGTTAGAAATTTTTATAGTGCATCAACTGCAGATGAAATCTATTATGCCTATTGAGCCCATCTTGAACTTATAGAAGATGCCTGTTATATTTGAGGTCGTTGCCCCGAAATTTCTTAAGAATTTCCTATTCATAATCACGAATATGCGCGCATTCACTAAATCAATGTCATAACACAAAAAAAGAAGTTTACCTGAAAACAAGTTCAACATTTTCAATTTATGTATATTGAAATTAGAGAGAAAATTTAATATTTCTCTCAAGTGTTCAATAAGGAGAATATTAGTCTGAAATTTTTATACAATATGAATAATGATAAAAGATTAATTCTGCATCATTAATTCAAAGATTAAACTTTTTGAGTTATGTTTTAGTAAATGTTTCCGCCTGAAAAAAATTCACGTTGCTAATAAACCAGGCAGAGTTGCCAGTTGGGGAACCAAATACCACCGTAACGTCAGCTTTTTGCATATTTCGAAAGAAATGAGACCAACTGATGCTGCTGATTGCACATTTTTTCACTTGTGGATAACAGCAAATATACAATAATATACAATAAAACTAGTGTGAAAATATCGACAATTGCATAGGTCAGTCCATGAACTTCGCAAATTTAGACATATATACAATGTGCATGCTCTGTTCTGACGTTATACGATTGAGGATCACGTACCAAACTTTAATGAACAGAATTGTCAAGACGTTCACAGCTGTCAAATCATGGCTTTCGATAGTTCTCTAGCAGAAAGTTCGGTTTCATAATTTGTGTTATTTCAAAAAGGAATTTATGAATAATTCAGTCATAGTACCAAAAATTAACTGAAACATACTAGCAGAAAATTGCTGGATACCGCGGTCGGGATTTAAAAAAAATAACCACGACTGGCATCTCTTATACATACAAAAGTAGATTCCTACTCTATATTTGTAGTCTTTTGTGATGGCTATTTGATGTTGCTGGGCAAAACAAATTGTTCCTCAGTTTGGAAATATTTTATAAGCATGTACAACAAAACAAAATACATTATGTATAAAAAACACTAACTACAATTTTATCCATTTATTTTTTGTTTTCTCTGTTGCTTAACACATGCAAGGCTGGAACCCTTGTTGTTTTTGCTAATTTTAATATCAACATAATAGGAATGAAATAATATACATATACGAAATCCTACGCGAGGTCTGTTCAAAAAAGTGAAAAAAGTTCAATTATTATGTATAAAATTTTTATTGTTTGAGCTGCTGACGTGAGCATTAAGAAAATAATCAATAAAGGGATTTAATGTTGTGTTATCATCGGGAACTGTATTCGTTTTCTTTCGGTATAATTAATTTGACTGTTTTTGTATTAAGTTGTTTTCTGTTAATCCACATAATATATGAAAATAACGACATTTTGAAAGCACTATAGCAATTGGTGTTTTTGTAGGTTTTATTTAAATATATGAGTTGCAAATCTATTTTCCATATATTGTACATGTTGCCGGGAATGTCGTAATATACTTTAGCCATTGAACAGTTCAAACAATTAGTTTCAAAAATACTACATCTATAACCCATAGGGGTAGTTTCGAAACTATTATACTGAGCTAAAGCAAATTGTTTTTTCTTAACTCATGATTCGTTTCGGCATATAATGATTAATGATTTTATTAATATTTTTTTTTAATATTACATATCATTTTGACTTCCACAGCTTTTACAATTTTCAATACAGCAAAAACAAATATCAAACAGGGACGGCATAAACATTAGAATATTAAAAACATCACTTAAATATTTTACAGCAGAGACCAAAAACTAACTGCTTCTTTTAGTATGTCGAAAGACTTCTATCTTTCGTACAATTATATTTCAAACACTTATAATTTCTAAGATATGCTATTTATTTCAAATATAATTGCACGAAAGAAAAATTTCTTTCGACATTGTGAAATATGTAGGTAGTTAATAAAATGAAAATTGTCCTGGTTACAAACGTGATTATTTTCATTCGATGTTACTACCTTTTGAATTTTTAAAGTCGTTTTTAGAAATAGGAAGCTAAAATTTGTGAAAGCAAATGCCTTAATGCGCTATATCCATATCCAATAAAAATTCAATATATATTTTTTGATACAAATGCTTGTATGAAAAATATTTAAAGCATTTCATTAATAGTGACGTTATGTTGTGTTATATATTACGTTATCTTGAAGTTGGGAAGATTTCCCCATTTCAATTTGAGACTTTTAAAACCTTTTTTCTTTTCTACTTGTTACCGAAATATATTGCTTTTTTAACTTTGCCAACAATGGAATTTCATACCTGTCTAAATAATTTCAATTACATATAAAATTTAGATTACTTTTATTCTGTTTTTTACACTGAACTAATACATACGAGTATGGGTGCACCACGCTTCAAAAAACAAATGAAAGCGAATATAAAGATATTGTAGACAACCCGCTAGAATAAAATTCCTTTTAAAAAAGGAATTTAACCAAATAAGGTAAAAGCAATTGTTTAAAAATGTACAACGTATATCTTTATCAAAAATTTAATTTTTGATAAAGATATATTTTCGCAAAATAAAATTATATATGTATGTATATGCTTCCCCTGGGGAACACTATATGCGACTTGATCAGTCTTAACGCCTTGTTTTAGTGCTTTCTGAGGAAAAAATAAGAAATAAAGGTGGAAGGATACCTGGTTCCCGCCGTTACAAAGGATCAAAAATCAATAGTAGGTTACAAAGCTACATTGGTTTGACCTGCGAGTCATAACCAGTTTCCTTACACTGGTGCCACGGGATCTGGTTGAGCCCCACAGATGAGACTTTGGTTGATTCTGTGGCCAGATATTGGTTGAGGTCTCTTCATTGAGTCCACGTGGTGGTTCTGGTTTAATACCAAGTGTCGCTTGGAGCTGAGGGATAAGTCTTATGAATTTAACCTTTGGTTCCTCTCGGTGTTGATGACATGCTTTCCTCGGATGTAACAAGGGTTTAAGATAGGCCCGAACACCTTAACATTATTATTATTAGGCTGTAATGAATGAGATTTCAACCTGTGTGTCCTCGTGGGCCACACAGGTGTGACACCCTGAGGGCTGCAGGGGTGGTGGTGAAAATTAATTTCACCTGGCGTTAAGACCACCGCCAGGTAGGCCATAATGGTAGGTACTGACTTTAATCTTAGACACTATATATTCAGAAATCAATTTATATTTTCATTTGTTTTCATTAACTCCTAATTTTTGGTCAATGTTTATAGTAATAATTCAAGACAATGTGGACCATTGTTCGACGAAGTTGATTACTGCACGTGTTCTGTATGTTAAGAAAGGGACTACAATAAATAATCTATGTATATATATACGTACATATGTATGTACATATATTATAATTTACCCGTTTCAGCAAAAATGTTTTAACAATTAAGTTGCTTAATAATTCAGTAGTTGTTAAAAAAATTCTTGTAACTTCAAACTAAAATTATGTACTTAGCAATCACAATGCACCCACATAATGAAAACTGCATCCTGTATACATACAGAAATTTATACATATTCATACATACATATATGTGTATGTACTGTACATGTATGTATATTTGCCATAACTCATTTTGTGAAACAAAGTCCACAAAATTTATTAATAAATAATGAAAATTGCTTGTTCTGCTGCTATTTTACTCCGTTGTAGCTTGAACTTGTGTCAACAAGACAATATTCGTTCTTTGTCTCCTACAAAAGATCTTTTTTAATGACTCAGCCATCATCCTCATCGCAACCTCCTCATAAGTTTTCCATGGATATAGAACCAGCCGGCTTTTGGCTGAATGGTTTTTAGTATTTATGTGTGTGTGTGTGTGCGTGTATGTGGATGTGCATGTTCATGTTTATATGTATTTGTTTAATGGTAATGCAAGGCATGGTGTGGTATATGATATGCCAAAGAAAAAATAAAATAAGGAAAAAAGTTCAGCAAATATTGGCATTTTTCACACTTTAACAATTAAGTTGATCTAAAATAAAGAAAAATAAAGAAGTAAAATCCGTATACAAGTCGTTAATACATATATTTTTATTACATGTTCTTTTGCTTGTTTTTTTCCCTTTATTTTTTGGAGGGCCAGGGGATTCATTTGACAAATTTGTTGCTATTAAAAAAAAAAAACAATTCTAAATTGAATATTAATAATTAGTTTCATAAGTATAACAATAAGTACATTTTGTGTGTATTCTGGCTTCATTAGCTAAATAATTTTTTAGGAAACCTAAAAATACTTGCAAAAACAAAGCAATTTTATGAGCATTTTATGAGGTGTTATTTCTTGTCTCTGAATTACCAATTTGGAGTAGTTTTATGTTGGGTGCTGCAAATAGAATTGTACTGAACGTCATGTGGACGCCTCCTCTACAATTTCAGTGCTTTGTTTGAAATAATTATTGTATTTTCATTGTATCTTGTGCAGCAGACAGAACTTGGAGGTCTATTATAAAATATTTTCCCATATTTTTCGAACAAAAAGAGAAAAATAATCAGCAATAAAAGCAGCCATGACGTAATTTTCTAAAAAGGAAGTTTAAATTGATATGAATTTACTAGATTTGATTTTTGCATAGATTGTTTTATAAATTTTTATTCTTATGTTCTCAAATAAGGGATTGCTGGATAAGATGATCTCTCCTAAAAGGGTTTTTATTGGCGTAAGCGACTTATTTTTTATGTGTGATAATTGTGGGATTTTGAACACGCTTAACTAGCGCATAAAATTGCCGCAAATGCTGCATACGGTTGATCAAATTTTGGTATACTGACCTCGATCGTGCAATAAACTGTTCACCGATCTCGCTTCCCAGTTGAGCCATTTGCCAAATACGACAATTTTGTTTGTTCACTCAACATGTTACACGAAAACAGCTGAGATGTCAAAATTAGTGTGGCAAAAAAAGCAATTTGCTGATTTGCACTTATGTATACTTAATTTTTTCATTGAAATTGTAGTTTATAGAAATTTTTTTAATAAAATTAAAAAAATTTTTACGCTGTCGTATAACATAATTCGTAAAAATCATACGTTCATTTATACGATCACGTATGTCGTAGTCTAAAATTTGGTGACGTGCAGTACGTTCATATGCGTAATGATCGAAAAAAATTTTTTTTTAAGACGACGATTTTGACGTTAACGGATGTGACGAACTCGTCCCTGATCGCTTTGGAAATAAATACTAAAAAGTGGTGGACGGCGTCCATTAAGTTCATTGAATATTCATTATTATCTTTTGACATTTTTGCTTACTACTTCTTATACAAATACATAAAATATATAAAAAGTGGTCAAAGTCTGTCGAATAAGAAACGAAACAACTGAACAAATAATTACATGTGCCAATAATTGAAATCTTAAAATTGTTCAGGAAATTAACCCATGTACGGATACAAATTTGAGGAAAACTTATTTGTGAAATTTTAAAATAATAATTTATATTCTGCTTATTAAAGCTGCGTCACAACACGAAAAGGGCGTTAGACTGAAAAGCCATGTTTATCATTTCGATGACGAATTGCACATACTATGACTAAGTTTTCACTATTTTCTGCAACCCTGTAAATATGTCGTACGATACGGCTGCAAACAAAGAGGAAATTGTGTTTACTTGCTATCACGTTTCCTCTTCCTTTTATAGATTTTTTCCGTTTTATAATGCCGCAAACAAAAGAGAACAAAATATTGCAGTAAGTTTTACTTATTTGTTTGTGTTTTTGAAAAGAAAGCGATTTTCTTCTATGTATATACCCGTAATATTTCCTAAGTATGAATGGAATTAAAAAATATTTTACTTATTTGCAATTTTGTGTATTAAATTTAATTTCAATTGATGTCAATTATTTAATATCGATTTGAGATATTCGCATACACACACCCTTTCTAAGTAAGAAAATTTTTGCAATATGAAATTAGTTTGTTTAATTTTTAATTGAAAAATAAAGAACATATTTTCGTATTTAATGAGCCTTGTCTTATTTTGTATTTAGGGAGAGTTCTTTTATTTAATTTTAATTGCTTTAAATTTCAAGAACATTTGTTATATATTTATTTTGCTCTCATAGCATGTGTCAATTGGTTGAATTTTATATTTGTTTATTTGTTTTTTGTGCTTCACTAAATTTGGTATGTGCCATAGCCGACCTTAAGTATGACACAACCTTTTTGCACTGGATATATATAACTGCGTCCAACCCTCTCTACGTCATGTGCTGCTGTTCCTTACCCCTTATAATAAGGTATTTGTTAGTATTTTAAAGTTTTCCAAAATTGGTCATGTGCCAAGCATGGCATTTCCATGACTATTTTATTGTCTAACAATTATAATTATGGTACACAAATAACATGACGAAGCAGCAACCAAACAAAAGCAGCAAGTCAGAAAGAGTTCTTATAAAAAATATTTTTAAACTATTATTATGCTTTTTATCGCAATAAACAATTTTCTTAAGTAAATTATAACCAGTGTTGCCATATGCACAAAGTTTCAGTAAGCAAAATATTTACAAAACGTATGTGAAGATAAATATGCCGGGTTAAAATCTCTTTCTACGTAATCTGTTACGTAACGACATATTTAGTCATGATGAAGTTTATCTAATAAAAAATATATAAGTTTTTTCAAACATAATTCATAAACTAGTCAAAATGTTCATTTTATAAAACATATGATCTTGGAGGGATTTTTGCCAGTGACCAAATAAGGAGTTGGCTTGCATTGCCACTATATAGGAATTGGTTATTGGACTATATTCTATTGACCAAAACATTTGGAATAGCTGAATTGAGTTTATGAAAATATTTACAGCCCATGAAAGTCCAATGTTGTTCGTGTATATGATCTTGGAGGGGTTTTGGCCAAATATCATATATACGAACAGAATCGTTATTAACAAAAGAATGTAAGAAAAATATGAGAGAGTTTCCGGCCGTGGATTTATTCCCAATAAATCAGAGGTTATTAAATTTAAATTAAAATTTCGTTTTTCACCGCAAACTTAAATAAGACTTAAATGCCCCTCATTGGCCATTTAAATGTTATTTAAATCGAGCACAGAAAACATATGACTTTGTTTTTCTTTTCTTCTAAGAAGAAGAAAACATTGTGGTGTTGTGAAAAATTTGCTAAAAAATTTACAAAAGTTGCGTAATTTATGTTAATTATCAATAGAATGAAGTTGGAAATCAGTAAAACAATATTTCTTGCATAAATGAACTCTTAACACAATTAAAAAACTTAAAATAATTTCATGCACAACACTTGAAATACTTTGAATCATAAGCTAAACATATGTTTTCTGAACAATGGCGATTTTTGTTTACATATTTCATGGTGCTACCACATTTTTCGCATAAGTTAATTGAAGTGTTTAAGTCTGACAGTAAAACTGAAAGCGTATTTGAATAGACCTTAAATATTCATCAAAATTAACTAAATCTATATTTAAATAACATTAGTATTGGGCTTTACTTATTTAACAACACTTTTGCCTGAAGCTGCTCCACTAAATAGTTAATAAACTATATGTACAGGATTGTGTGAACTTTATTATTATGAATGCGGTCGTAAATAGAATTTTATTTTGAGAGCGTTTTTTGTTATGCTCTCACTTATGTAATTTAACTGATAAAATCCACACGGGTGTTATTAAAATAACTCAAAATAAAATATCTTTTTTGTTACTGATGTTATTACTACAGTTTTTTTAATTTCATTTAGTAGAATATTATTCTGTGCATTAGTTCATTCCATTTACAGATTATCGAACACTTCCTCCAGCGTTGTCGTTTACAAGAAAAAAATCTGAATAAAATATTATTAACAAAATTAGTTTGTTGTATGATTTATAATATTTAAAACGATTTTACACACAGTTGCACATTTTTAAGGGTGTGAACTACTTTTTCCACAACCTTGTGAACCGCTATTTTAATGCGAAATTAAAAGGTTGCCAGAGATTTCATATGATAAAATTAAGGTATTACGTTAAAGGTCCCAGTTCTAAAATTGATGAGTTTCTTTAGTCGCATGTATCTGCAGTCTTTTAAAAACTAATAGAAAAACTAGAAATTTCGTTCCTTATATTTAATAGGTGGTGGTTGTGTAAATGTCACCCTAATATACAAATCGTGTCGTGGAAAATAGAATGTGAGAATTATAATTGTTTTGCCATATTGCAATATTCTCAAAAGACTAATAAACTAGCAATTTACCCATTCTTTGTTAATTTGCAATTAATCCTTTGATATTCGTTGCACGTTTCTACGTTAGTTAAAGAATTACGTTATTACGCAATTACTTGAGCGGTGACCAATTTTAGTTGAAACGTTGCTTTACTAAACACGCAGGTTTAATATTTTGCTTGTGTTATTTGAATTAAATCAATTAAGTTAGTTCTTTTTTCAATATGTAATTTCAATATTTGCAGGTAGACCGAACTGAAGTTGTTGTTGTTTGTTTAGTAAACAACAAAAGGGGACGTTTTAACAAAATGAAAGGAAACAGGATTACAATTGTAGTGTTTCGTTTGTGATACAAACTTTATATCGACAGCTGTCTCTTATTTTCTTGTTGTTAAACACTTAAATGATTATCAGCTGTATTTGAAACTTTTCGTCATTTTCGGGGGATGTCATGACGTAATTCGATTCGAAAGCAAAACTGTTTGAATTTATATTCAGTCTTTCGAATCGAATTACATTATAAGATAATATAGAATTGATTTTTTAATCGATGAAAATAGTTAAGTGCAATTAATTGATTTAAAACTAAGGTAAAATCCTTTTGCTAAAGCAAATGAATTTTATAGCAAAGCAAGAATAAGTGTTTTAAAAAATTAAAAAATTTGTTTGCGTTTTGTACACAATTTATTTTAAATTATTTGTATTATTCAAATTATTCGAATAATTCACAATTATTATATTCTTGTTAGACCAATCAATTGAAGTGTTAACAAAATGTGTTTATTTTATATGCCGTCACTAGCATATTTGTAAAACCAAATTGAAATGGTTTAATCCAAAAATGATTCCAAAAAATGGAAAACTGTAATGAAAATAGAAATAAGTTATTTTTTATGTTTTTATTAAAACATTTTAAACCATTAATTAAATGTTGCTTTTGGTGGATCTTTAATTAATGAAGTTCAAACAAAAAAGCATTAATTTTTATATATGAGTATGTGATTTCTTCTCGTTTAGAAGCAATCTCCCAAGTAAAGAAGTGGCAAATATTTACATTTGAAAACACTTAAGAAGAAAGGCTAAGATCATTTTTCAAAATCACGCTAATACATTTTATATGAACATAAAGAAAACTACCACTTGCTTTTATCAGCTGTTCAGGGTAGTACAACATATTGAAAATATTTTATAATGAAAAAAAAAAAAAAATAAAAAAAAATTACAGCGTTCAACGTCGTACAACTGTTTGAACTGCCAATTTGTATATTAAAGATATTGGGCAGGTGTAAGAAAACTATATATTGAAAGAAGACATTTTTATTGTCAGATGCACTTTAAATAAATGACAGTAGCACCAAAGAATTGTGTATTGTTGGCAACACTTTTAATCTGAAAGTATCGCTTGATAGGGAAAAGCAAAAGTTCACTTTCACAAAACGAAAAAGTTGGATAGTGACATACAAGTAAAAAAAATATGGAAAACGGTTGACCCTAAAGGTTATCCCTGTAACTTCCCGGTAATTTTAACACCAAAACTGTCGTAACCTGGTGTCTTATCCTATTTTATGCTTTTGAGCTCCTCGAGCTAAGCCACTATTATTTTAATTTTCAAATCAGCCGACTCCTATGTGATTGATGTAGTTTTCAGTTAGTATAAATTTCGGAACTTTCGAAAAAAATCCCTTATTTTCGAATCTTTTTGATCGCGATATCTTGCGAAAATATTAACCAATTTTTACTCGGTTTGCGGAATAGAACGGTGAAGTCGTTAAGAAGTTATTCTAAAAAATCCAGCTTGAAAGTACTTTTTTCAGAGTTGTTTTGAGATATCTTGAATTCTGCTGGTTCGAATCGGTTCAATTAACAGGAAAGTTCAGGAATCCCCACCTGTTTGATTCGGTTCAGCCGTTCAAAAGTTATAAACTGGTCACATACTTACACACACAGACATAGTGACGGGTTCGCAGAATTAGTCAGAGAAGCTTCCTAGGACCTACAAAGTGGAGATCTGATGAGAAATCAATAACTTCACGATGTGAAGTGAATAAACAAAATGAAGCGAAAAATTTATTGAATTTGTTCAATTATTTTTCTGCTCTTTTAATCTTAACAATCTCTGCCATATATTTTCTATCAAATGCTCTGATCTGGCAACTCTCTCCATGCAATAATCTGACAACCTTGTGAACTGAAAATTTCTGTTGACTGATAAATTTGTTGGACAATTCGCTAGCAATGAAATTGTAAGTATTTCTAAAGTCGCCGGACCTGACAGGTGGCCATTTTTCATTGTCAGTAAATTGCCTCATCTCTCAATATTGTTCCATATCTTCAGGCAATTTAAATTAAACATTATTTGTTTCTTAACGTTTTGTTGTGTTAAAAAAAAAGAAATCCAATGATCATTGATCACATCGCGCGGTTTTCAGAACGTGCTAAGAGGCGCTTTGCGTTTTTCAAACTGCAAGTGATTTGCAAACAGTGCGTTTTCGGGAATAACGACGTTTAAGTCGACCATGATTTAGGCGTTGGGCTTCATCGGATCAAGTTGATTATCAAGGATCTTGAGAGATTATAGCACTCTGGTACATTTATAAAAATGCAAGTGTATACGAATTTTTGTCCACGATGCGACGACATGTCCCACTCTATGACAAACCGGACCCATCCTTATTAAAAATTCCTTTGTTAGTTGGCTTGTGAAAGTAAATATTAATGCACACGTCCAACACACACCTCTTTTTTTTCGTTATTTACAACAAAAAGAAAAAAAATAAGGCGAATAAAATTTATTGCAACATTGTCTTAACCAAAATGACTAATAACTCCTCTTTCGTCGAAGTATCTTGAAATGAATTAAAAAAAAATTTATTTTTGCAAAAAAAAAGAAGAAAAATGAGAAAGAAACAAAAAAAATATATATATGAAACACACACGACTGTTCAGTAGGCAGTTTTATTTTAAACAACTAAAATTATCACCATTTCTATTCCCTTACATCCTTCATTTCTTCCTTCTTTTTTTCCAAGTTATTTTCATAATAAATATAAATAAACCCACATCTTGTGTGAATGTTTGCCAAGAAGTTGAAATAGGAGTTGGAAGTAAAATAAACAAAAGTTCTCCTACCCGTGGAATATTATTTAAGTTAAATGTGTGTGTGTGTGTGTGTGTGTGTGTGAGTGTAAAATAATTCTAGCTCTTTAATGCTAATATTATTATTATCTCTGCGCAAACCTTTCCTTTTTTCGCCTCCTTTTTGTAATGTGGTGATTAAATTTAGTCATTTGTCATGTTTAAATTTATAGAGGATCCACGCACAAGTCGTGCAAATCTAGACACTCGCTGACTGATTTACTTCCATTGAATAGTTTATAAATACATATATATTTTTATATATTTTAACATCATGAGAAAGAAGACTTTGTGTGCATGACTTGTCGTGGGGGTTTTTATGAATGTAGGAAAACAAAGTAGGAAGTTTGTTTGTGGTTTTAACAAAAGGTAAGCTTCTCGCGAAAAAAGGAACTTTCAAATTCTGGCAAAATAATATGTATCTAGAAGAATAAAAAATTAATTGTGGAAATGATTAGCCAGGATTTCACATTGGAGATTTGACAGCTCCAGGCAGTAGGTTGTGCTGTAAAACATTTAAATGTTTGATTAAAAAAAAATTTCAAGTTGTTAATGCAAATGGGTAACGCAAAACAAGTTGTTGTAACTTCCTTTATTTGGTTCCTGTAAGCAAACATGAAGCCTTACAAAATAACTAAATAATAATTCTGCAATCTATACATCTATTGATTTTGAGGTTCTTGTTTTCCAACGGAAGTAACGAAGCCTTTTAACAGTTGATTTCCACACATTATTATAACGTTTCAACTACCCTCGTATAACCATGTTGGTTTAAACCATTTACCATTGAAAACTTTTGCATTGGTATAAGCTTAATAAAAAAAGAAAGAACAAAGCAACAAAGCACAATCACTTGACAACATTGTCAAGCCTCGTGATAGAAACACTTATAGTACTGCCTCTCTTCTCTTAATGTTTTAAGTTTTGCATTTTGTTAAACTTTTTGTTTAACTTCGCTGCAAGTCATTAGTTCAAGCTTTTTAGTCGGATAGTTTTTCAGTCATTTGGTTTTCCTCCTATGCAAGCAAACACTTGCAAATAAATAATATAAACCATTTATTTTTCCCCTATGAAGTACATAATTGTGTCCATAATAATCCTTTCAGAAGAGGCTATTATGTGTTTGAATAGTGAGGTTGCCAGCTGTACCGACTTTTGCGGGATTGTATCACGCATGGCATTTTTGATATGAATCTATTTCTATGAATCTTTATCTTCATACAGAGAGCAAATGTTTAATAAATTAATTGAAAAAAAAATCTTAAATAATTCATATTAAATGCTTGTTATTCTAAATACATACGGCGCTTTCGTTGTTGGAAAACATGTAACATGTTTTCACTTCTTTTCTAGAAAGTTGCATTTTGTAGCAGTTTTAAAACAAACTTATTTTTCGTAATTTATCTGATTCTATTGCTGATTTTCATAAGATATTATATTTGTTGCTTTAGAAAACACAATAAACAGAAATACAAATGTTGGATTAATTTCTAATCCTTTCAGTATTTTAAAATGTTTTAATACTGTCCTTTTCTTTAAAAAAGTGTAAGAAATGTTGCATTATTTTGTAGGGGAAAATATCTATAGACTCCAGCAGACTACTGGCTACAATATGTTAAAATTAAAACATGCAAATATATATTTATGGTGACTGCAGGTTGTTGTCTTTGATAATTTTGTCAGTTGATATGACATCCATTCTTACATACTTTTAAATAGATTTATTTATTCTACAGTTATATAAAAGCTTTCAAGTTGTTGTATTTTTATAATATTGAGAGAAGTTTATTACTTTGTTTTCGGCATCAGTAGTGATGACAAAATTGATGCATTCTTTTTCAGTAACGCCTGCATCATATTTTATATAAAATTGAAGTTTATTGTTTTAACTTTTATAATAAATAATATCAGAAAAGTTAAAAAAGAAATCATTCACACTTGTTTTTCCCTTTAGTTGACATATATCTGGTACACATCGGGAAGAGGTATCGCTAAAAATATATTTTCATAAGTTTTAATCTGATATATTGTATATTTTGTTCCTTAAAAAGCCACACTAACTAGACATGGCGGGCAGTGAAACTTCAAGCTTTCTTAAGGTTTTTAGGATTTTTGTAAAACGAGTCCTTTTTATTTCCAGAGTTGGCCGTAAAATAAAGAAAAATATGTAAAGTTGCATCTCTGATATATAAATTAATTTTTGCAACAGATATTTAATTATGTGGTTATATAAGTTGGAATAATAAATTGATTTAGATATTAATTTTTTGCTACAATATTAGCACTTTACAAAGTTTAATATAAAAATTTTAATGAAATTTAAATGAAATATTTAGATGTAAACTTTAGAATCCTCTGGCAGGAACACAAATCGTTTAGATTTGTGTCAAACTTGTTGATGACTCGCAGATTATTGAAGCTTTTAACTTTTTTATATATTCAAATAATTACAGGCCGACATAATCTGAGCTGCACTCTGATAATCGCAATATTATATGTTTGCGCAGCGTCGTTCCCCTAGCTTCTTCCTGCTTATAAATGTTAAGGCACTAGAAGAGGCTGACGTTCGACAACTAACCGGAGGTTGGTCGAATGTAAATCGCTCAACGTTGTTTAAATGCTAATCAAACTGTGAGCTAATCTTCTCTGTTCAAAATAAATTGTAGGAAAATTTATGGCATAACATATAATACAGACACTTATGCTATATTTAAATTTTAATCACTGCTGTTTATCATAATAATAATTCTTATTTTTTTTATTATTATTATTATAATGATTATTATCATTATTTTTATATATTTTATAACTAATTATATTGTTTTCTTTCGTTTCGTTTCAGGTATGTAAAAATTTTCTACAAGGATGTTGGTTGTATGAAATGTTGTTATATGTGCAGACTTATTTTATTTTTGCAGCTGTTGGTTGTAGTGAAAAGATTAAAAAAAATAATTTAATACGAATGTTTTTTAATTATTTAAAATGTTGTATTTTACTTCATTTAATTTATGGGCGATACGATGTTTGTGATTGTCCCTCCGTAATTAATCACAGTTTTTTACCGTTTGCCAAACTTTTTGTTGCAGCTTTCCTCTTTCGCCGGTATTAACAATTAAACATATTTTATTTTATATTAAATTTAGTTTTATACGATAATTGTTCGAAAAGTATTTAATGAATAATTTGAAAGCACAAGGGAAAGTCTAAATCATCTTTTAAATATTCAACTCACACAGCAGAGCAGAACAGCTGTTTTCGAAAGCCGCCAGAGTTTCATAATCAGTACCACTTATTAGGTGGTTCAATTGAAAGTGATAACAGTTCCTATTTACACCAATTTTATTATAAAAAAGCATACGAAAGCTCTGTCAAACCGAGGGTGTAACATAGTTTTGTTAGTCCCTGTGTTGCCGTATGATAATTTTTTTTCATGTCCTATTTTTTGCATTTTTTGTTCCATGTTTCTTAAGCCGAACTTTTTTAGTTTGAATTTTCTTAAGTACATTTAAATAATTTTTATATTACATCCCACTTTTTGGAGGGTTCCTAAGGTGTAAGAGAATAGTCTAGCCATATCCTGCCCAATTTTTTAAACAAAATTTAGAACTTAATATGATGTTCTTTGCTTGAGTTGTATATTTTCCCCAGTAGCAGCCACATTCTATCCAAAGTTTCCTGTTTTGTGCGGAAAAATATTATTTCGTTTATTTAAACGACTTTTTCGTAGGGATTTTATTAAATAAACAAATGATTGCTTTTAATATAATTAACGAGAGCATTTTTTTCAACAATTCTACTTGCATTAAATTATGCACGAAAATACGACTATTAAAGAAAGAAAAAACAGTTTAAAGCGAAAAATCCGAAATGAGTTTAAGAGTTCCATTAAAATCGAGCGTTTAACGAAAGTAAGCCATTAAATACTTTTTGAAATGTGTTTTTGTTTTCTTCGAAAAACATTATTATATCCGTTGTGCATAATTCTAATTGTCCTTTTTTCGATTTGAATAACCTGCAAAGTTAAGGTGTTTCTATGATAAAAAAAAAGAAAATATTTTATTTATATAAAAGAAGGACAGCAACCTCTTTTCATTTGCATTGTTATTTATAAATTTGAATTAATATAAACACATAAAAACACTAACCATCCGGTCACGCGATATTTGAATTTAGTTTTCTAAATTTAACAAGATAAAAAGTGCTGTTATTGTTGCTGCAATTGCTGTTGATGGACTCACATACTAGAATTTAATTTAAAACGTCATTTAATGAATAAAGAGAACAATGAACTTTTCATGAAACTAGTGATAAAAAACGTTTTATTGAATATATTAAATAAAGAAAACATGGTTTCATCAACCGTACGAAAGAACAGCATTTTTGCTGTTTTAAAATGATTTGGAAAATCGAAACATTGAATAACTTTCTTGGCTTTAAAACCAGCGTTGTCAGCTCGGCGCTTTTCGCTCCTTTTTTAGTGCTTTTTCGATTCAGTATCATGAAAATGTTTGTTTAATTATTTTTGGTGCTTTCTTAGTCCCGACGGTGGAACTAGAACCTAAAATTGAAGTTGAATTTTGTATATAAAGAAAACTAAATTTCTATAAACAAGAATTGTTATGCAAGTCATTTGGGAAATTTTTTTTGAAAGGGGAAGTTTACTGTGACAAAGTCGTTTCAATTTTCCTTTACGGCTCCCTTCATTTCATAATAAAAAGGCGGCCAATTTCAACTATGCGATGAGAAAAGAGCATCTAATTCTCTGATCTCGCCATATTTCCTTACTTTTGTGGAAGTGGTAGTAGCAAGTGTTGGTAACCCTAGTAAATACACACGAGCACTGATGATGGGAACAGTGCTCTCGCTTTTTTTGGTATTGTGTGGTATATCTTATATTTTTCAAAAGCGAAAAATATCTTCACAAAACATATAAAAACCGGAAAGTTAGTGGCTTTACCTCGTTTTGAAAAAATCGATTTCTCATCAGATCTCGACATTTTGAGGGCCTAGAAAGCTTCCCTGATTAATTCTGAGAACCTGTCACTATCGCTGTGTGTATGTAGATATGTGTATGTATATGTGTGTATGTGTCCCGCTTTGGAACTTTGGACCAGCTTGATCGATTTCAACCAAACTTATGGCGTTCTAAAGGGTTCTACTGAACTTGGATTTCTTGTCAATTTGAACCGATTCGAACTGGTAGATTTCAACAAATATAGAGATAGAGAGATATAAAAATAACTAAATTATGTGTAGAAAATTTTATTAATCGGTCTATAAAGTTCCTTAAATAAATTTTATATCATTTGAAAGGTCTGATTTTATGATTTTCAAATCTTTTAAAGAACTGGGAATTCTATTCAACGAAATTATAGTGCTTTTAAGTGCCTAAAGTTCTTTAATATAATTAATATATATATTAACGCAATAAAAGATCGCATCGGTGGGTGCCGCTAAAACAGACTAACGGAAGGTGCTGTGGGTTGAAGTAGTAGAACTGTTTGTTTAAGTAGTAGAACTGTGGGTTTAAGTAGTAGAGACTACGATGCGTTAAGTCTCGAGTTCGTCACTCAGTCATGAATATGGCGTCGAATTTTTCTGATCTTTATTAGTGCAGGATTGTATTAAGTGTTGTCGGCTTGTCTAGGTGACGAAGGCATAGCCTTTTCGCTGAATATTACCGACAGCGATTAACTCTGCCATGTAGTAAAGTGCAGAATACAGCACCCACCTTCGTCGTTACCTGTAGCAAAAATTATTCACCGACGAAGTCAAAAACAGCTACAATGAAAATCTCTATCCTCTTATCTCTCTTCATCTGTCCTTTTAACACTGTCCCCTCCTTTCCCAGTCCCAGCGGAATGCATTGCATATGTAGGGGACATCCCCAGAGTGCTGGAACTACTAATAAAACAAAAGTATTGAAATATGTATACATATATCCAAAACTTGTTGAACTTTTTTATATTTAGTGAAACATGTTGTTTGAATTTTAAATAACTCAAAACCTGACAAGTTGACATGACTGTTTTCTTTTTATATAAAATTTTTCTACAAAGTTTCACTTCTATATAGATATTCCAAATTTCATATTAATATCTAATCTGAAGCAAGTGTTACTAATTTTGTCTATTTAAAATTACAATAATTCACACTCATCTCATGCTAGAGTGGCCTTCTCTTTTTGAAGTATCGTGTTATACAGGGGTTACCTGTGGTTGAAAAGGAACATGGGAGCAGCAGTGGCCACATTTCTATTGCCAACAATATTTTGTTACAAACAAAGTTTTATAAGCAAAATGTAAGTGTAAGTTGTTAGTTGATATGTCGGCGGTACTCCCCAATTCCATCTCCCATAACGTGCAAAATTTCATTAGAATCTCTTTAAGTAGACGTGATTATTTTCTTTATATGGGCGCGGCATTGGACATAAAAAGTGTACTGCCTGGGAACATGATGTTCTTCAATTACTTCGGACGATTTGATATACGTGAATAAATTACTTTGAAATGTCTGAAGGAATTGTTAGTTAAAAGAAAGAAAATGTTACAGAAATGTTTTAGGTCACATGACGATGAAAGTGTGAACTTAATAACTCTATTTTCATTAAAAATAACTTTTAAGTAAAATTAATTATTTTGGAATACTTAAATACTTGTAGTTGCATGGAAAACAAATTGCTAACAATAGCAATTTTTTCTTCTCTTAAAGAGTAGGTGGGTGTCTGGCGCATTAAAATAATAATTATGTACTTTGAAAATATTTCTTTACATTCGTAGAAAGACATTGAATAAATTTAAACAAACAAACAAACAAGAAAAAACTCGTATGGCAACATTGATCAACGATGCGAAGACTGTTTTTAATGTCACTTAAAAAATGAAACAGTTGTTGCACAAAAAATCAGTGATTTTCCAAAGCAAATTAAAAAAAAGTGTTATTGTATGTTTTTTTTTTTAACAATATATATTTAACTTATTTCTTCTTCTTCTTCTTGTAAAACTAATCATGACCATATTTGTCAATCTTTTATAATGAATGAAAAGATAAGATTGAAAATAATACGCACGAAATATTTATAAATACTCACTCTATGGTTATTCAAACAAATTGAAAGTGAATTTGAATTTGAATCCAATTTTTGAATAGTCAGTCTATCGCCATAAATGGTTGTCGTTACTTAACCAATAATTGTAAGTAGACTTAAAAAAAAAGAACTATGAATCAAAGAAACTAAATTTTAGGAAAATAAATGAAAACGCTCTAGCCAAGCTGTTGTTGATTTTTGCTTTGATTTAACAACAAACATTTAAAGATTTTAGATAATAATTTGCTCAAATTCACTGAACACTGAACAAACGGCACACATGTTGTGCGATAAAAATTAATATGACCATTTAAAGTCAATTAGTTTAATATCATAGTCTGCTCTATATTCGCAACAAATTTACAAAGATTGACCGACAATACACGTTGTTAGTTGATTTTAATATTATTTGTAATTAATATGTAATAACACTGAAGCTCGAATTTAAGTCAAGGAAGAAACAAATTCTAGTCTTAAAGCGTTAGAGGAAATTGATGATAAATTATTGAATCGAAAATAATTACCCAGTGAAGGGGTTCTGTCTGAAAGTGGACACCTTCTCGCATCGAAAAAATCGTTGTCATTCTGTGAATTACAGTGGGATAAGAGAAAATACTTGAATTTGTATTAAAAATGTTTTGTAAATAAATTTGCAAAGTGGTGGGGTATAGATTTCGACGGATTGATCGACGATGTTGTCAATCCGAATTTTGTCCGTTACCGTGACTGACTGTACACAACCACGGAAAATTCTTTAGAAGAACTGTAATCCTGTACAGTTGCCTGAAAAAAAAAGAAAACTCTTGAAAGGGTATAAAAGATCAGTAGTCTGGCAGCACCTGAAAAAATTCCCTACTCAGAGCTGCTTTGCAACTGAAGAGGGAATATATATTTTGGGATAAATCCTATAACAATTAACGCAAACATAATTTTTATTTCAGGCAGGCGTATGTTAAGACTATCAAGAATCAAATATTCGAATACGACAACTGGAAGAAAATAACACATCTTATTTCTTTTCTTGTCGTATTACTAAAGGGTCTTCCGAACTTTGAAAGCTGATAAGGGTAATTTTGCTGAAGCTACAACTGTCAAATTAATTGTCATGTATTCAGACTGTTTCGGTAAATCACCGTGGGCGGATATGACATTCAACAACACGTGCAAATAATAAAATTGTTTTATCAAAATGGATATTCCGTTCGGAAAAAATAAAGCGACCATTTTACGGTCGTCATAAACATCGTAGCGAAATACACCGCGGCTTAAAATGTCGCCGTTGTTATTTAATTCGATTCGAAACGCAAAATGTTAAAAAATTTATACTCTTAATATAGAGTAGGTTAGGTTAGGTTGTTAGGGCCATTGCCTAAGCAATGCACTTGGGTCCGTTGATTCGGTCCCGTTGTGATACCCTAAAGCAAGGACCACTCACGAGTCGTCCTCTGCCGCATTAAGCGATCCCGTGGACCTTAGGAAGCCCGATATTCTAGTCAGCTTCAGACTCGCCAGGCTGTCCAAGTCCGGCAGGAAGCTGGAGCGCAGCGTCACTGCCCTTAAGCCGCCCAGGGCAGGACACTGACATAGAAGATGGAGTACTGTTTCTTCCTCCTCTTCATCATTACAACTTCTACAGAAGTCATTGTATTCTAGACCCATCCTTCTCGCATGGGTCCCAAAGTTACAATGTCCAGTTAAGACATTGACAAGTTGGCGAATTCGTATCTTGTTGAATTTTGAGAAGGTCGCGTGTTCTGCGTGGGTCATAGCGGGGCCATGTGGCCCTTGCCACACGACAGTTGGTCATGTTATCCCACCTTAATTGAGCGAGTCTATATGATTCACACTGAACCAAGAACTTGCCTGTGAAGTGACAGATCATAGAGTCATCCATCTCTGTCCCTTCCCTGGCAATTCCATCAGCGATGAGGTTGCCAGGACAGTCGGAATGTCCCGGTACCCAAACAAGTGTTACCCTCGAATGTCTCGCTATCTCATTTAAAGATAGTCGGCATTCGACCACAGTTATGGATGTGCTGTACACACCATTGATAGCAGAGATGGTCGCCTTGCTATCGGTAAAGATATAGATATCGTTCGATATCCTATAATACCTCAGCCATCTAGCTGCACGAGCGATAGCAGAAATTTCGGCTTGCAGGATGCTGCAACCGTCCTGAAGCCTAAATGAAGTTCTTACGTTAAAGTTCTCCACGTAGAAACCTCCGCCTACATTGGTTCCCCTCTTGGATCCGTCAGTGAAGACTCTAACGGAATCTGCGGGATAATATAGAGTACCGAGAGCTTTGTCTTTCGAATCAAATTACGTAATAAAGTGTGTGAAATTTATTCAGGCTCCTATACTTGTCCCATTTTAGGAAATCTCTCTTCAACACTATTTCACTTTTTTCAATAGTGGCATCCAGTACGGGCTTGTTTCTATATACATGAGCCGTAACATGGCCAAACAAAAAATTGTCCAAAGATGCACTATTTAGGCCGCAAACTGAAATAAACTGTTCATCCAACTCGCCCCTCAATCGGACCATTGTATAGCGAGCTGAGTGACATGTGGCACCGTCTTGTTGAACCCTCATGTCAGCCAAAACCAATTCTTCTGTTTTGAGCAGAAGTAAATGTGTTCGCCATTCACAGTAACGATCCTGCCATTGTCGTCAAATGATGCCACCTTCCCAAAGGGGTAATGCAGTGGCACTTTTTGCAATGACTGGGTAGTATTTTCAACAAATACTGCTATTTAACTTGGTCACGTGTCCATTCAAACAGAAATGAGTTTCATCGCTGAATACAATGTTCAGACTTTCGATCAAACGGACATTTTTTAGCAACAGCATGCTACACCAAAAACAGTATTGCCAAAAAGCGGTTCTTAAAAAATCACCCTTTATTCTTTACGTACGTCGTTTTATATATTTATATATTTTTGAATATTAAATAGAAGTAAAACTCAGTCCTTGTAGTTGAGATTACTTAAGGGATACAAAATGTACAAATAATTTATTTTTATTGCATGAGATATTAATAGAAAATCACATAAATTTAAACCCACAATAAAAGGATATATTCAATATATACATATATTAATTTTTTGAATGTCTATCTAAATTTATTTATTATTATATCTTCAATAGTATCTTTATCAAGATTTTCAATCATGAAGTTTATGATAATTATTATTAAAATAAAGCTTAAGTTCATATATATCAACTGGCAGTCAAGCGTTTAATTAATTCATTTACTAAACGAAAAATATAGAAAGAACAAAAAAACAAAAGAACTCCAGACAAGATCAGTGAGCCACTTCTTCCGCCGAGCTCAACCGAAAAGGCAAAAGAATATTAAGAATTAATTGTATGTACATGATTTTTAACGCAGCCACACATACACATACAGAGTCTAGCAGCAGCGCTACAACACTTGCATGCACTAAATTTTTTTGATTAAGATAATGTTTTTTAAATTAATTGAAGTTATAAATGTGAATAAATTACAGAAACAGTTTTGAGAAAAATTAAGATGAACAAAAAACACTATCTACTCTAATTTAGCAAATATGATAAAAACTCTTTAAGACGAGACGAGTATTAATCAAAACGTTTATACCAGGAAATGCAAGTGAATAAAAAATAAAACTAAAGATACTTTTATTTAGTTCAATAACCGGCCAAATACAAAAACATTTATGCATGTACTAGACAGAGACGATCACAATAAAGAACAGAATGTGAAATAAAAAAAAAGACTGAAAATGTGTTCACGAGCCAACAATTTCAATTAATTTCTCAATCATTAACATGCAATCTTTTCAATTGTTGTTTTTCTTTATAATTTATTTGTTGAAATTCTTTGGAAAATAATTTTGTTTCTTTTTGCTTATTCGCCAAAATATGTACATAAACAGCCTGCCATAAAAGTATCCTTAATTTAACAGTCTTTATGGCTTTTCTCGCCTTGTTTTCTTCTCTAATATGGCCATCACATTTATTTTTGCATAAAGACTTGTGTGCATATGCATAAGATTTATTTCACATTAAATTAATATTTTGATAGCAATATTTTTTCTTCTCTTCACTGACTCACTCACTCACTCACCCAGACAATAAAATTCGCATTCATTCAGTGATTATTTATGCAAAACTTGTACTATTCCCGGCAAAATAACAGGCCGCGAATTAAAATTCAAGTCTAGTTTTATCCAGCAAGAAAGAAAGAAAACTCTTTTGTTTAATTTGAATTTTTTTTCTTGTGTCCAACAAGATCAATGGCAGCCAAGAATGAATGACGGTGCCAATGATTGTAGTGCTATAGAAAAAGGGAGTTTGATGGACAGATAATTAATTTGTATACTCGCGTTAATAGTTGTTAGTTTTTAATATTTATTTTTTATATTGTTTTCAAGCTTTAAATATATTTATTTGGTTGTTGTGGGTTAAAATAATCCATTTGCCTGCTCCTCTAATCGCCACTAATCCCAACTCATTGCTAGTTCTTCAATCCGCTAGAAATGAGATTTACTACATTGTGAAAATAATAAATTTGAAAAAAAAAATTGTTAGAAACACAACAAGCTAAACGCTCCACTCGCTTCGTATCGAGTTAAGTCTCAGTGTTGTCGTTGGATTATTTTAATCATGTTGTCCTATTTTCAAATGGCAACACAGGGACTTAACAAAAGTGTGTTACCATCCTTTATCATAATAAATAGAAATGGTTACCATAGTGCTGAAGATGAAAGCGTAGCGGCTTTCGAAAACATGTTCTGCTCTGCTGTGTAAGTTGAATATTTAAATACTGACTTTCAACTTTTTCTAATGCCAAACTAAAAATTTAAGTATTAATTTAACGTAAAACAATGTTTAAAGCAATTTATATAAATTTGTATTTGATATATTCCAGAAATTAGAAATTATTGTATTTTATTTTCTATTGATTGCTACATTATATTATTCAGTCAGATGTTCAATCGAATAGGGAAAATATTAATCGTAGGTAAATATGTAGTGGATTAAACGAATTTGCGCATCAAATATAGCATAAATAAATATCTTCTGTGTTAATGCATCAACAATTGTTAAGAGCAGTGATTCAGAAAACACCCTCTAAAAATTTTCTAAATGTAAACTTGCCCTTGAAAAGTAACAAAAAAATATTTCTACCGTGATTCTCCCTTAAACAACACAAAATCTCCTTAATTAATGGAAAAATCCCTAATCTGGCAATTAATCTCTAATACTCTTTGTCTTAATCTCTAAACATTTTGTCCCCAGAAGGGAGAAGCACACGAGATGCAGCTGTTGGTTACGTCAAATAAAAGTACATGACACAAGTACATAAAAAAGCATTTCATTTTTATTCTGCTCTTATTTTTAGTAAATAAATTTAATATGCAAATTTTCAACACAATGTAATTAATACATACATTCATGTTAGCGGCTCGTGATTGATATTTATATTTACGATACACGTAGAGCACACCTTTTTGAAAGTCTAACGAGGTCTCAGTGCGAGCATTTCAATAAATAGTTCAAATAATTTTAATTACGTATTTCAATTGAAATTATGTGCATACAAGCCAACAAGTCTTCGGGGCTCTTAAGCTGGATTCACCCATGGTTTCAGAACGATATTGACGTTGGACAACATTTTTAGTTTTTTGGGAGTATGCTCTGAAGCGATTCACCCACTTCGCGCATTTGTTCTGCAACATCAAGGCTACCATGTGAAATAATCTTGTAAACTATGTGTGTGAGTTTTACAATTGGGCAATATCACTATTTATTTAATTTTATTTATAACAATATTCACCAGTTATATATCTTTTAATACAAAACAAATGCTCCGTATTTTATTATATACACAAACAATACGAAACAAGTGTGTTGTTATACATACAAAAGTATAAAACAAGTTCTGTATTTTACTATTCATATGTACATATAATATGCTGTGGCATCTCAGTTCTACTTCACTTAAGAAATTAAACTTTCTGGCAGCGCAGTTGAAATGTTTCGGAACGTGAATTAAAATTAAACCAATTCAGGTTCCGAAACACGTTACTCTCTTTCGCTCTCACTCTCTAAAACAGAAACGTCAAACTACATATAAAAAAAACATGTTTCCGAACGTGAAATTCGTTCTGAAACCATGGCTGAAGCCAGCTTTATTCACGTTCGAGTGCAATACATGAATCAAAAAAATTGGCAACAAGTATATCATACTTGGATAGATTTGCCTACAAACTGCCTACAAACTGCCTACCGTTAATCGGTAGGCAGTTTATTAATACAAAGAAAATTTTGAAGATTAATTCAGGAGACCTCATTAAACTTTTAAACCATCCAATGAGCAACTATTAACATTAAAAATCTTGATTTGCTATCGTGATTGGGAGCTAATTCACAAACAAACAATATGGCATCGCCAATATTTATTCCCTTTTATTATACTATAACTAAATAAATTAATAACAAATTTTTCAATGAGAAGGGAAGATATAATTTTTAGTTTGTTTTTAAGGTGTAGCCCTACTGAATTACCCTTTTGAGAGGAAGTGTTAAAAAAAATTTATTGATGCCCAATTTCCCTCCAACAATACAACAGGTATCGAAATCCATCTTTCTTCAACTCGTAACACTCCTGGAATCTGCAAATAATATTGACTTATAGGCAAATGCCTTGGTATTTGTAATATTACGTTGGCACAATAGCGAGTCCGATGCACATCTGTCGCAATCTCTTTGTGTTTCGCTTCTGCTCTTCCAGTTAATCAACGCCATCCATATCATGAAGTCTGTATATTCTGTTCATACAGAAAATCGGTATTTTTTACTTCTACACAAAATCTATTTTCTTTTCCTTTTTACTTATAATATACTGATAAATAAATCACAATAGATGATTTTATTACCAAGTAATTCACAATAGCAGGTACATTTACTCCCAAAATATTCAAGATACCGAATTGTTGGAATGGGAATTACATGTTTTCACCCCTATCGCGAACATTATGGGAATGATATGTACGGGGGGAAAACGTAAATTCCCATTCCCAACAATTCGGTATGTTTTCCCCCGTACATATCATTCCCATAATGTTCGCGATAGGGGTGAAAACCTGTAATTCCCATTCCCAACAATTCGGTATCTTGAATATTTTGGGAGTAAATGTACCTGCTATGAATTCCTTTTCTGCTTACTTCGATTAATCAATTAAAATATAACCTCTTTTAATTAGTCCAGGGACTAGGCGATTAAAACAGAAGTCCGACTCTTTGAATACCACAACTTTAAAATTTTGAAATTTAAAAGCAGCTTAATGAAAATCGATAAAGGAAGTTTTCTCTCAGGAATAAAGTATAGTTAAATGGAATTTTCACACAAATAACAAGAACGATATATAAAAACTTGCATCATTAGCTCTGAATATAAAACTTTTGAGTTAAGACAGTATTGCAGTAAATGAGCGAAATGTATTCAAAATCTTTTCAAAGAAAAGAAACTTTATGTAATTTATTTTTAATAAAACAGATTTCAAACTCATTTCAAATATTGTGAATATGAGGATAAAATTAAAAATGAGTTTGTAAGGAAAATTTTTCGTTAATATTTTTTTAAAATAGATTTGAAATACATTTTATTTTTGTATGAATGAAAGATTTCGCGAAATGGAAAACTGTTCAGATCATTAAATAGTAATTCTTTTGCTGCATAAGTAAATAATTAGTTTTAGTAAAGATTCCGTTACATGAAATTTAATATTCACTTTTCCTTTATGAAGATCTTAAAGTTGTGAGCCCTGAACGTAATCACCCAACTGGTCACTTTACCACCACTGAATTTATATTAAAACAGATGTTAAACGCATGCGCACACTTTGATGACAGCGCACGTGTTGGTTATTTTCCACACAAAACGGTTGTCTTAGCTCTTTTTAAAATTTAACGCATAACACTTTCACAATTTACATTAATCAGACACACATTAACGAAATGCGAAAAAATGCGTTGAAAAATTACTTTTTTCAACCCCAAAAACAAAGCATTTTTCAAAGCAAAATTAAGGACAGGAAGGGAATGAATGGATGATTATTTATTATGTTCACTCGTACTTGTTTTATTTTTATTTGATTTATCAAACAGTTGCCCAATATTTAATCAGCAATTGAGATGAGCTGAAAATGTTTTCGTTGAGAGGAGGGTTTCATCCGTAGCATGGGCCCTTGTGGCGTTGTTGTTGCTACGAAAGACAGAATGCAGGCATTTAAAAATAAATAATTTTTAAAAATAGGAACATCCTCAAAAGAACAACTCAAATAAACAACTTCAGCACGTTTGTTTTGATTCTGCATGCTTGCGGGAATATATTATTTCTTGCTGCATTCACTTAATTGTGCGTCCTCAATCGGTCCCTGAGCAGTGCCAAATACATTTATTTTTGTGACGAGAAAATGTTACAAATCTTCGAAATATAAATTCTTATTCGCATGTGTGTGATTAAAATGCAGCCCTTTGACAAAATTTGGAACGTGTGTTGGTTTTTATTTAAACATTTTGCGAATCTTAAGGAAACTGCACCAAAAATCATTTACGTGTTTTCCTGAATTTCCTGACTAAACTCAGCACAAGTCAAGAGTAGAAACCACAATATTGAAAAATATTTTTGGTATAAAGTTGAAGTTCAGTGAATAAATTCCTGAAAATGTTTGGCAAACTGTGCTTTGAAATACATTTTAAAATAGAAACTCACCCGGAAGTTAATACAAAATAAATGAAAACTTTTTATGTCGATGCTCTTAAATTTTAGAAAAGTTTTATTTCTCAAGTTTTTATATGTTGACACATTTATTTTCTATTCTGGCGTTGTTATTCCGTAAACATGTTTATACTACTTTTAATAAATAATTTAAAATAAATTTCTATAAATTGAAATTGCATACCAGTGCAAAAGGGAGTGTTAAAAAAATCAACAATAACAATTAACCAAAATACGAATAAATATTTATGGCGAATAAATAAGTGGCAAATTACTCTTAATAGCTGGCAAATTGTAGACTACAAAACTTATGAACTTTGGTCGATACAATCGAAAAATTTTAAAAATAATAAAACAGTTTTGCAGACTTGAATGTTTCGTGTAACTTTAAATGATCACGCAACTCCTTGTTTGATTTATTTAAAATTTATAATTTTCGAATTAAATTTTGCACTGAAAATAAGTAGCGAATATGAAGGATGGATGTCCTAAATGAAATCTAGTTACTGGCAGGGCTCAAATAAGATTTAAAGCAAAATAAGATTTAAAACACCCAGAAGTTACTCAACTAATACTCTTATAAACACTAGGGTATTCAATTAATCGAGCCTTAGTGCTAATCGATTAATCGCTGCAATTAAATTATCCGAGGTAAACATTTAATCGAATAATATGCCAATAATTCAATAGTATTCGGTTAATCGAATAATTTTAATTTTGTCTTATTTAGTAGTTTCAAAATAGGAAAAAAAATCTTGTTTTTTAAATAAATTTTGTTTTTAAAAAAGTAACAACAATATAACATAAGAAACGGGTGATTTTTTCGGTGGCTTGTTGGCCCTCCAATACTTCTCCTCGTAAGAAACTTTAAATTGCCTGCGGAACTATTGTTGGTGCTAATCGATTAATCTCTGCAATTAAATTATCCGAGGTAAACATTTAATCGAATAATATGCCAATAATTCAATAGTATTCGGTTAATCGAATAATTTTAATTTTGTCTTATTTAGTAGTTTCAAAATAGGAAAAAAAATCTTGTTTTTTAAATAAATTTTGTTTTTAAAAAAGTAACAACAATTTAACGTAAGAAGCGGGTGATTTTTTCGGTGGCTTGTTGGCCCTCCAATACTTCTCCTCGTAAGAAACTTTAAATTGCCTGCGGAACTATTGTTGGTGCTAATCGATTAATCTCTGCAATTAAATTATCCGAGGTAAACATTTAATCGAATAATAAGCCAATAATTCAATAGTATTCGGTTAATCGAATAATTTTAATTTTGTCTTATTTAGTAGTTTCAAAATAGGAAAAAAAATTTCATATTTTTTAAATAAAAATTTTATTAAAAAAGTAACAACAATTTAACATAAATAAAGGGCCATCCACCAATTCTTTTCGTAAGAAACCAATTCTTTTCGTAAATTGCCTGCGGAACTATTGTTGGTAGCATTCCATAAGTATCGAGACATTTTAATTATAACTGGATAGTTATTACATAAATGAATTCGAAATTTTTTCCGAATCACTCTGTTAAAATTATATGTATGTTTAAAAATAATGATTTCTGATTCGAATCACATAATTACCAAACTGTGCCTCGTTGCTGTAACTGATGTGAGAACTTCTCGCATCGAAAATATTAAAGGCCCAACTATAATATGCGTAGGCTAGCTTTGGCTACTGTCAAAACTCCAGGAAAAGACTGTCAAATGCATAAGCGAACATTTGTGTGGCTATATTATACTTACACTCAGTTGTAAAGCAATGCACTTTTGCAAAAACTAATTTATAAATTAAATACATATATAAATACTTTCAATTTATACATACATAAATATATTATCACAAGTGGGTTATTACCAATTTAGAAAGTAATTTAAGAAATAAATTGGAAAGTACTACAATGTACAACAATGTATAACAATGTGTGCAAGTGGTTGGCAACACAAATACACTATAATATATATACAATAAACAAACGATAAACATTTAATGTTTCCATTAATTTTTGACATTATTTATTCAATTATCTGTAGAATTGATTTCGGCGTACATTAAAGCTTCTCTTGTGTGCACGTATCACAGTCTATGGTATGTGTGTATCTAAAAGTAATTATCAATAACAATTAACAAACAGTTGGCCTTACAAGGAAAGTGCGATCAGTTTCGCTCTATGCGTAGGAAAATTAAATTCAACGAAAAGTTAGCAAAGCAAATTATGGTTGTACACATTTGATTGCATGTATTCGCAAATTCGCCTGCGCTAGCGTACGCATATCATAGTTGGGCCTTAATAATTATGCTTGTCATGCTCTTTATTAAAGGGTGATCCATAGCATAATATGTTGATTCTCATAAAAGCCTAACAAAATTATAAATACATTAAGAAATATATTCTGACTTCTCCTGTGTTTCACGGAGTGACGATAATTTTTTCGATGCGAGAAGTTCTCACATCAGTTACAGAAACGCGGCACTGGTATTTAAAAAATCAGTAACGTTAATTTTATGATAAAATTATACGTCACATTATTTTGGCTGGGTGATTGTGGATAGCACGATGAAGTGGGATGGTAACACTGACTGCCGTGGCCCCTATACGTTGTCTTCTTCTTGGATGTTAAGAATAGATATTCAATTCAGTTATTTAAATGACTGTATTCTATTAATTGTAGTCATGCTGTCCATCTGTTTGCCAATTTATCGTGTTCTAGCTAGCATTTTTGTTGAGAACTATTAATTTTTTAACTAAATAGTAATTTTGATTTACATATTTTTGTTGGAAATCTTAAATAGAAATAATAAAAAGTGAAGCAATTTAATCTCTTTTTTTCTCGAAGTAAAGTAAACACTAATTAATTTAACAAGAAACAAAATTTATGCATGAGAATGGACAGAAGAAAGAAATACGAAGTTTATTTTAACAGTAAACAAACGTGGGTCAATATCAGTGTTACCAACGTCGGACAGTATAAAAACTCTGAGAAGATAAAAAATTTTTAAATTATAAAACGGTCTGAGTTATTTGATTGCTAATTCTGAATATTTCCAATAATGAAAGATTTCTAATTGTATAAAGGTGTAGAAAAATAAAATAGAGCCATATCGAATAAAAGTTGTTTGTTGGGTTTTGGTTTGTGTAAGTTTCATAGTCTACTACACTTATAGTAATTAATAGATTTGTTTAAGTTTTGAGGTTATTTTATATTAGTATATATTTCGATATATCGCTAGCCTTCGGTTAGCTTCTTCAGGAAATTATTTTATATAATTTATATAACATAAAATAATTTCCTGAAGAACCTAACCGAAGGCTAGCGATATATCGAAATATATACTAATATAAAATAACCTGAAAACTTAAACAAATCTATTAACTACTAAAAGAAAAAAGGTTAAAAAATTAGATACAACTACTACACTTATTATAATGTGATTTTTTTTAAAATCATTTGTGAATTTTTATAGTTAATTTATTAACAGAATTCTCAGATGGCTTATGGAAGTCTTTTAATAAGTTGAGAAGTTTGAAACTTTTTAAAACTGTAGTTGAAGTCTACTGCTTAACCACCCAACAAATAAATTTCATATTATATTAATTTTTTTTAATAAATATTTCTATATCCTCTGGATATCTTCTTCAGGACTTAATTATAATCAAAAATTATTTAAAAAATTAATATTTTAACAGAATATGTTTTTATTGGTTTTTTTTTCTTTTTATATAAAAATTTAATGAACAAAATTTAAAGACCATATCCAGAGCATATCGAAATATAGACAATAAAAATTTATATATTTTATGAAAAAGTGGGCTTTAACTCATTATTGAAAACATTAACATTTAAAACGGTGGGAGTTTTTTTGTTTCAAATGTGACCTAATAATTGTCTTATTGAAATTAATGTTATTTAATTTGTTCCAATACATTTTGCATCGTTCATCGATATATTCTGGAATGTTAAGACTTCATGTTATAAAAACTTTAGGGTATTCGATTAATTTGGCTTTTGTCTTGATTGGTACGGCGGGTTAATCCAGGCTTTTGTTTGACGGTCTAACCGAATAATTAAAATTTTCTATACATCAGTTCGTTTTAATAATAAATAAATTGTTAATTATTTTATAAATGAAAAACAATAACCCAACAAAAGTAACAGAAGAGCAATTCATAATTATTTATTAATAAAAAGTAATTAGATAATTTAATAGCTTAAGATCCAAGATAAATTCCTAGGAATACTATGAGCGGATTTGTCTAAATTTTAATTAAAATTTACTATGAAAAGCTTCTGCATTTATCATAGATAACTGAGAAACTTATGCGATGTTTTATTAGATTCCTGTTATTAGATTTCAGATTATTAATGCGTCTAAGTGTTTCAGTTAATTCTGTCAAAATAGCGTTTATCTTACTGTGGATAATTATCTCTGTTGAAACGTTGTTATCAGACCTGCCCTGGCAAACTTTGAACACTGAATGTTCCATAAAAATGTTTATGTATCTTTAAACTACATACTTTAATATCTTAATTACGATTGCCGTAGTTGAAATAAAACGACCCCAATGTTAAACATCTGACAAGTGCTGCCACCTTATCGGTTTCGTTACGATTGCTACAACCATAATAAGGCTAAATATATTTTATCTGCTCTATTAAAAAAAAAAAAAAAAAAAAAAAAGGAGTCTTAAGTTGACTTAAAATTTTTTCGAATCCATAGGTTGTAAATAAAATCGCTTGTTATAGCTTTGTTGGTTTTTTTTAAATTATTAGTAAACATTTAATAACCTCGTAAAGCTTAATTAGAGCAGCAGAGTCTTAACTACGCTTTTCTATATGCATGTTCAATAGTTTGAAGCTTTTCACAACTTTTTGTATATGAAAAGAAATTAACCATAAAACTCATAAAATGTTCTGAAGTTCTGCAGAAGTTTAATAAATTGTAATTTGATGTAGACTTATCGACTTAACTGATTTAATCGTTAATCGCAAATAGCCATTGGTAATTTATCGAATAGTAGATCGTATAGTAACTAAATGAAATGCACATGAGCCGACTTTGATATGACATTTCGCAATATATCAAGGCGAATGGGCAGCGCAATTACCGGATATTAATGATAGATGAATTGATAGAGATGAACAGTCATCGTAATAGCTGCTGTTTTTTTAAATTAATAAATAAAAATGCATAAGATAAAATTCATTAAAAACCAGCGAAAGGGCAACACTGTTTAAAATGAATTCGAAAGAACGCTTTTGTTTGCATCAGCAACAAGTGTTCCAAAAATACAGCGTCGCTATTATGTGCTTGATTTATGACAATAAACTCTCAAAAATTATTAATAATGACAATACCAGAATGCATTGAAAATATTTTCCATAAATATTTCTGCAAAAATTGGCACAGTGTTTTTTTTATTATTGTTTATTTCTTAACGCTCTAATTAGAAAACAATGTTTTTTAAAATATTTATACCAGTTTGTTGCTGCAATTAAATAAAAAATGCTTTTGTTTATTATTGTGTGTGTGTTTGTGTATAATACAGAAGGCGGTACATACAAATTTACACATACATATATGTGAACTTATGTATATATGTTTCTTTATACAAATACTTTAACGGGTTATCCATTTATCGGTTTCAAAAGTAAAGTTGAATATTGCAACATGCATTTGATGCAATTTTTATTTTCAGAAGTTTCATATCGCCAAATCTTAACGTTATATGTTCGGGAAACTTTTCATAATTCTCTTTGGCAATTCCCTGCACAGTAGGTCAATTGTTATGACTATAATCATCTCGAGACGCTCGAAAAGTGGGCACGTTTGAACCACTAAATTTATAAACAAGTTTGAATTATTTTTACAAGATCAAACCATTCACTTAATAAGTTATATGTACGTCAGATACCAGGTATCTAACAGCCTTGCCAGATTAGCGATTTTGAAACCACTAAATGGATAAACCGTTACCAGGAATGTATGTTTATTACTCTTTCCTGATAATATGGCAGCTTTAATAAAGAGAACGTTGACCATATAAATACTTTTGTGTATGTAAATTTCCTTATGTTCTGGTATTTCTAGGGCTATTTATTATGTTCTTATTAATTCTATAATATTTGTTAAACTGAACAATCTAGTAACAATATGCCAGAGTTCTCCAAACTGCAAATACACACAGGCAGACATACAGTACAATTAAATTTACTTGCAATCAATTGTTTTAATATGTGCCATTCAGCTAATACCTTCAGCCTTTTAAACAAGTTTTAAATACATGCTTACAGACAGACAGTTGTGGTAAAAACTATGAAATAAATATGAGCAATTTTCTTCGTGGTATGCAACGCTTTCCAGTATTTTATAATTTGTATGTTCCTTCTAACTAACGTGCATGTGTTTATTATTATATAAAATAAAATAATAGTTTAATCAATAAAAATATAATAGCAAAAGGCATAAAATGAAATGATAAAACGAGAAGAATAATAACACAATCTGAAGCACAAGGCGTTTTTCTTTGATTTCTAAGAAAACAATTGCATGTGTTTGTTTGTTTTTGATTGAGTGGGAAGACTGCCGTCATAAAAATATATAAATAAAATAGCAACAGTTTGTGCGTAGAATCGTTTCATTAGCTGTCACCATGATATTGTAGAAGTTTGGTAGAGATCTAAGCCATATGTTTTATAGAAGTTGTTCAGAACAATAATTTCCCAGAAATAATAGTTCTAGAACTAGAAAACCGTACTGTCGGTACATTGAAAACTGTTTGATGAAGACATCTGGGGTTTTATAATGACCTACGTGCAATACAATGCGATTTTTTAAGCCCCATAGAAATTCAAAATTGGAAAAAATAACACACAAAAATCAGATAACAATAGGACAATTATCGTTAGCAACTCGCGATTTCTATGCAGTTGCCAGCATTGTGTGGCGCGCTTTTGGAAGCAATAAATTAAAAGCAACACATTTTTTAATTTACAAATATATTTTATATGAATAATTTCTTTTATGTTTCGTCAACAAAAAATGGAATTTTCATTCTTATGAAATTTGGATCCGCGAAATTTGTTTTTAGCATGAAATTATTCCCAGGGAATTGATGAAGAGTTGCGAATTCAAAGACAGAGGAGGAAGTATTTATGATAGTCTAATCGAATAATTAATATTTGCTGTAAATCAGTTAGTTTTAATAAATAAAAATAAATAAACTTTTAATTGTTTTATAACTAAAAAACAATAAGCCAACAACAGTAACAACTAAATCAAGCAGAAGAGCAATTCATAAGTGTGTATTAATAAAAAGTAATTAGATAATTTAATGGCTTAAGACCCAAGATAAATTCCTAGGAATACTATGAGCGGATTTGCCTAAATTTTAATTAAAATTTACTTTGAAAAATTTGACTGAGAAAATTGTTCTTAGTTTCATTAAATTCCTTTTATTATATATCAGATTATTAATGCTTCTAAAAGTTTCAGCTAATTCTGTTACAATAGTATTTGTTTTACTGTGGATAATTATCTCTGTTGAAACGTTGTCATCAGACCTGCCCTGGCAAACTTTGAACACTGAATGTTCCATAAAAATGTTTATGTATCTTTAAACTACATACTTTAATATCTTAATTAAAATTGCCGTAGTTGAAATAAAACGACCCCAATGTTAAACATATGACAAGTGCTGCCACCTTATCGGTTTCGTTACGATTGCGACAACCATAATAAGGCTAAATATTTTGTATATGCTCTATTTTAAAAATTTACAAAAAAAGAAACTTCTAATCATAGATTTTAAATTAAACCATAGATTTTAAATTAAACCGTGGTGATTAATTTGACGGAAACTAGTAAAAGTCTTATATTCGGCTGTGCCGAATTTTATATACCCTGCCCGGCGTATGTCTGCTACTTTTCTGCATCAAAAAAGTTCAAATTTTTCAATCCCGGAATTATCCATTTAATCTTTCCTGAAGTATAAAATATGTTTAATTAAAAAAAATATGTTGGAGCTATTTACTTGTGCCTATAAAAAAAAACATCAATCCAAGACCGGATTACAGCTTTTCTGAGGAATTTTTTGAAACCCAATTTCACGTACAGACATTTGGACAGCGCTTATTCGACTTCCTTATTCGTAAGGACCCAGAATATGTATCTTCATGGGATCGCATCTTAATATTGTGCAGATTAAACACGGAATGACAAGCATTTATGGACCCGTTACCATGTTTAGTGAAAGCTATTAAAATATGAGAACACAGAGGATTCATTGTTCAATTTTAAGTGCAGGATGTAAATGGAAAATATCACGACACTGACAGAAATCATTGCTTATATTTACAATTAAGAAATAACTTTGGCAAAATGAAATGTTTTTTCCGTATCAATCAAAAGAAGATATATTTTCATGCTTCATTGAAGCTATAGAATAAATGAGGAATAATAATAATTGCTAAGACATCCACGCATTTGCTATAGATTTTGATTGACATATTTTTTGTGCTTATTTTTACAAATAATTTGCTTAATCTTTTATTATTATCTCGATAACTGAAGGGTTTTGTGTTTTTATTTCATTTGCATGACTACGCAAATCTGTAGGATGAATGACATGTTGAATGTGTTTTTTATATCTTTTAATGTGGCGTAGCGAAAGAAGTAAATAAAGTTGAATATGTTCTCAACTCTCCTGACATGTTTGTATTCATTCAATTGTTTGTCTCGGGAGAGTGAACAAGAAGTACGTTAAACAAGAAATTCAAAAGTTATTTTCATAAATATGCAAGATGTTTTTCAAATTTGAGTTCATATATTTTCTTTTTTAATTAAATAAATAATTTCGATGTTGTTTAATTTTTAATAATAATTTAATTTTCAAAATGTTATAACTTTGGAATTAATAAACCGTCCTATAAAAGGATCGAGAACACTAAAAGAATGGATGTAGATCTTTGGAGTTTGTTTACAAAATCTTTCTTCCGATTTTTTTTTTGTTCACGATATCTCACGAACGCATTAATCGATTCTGAAACGGATTGCACTGACCGACGTGGTTTTTAAATCTTGAAAGCTGTTTAGTTTCTGGAATCGATCGGTAAAGCTTTTTTTTTTTTCTAAGTTTTCTCAAAATTTCTTGCAATCTACCGAAATTCACAGGTAATCTTAGTTCAGTAGAACCCTTTAGAACGCCATAAGTTTGGTTGAAGTCGGTGAAGCCGCTCAAAAATTATAAACTGGTCACATACTTACAAACACATACACGTACATAGTGACGGATTCTCAAAATTAGTCCGAAAAACTTCCTAGGACTTCAAAACGTAGAGATCTGATAAGAATTCGATTTTTAAAGCTGGCTTTAAAGTTAAACCCACCCAATTTTGTAATTTTTGAAATCGTTTTTAAGTAGGTTTTATGAAATGCAACCTCGTTTTTGCTGGTTTTTGTCCGTGCATAAGTTGAGTGCTGCCAAGTTATGTATTGAAAACATCTGCATGCAGATGCATGATTTTCCTAGCGCGAAGTTAAAAAAGGCACTGCTCCTGCTCTTTCTGATTTGAAAATAAATGTTGCTAGAAACTTGTTTCCCGCAAAACATGCTGCCAGATTTATTTGTAAAATATTATTTCCCATTTATTTTATGCCAAAATCGATTTGTTTTAAAACTTAGCAGTCGTTTGATATGTGATTTATTTTTAACTTAATGAATATACACAAGTTATAGATCCCTTATTTAGTGTTATAAAAAATTATATATACATATTTTTTTAATTTACCACCACATGCAGTGTTTATTTCCGTCCTACAAATCCAAATTCGCTTTTAACACTTTCAATATAAGTATGACATCCGTCGCTGAATTTTCAAAATTCACCCTCTCAACCTGCTGCTATACCAAATCGAAATACAACCCTAATGCAATTTAATTGGTTTTATTACTTCTTTGGCAGGATTATGAATTATATTGAAGTAATTAATCTAAAAAACACAACGAAATTGCGAAAAGCTTAAGAGTTGAAGGAAGGAATTGAAATGAAACGTAGTAAAATTTATAACCTTTGGGCGTTTTAACGCTACTTCAACGTATCTGTCAAACAGCAATTGCGTGTTATGCAATAAAATTTGCATTTATTTCCTCCGTCCCCACACTTGACAGAGAAACTTAAAACCCCCGTTGACAGAGATTTTTGCTTTAGAAAAGTGAAATTTTGCACGTTTTTGCAAGGTTTTTTTTTTCAATAACAAAGACTTGCTGCTTTGCTGTCCATTAAATAAAATATGCATAAAAAAGAAAATTAAAACAGTTCCCACATGTCCTCTGGTTACTATTTTCCAACATTTTCAAGCCAGCGGATAAATGTCACTTCTTGTATGTTTCCACATGCAGTATTTGTTTCGCCTTCTCTCCCGCGTTAAGCCAGACATTATTGACACTCTTGACGAGTTTTTAAAAGGCTTTAAGGGTTTAATTCTGTACATCTTTTCCTCCAAAGGCTCGTGCAACTACCACATTTTTGCATACATTAAAACGCCCGAGACACCCACTCTAAACCTGTAAAAAAGAAAAGACAGACAATTAAAAAAAAAAATAAAATTAAATAAAAAAAGTAAACACATCAGGCATATAATAATTTGCATACATGAGCTACTAAATTAAATGCAAAACTTCAGAAATTATACGAGTTTGGATACTCGTTAACTTAGAACAAAGAAAGAGGAAAATACCTTTGAAATGACATTTGTACAGTTAACGTCTAAAGTAAGTGGACACTTTAAAAGTTAATTACAGGGCACAGACAGTTAGTGTTTTCGAAAGCGTCACAGCAGTAAAAGGTAGAAATAGAAAAATGTTCCTATAAAATTTGGTTTCAGGAGAAAAAAATTAAATAAATAAATTAAATTTGTGAGAATGTGGGAGTAGTGGAATGTCGCAACATTTCTAGTGACTTCAATGTAACATTAGAAATTTTTTAATTTAATTATGGGGATTTTGGACATTTTTGCTCAATGAAATTTGTGTAATTTTTGAACATAATATTTGCATCAGTGTAGTTATTTTGACATAATGGCTGATTTTTTTTTTTTTTTTGCTAAAGAACTGCTTAATAAATTAAATCGCCGCAGGTGCTGTGCACCAATTCACAACATACCCTGCCGCCGTGGCATCTTTGGACTTTCAAATAAAGCCGGAAATGGTGCTTACGTCAGTTGACCACTAGCATCAATTTTTGATTTCCCGCTACGAAAATTTTAAATTGTGCAAAATCGAAATCTCATCAGATCTCCACGTTTTGATATCCTAACGAGCTTCCCCGACTAAGTCTGAGAACCCGTCACTTTGTCTGTCTGTATGTATGTGCGTGTGTGTGTTATCGCTTTAGCTCGAAGAGCTCAAAAGCATAGAATAGCACAAAAGCCACGTTACGATAGTTTTGCGATTAAAATCAGGGGGAAGTTACAGGTATGTCCTTTAGGCTCAACCAATTTTTTTGTTTGAAAATATGGAGGACACAGATACCGTCAAGAAGTAGTGCCAACACGAAGTCGTTAAGTGATAAAACAAAGTTTTTCCTATTTGGGTCGATTTGACACCTCTTGAATATTAGTTCTGGGGTTAAGTGAATGCACTGGATCCACGAGCCAAAATTATTCGTATTATTCATGATATACAACCAGCATTGCTCCGAAAGTTTGAATCCAGAATGCGTTTTGTCAAGAACAGCCAGTGTGACCATAAGCTTAATTATTTTTCAAATTTTCAATGTATATGGATAAAGTTTGATATATTTATTTTTTTTGTTGTCGCTTGAGTATTTTTTATAATTTTCTGTTTCATCGGTTTGTCTCAAAAAACTAGTTGAGAAATTAAATTTAAATCAAAAAAAGACATTTTCTGCCTCATAAAATATCTTAAACAGTTTTTATTCAATTTTAAAGTTAATTTGCATATAATTTTATAAACGTTGGATTTTAAATCGGGTAGAATTTCTTTTTATGTGTCTTGTAATTTTCTTTGGTTTATCAAAAGTTGTGCATAAACTAGAAGGTTTGGAAACAGCCAGAGAACAATTAGTAACACCATGCTGGACTGAACTGGGCAATTGAAAACAGAACCTCCCGCATCGTAGTCTACGCATTGAATTTTTTTCTTGACCTAAATTTTTAGAGTATTAAGTTAATATTTTTAACAAGGTTTGAATAATGTCATTACTAGCGAGCAGTAATGCCAATTCTTGGATCATCAAAAGCGCTATAACCGTATAAAAAGGCAGTAAAAAATTGGATTATTTATTTTTATTTATTTTATTATGACAAAAATATAAAAAAAGTATCTTTATTTTAGATCTATTGATTTTACATTAAAATAAAATACATATACAATTTAACCACTGTGGAACTAAAATAAAATAAATGTTTGGCAGCCCGATCGAAAAAAAATTCTTGTAAAAAATTACTTGTTTTGGAACACACCATAAATATATTACGTTTGCGAACGTTACGTCAAGACAATATCAAACCTACTCCTTGTGCTCAACACTTATCTAACTACTTCTGACAGCCTATGGTTCTATGGTTGGTCTTAATTTAAAAAATGGCCAGGTTCCGCATAAATTAAATACAGAAGTGTTCTTTTTTTTGTCTTGACGTGGCATTTACAAGTAGACACAGAATAATAGGGAATATATATTGCCAAAAATGTTTTTCTTTGCATAAAATTAAATAAAAGAAAACAGCGAGAATTCAGTTAAAGTCATCTGTATCGGAAAACCTAAATAATCTGGCATCGCATGGTTTTAAGTGCTGCCACATTTCACTTAATTTCACCTTAATACTTTCGTTTAGTTGCTTTTGCTTTGGCCAGATTTGCAATTTGCTTCAGTTAATTTTTTTTTATTTAAACAATTATTTTGCATAATTAACCATTTTTGAAAATAGTTATGAAATAATTTAACTTAATATCTGCGCCAAGGTGGCCTTCAGAGAAAGTTAATTTGGTGTACTCGTTCAATATTGAAAATATTGTATTTCACTGTATAAAAGGGGTGAATTATTTACCTCATCGTATTGCAAATATTACCACCCTAAAAATGGCAAATGTATTCGACTTTCATTATATTTTGCAATTTTGGAGATTACGATTTTATAATATTTATAATGTTATTTTATACTTTCTTTTTTGAAATGTATTTTGGCCGATTAATTGCAAAAGAATAATCGTAACAAAAGCACCCCTTTTAAATTTATTTGATTTTGTATTTTTGACTTTTAAGCTTAATAAAAAGAGCGTAAATAATCGTGTTTACCCAAGTCGTATGAAGTTACAAAAAATAAGGCTTAAGTTTTAAATGAAAAAAAAAAAAAAAAAAAAAAAATTTAAATAAGTTGTATGGATCCAACAATAAAAGCCTTGTAATCCAGTTGCAAAAAACAAAAGTGAGTTTAGCAATTCTTTGTTGCCAATCTGGTGTGAGAAATTGTCATGAAAATTCCGTGTTGAAAAAAAAAGTTTTTGAGAGCCCAGCAAATAAATGTTAATACTTTAATAATAACAAAAAACCACAAACTCATAATTCTTTGTGAACGTTTTATATTAATTCAGCTTAATAATTTTGTTTTCCTTTACAATTAATGTTCTTTGTGCTCTTAAACTGCTTTTGCTTCAGTCTGATCTGTAAACTGCTACAATTTTGTTGTTGTTGTTGTTGTTTTATTTAAACAATAATTTTGCACAATTTACAATTTTCTTTGGATTAATCGTGATTCATGTTGGCAATATTGAAAACGCTATGCCGACTTGACATAATGACGTTAATGATGGCATAAATCTTTAATTTTAATATGATTTTCTGCTCAATGTTGATGCCGTTGTGGCCGAAGAGGAGGAATGGCACATAGACAATAATGGGATTTATAAATGTTTCTTAAGATAATTAAAAACAAACACATCATCTGTTTAATGTTAATGAAGAAGTTTCAATGCGACGTTGAGGGAATTATTTAAGTGTATTACGATTAAAGAAAAATTGCCAGCTGAAGAATAACAATAAATGCTTTGCTGGCTGGGAGTCCAGTTCAAAAATATGTTAAGTATCTCATGCTATTTCATCGACTGTCTCGGAACTATTTGTTTCAAGGTTATCATAACTTTTCCGAAAGTTCATTGAAGAAAGAAGAAATACCGAATGTTGGTGTGATGTGAAAATGAAAAACCGATGCCCCGTTAACTTTTGTTGCGGCGTTTGTAAATTGTCTATCTTTTGTACTGCGCCGTTGGAAGGGCTGTTTTGCCAACTTTCCGCTTTAATTGTTGTTTAATTTTCATTTTAATATATTAATCTGATCAAATCAAATTCATTAGCATGTTTTCTATTCTAGAAGAGTTCGAATTTCGTTTGTTACTATTACCCAGCCTTTACACATGCAAGTGCAAGTTCGAAAAACTCAACACACTCACACTTTTTTTTTACTAACACAACCATATTTTTCGTACTTGTAGCGTACTTGCAGATCAACTTTCAGGAGATATTAGCAGACAGAAATTTTTTAACACTTGCAGCAAGTTAATGTCAAATATATAGACAGTGTTGCCAAATTTACTTGATTGAGGAAACAATAATTATAATTTTAACTTATTTTAAAATATTTCTTGGTTTTTTTTTTTGAACATATGCACAAAGTAGACAATTGTTTTTACATTAAAACATCAATTTAATTAGAAAATGTTATAATAATTACTAATGCCAATTGTTTCCATAAAAACGTATCCCACTTATCTCATTGGTAACTCTGATTAATAAACAAAACCAAATAAAAATGGAGATCGCACCTTTTTTTAAGTAGAGGTTTTACCCAATATCTTCTCTTTATAGGTCTTGTTTTTTCTTTTTCCATTTTCTCACATAATTTTTTCATATAATAAACCAATTTTTTTTAGTTGATTTGCCTTCGACGACATCTTAAAAATGAACTTTCACTTGACTGTGTAAACTTTCATGCAACTTGTATGACATTCGATGACAATATGTATATACAACTTGCAAGTAATTACTTGCATGTGTAAGGGCAGGGTTAAATACATTTAAGAATAATTTAAAATGCAATATAGTTATATATCTATGTATATAATTTTAATTAAATTCATTGAAATATTTAATAACTCATATATTTCTTTTCATCTTCTTTCATTTCAGGTATGTACACATTTTTACCGAACTGTTAAAACTTTAAAATAGCAGGTATTTATTGTATAAAAAATAAAAATGCCGAAGGGTACTAAGAAGGCCGGCTATGCTGTAGTATAAAATCAAAATTTAGAATACTTATTCTAAAAGTATTTGTAGACTTCACGTCAAGGTCAAATAGGACAGAAATGGATCATGCCAATGCTTTCGTTTTATCTAGGGACAGCCACCTTGTTTTCACGGAAAAAGTCAATAGATCAATGGTCAAGTGTTAGAAGGCTTGACTTCAATCGTGTGTACGTGTGCTTGATGTTGAAACATAAATACACCTGAGCACCTGTCATGCATTAATTTTTAATTTCATTTTGAACTGTCAACCGCGGACTTAAAGAGTAAAACTTAAGAAATTTAAGTTTTATAATTTTAAGAAAATTATTTACATAATCATATTCCTTCACAATTCTAAATTGGAAATAATTCAAATAATATTTAGTTTTCCATCCGAGATCTCTAATGTGTTCTCTAAATTTTAGCTTGACTTCAAGCATTATATTTTTCTTTATATTTTATTAAAAAAATAGTTCCAAATTATTTCTAATAATTATCTTAAAACCGCTCTAAGTTGCGGAAGAAATTAACTTCGTGAGATAACAAATATTAGAAAAACACATAACAAAGCGAAAAAAAAATTAGGTTAACACTTCGGCCAAATGGCCTCCACGGCTTTCATGCGCACGTGTTTGATTTCCTGCATTTCATTGATGCCGCGTTGAATGTGCTTCTTTAAGGCACGGGTACAAGCGGGTGTTAAATCATAAGAGGCCAATTCTAGTCAGCGAAATGAGAGAGTATAAGAGCAGGAAATGTTTCATGCAGTTACCAACACTCTACTCCACAAAAGGCGACAAATTCAAATCTTGCGTCAATTTTGGGCCACCCTTTATAATGATCCATCTATAAAACATATAAAAACGACATTCACTCCATATTGACACAGTGCTCAAGTGAGTCAATAAAATCTCCTCGTGGAGAGAGAACACACTCTTCTGGGATGGCTACTCTTCGTTAGGTGGTTGCCAAAAATTTTCAATAAAGGCTTGTTCCTGCTGGTTTGAGACATGCTAAGGCATTGACGAGATCATTTTCTTTCTGGAGAAATGAAAATGCGGAATTGTAACGCTGTAGAACATCTTAGTATAGATCAGCTTTAAAACTAACTTTTATTAACAGCGTCATACAGGGCATTATTAATTGCTGGGAATTCTTATATCTTGTTCAAGAAAATATAAAAAATTTCTGAGAATATAAAACATTCCCTCCAAAGGTCGTCAGTCTTATTCATTTAAAGTTGCAATAAATCCTGGAGCAATATCTTGAAAAATATCTGTTGGCTTTACGAAGAAAAAAGATTTATTTTTACACTATTTGTTGTTGTTTTTTTTGTCTAGAAAACTCTGGCAATATCTTGTTTAGTGCTCTGGCAACCTTCTTTTAATATATATCAAAGCTGATAGATGATTATGAGAAACGTATGTAAATAAATTTGTCGTTTTACACTTGATATGGAATTAATTCACCAGGCGAGATTTATTCTTTTTTTTCTGAAATCCAATCAAATTCATAAACTTCATGTATTTACATTTGCCTTTTTTAATTCGTTATGATTTTCGTCAACGCGGAATTGAAATAAAATTGTATTTTTCACAATTTTTAATTGATTGACAGCAAGTTTTCATATATTGTGGAACAATTAAAGCTAAGTCCAACTATATTTCGCTTGGTTCCCCAACTATGAGTGTCATTTAAAAATTTAATCTTTGTTTTGGAGTTTTTATATATTGAATTTGTCCTCTCACACTATCTGGGACAGACTGCACAAAATCTTACAGCTCATTATTTTTTAAACGCTTCATAATAACCAAGTTAATCAAATTCAGAAGCAATGAATCATAACAAATTAAAACATTATTTGTTATCCGATTAAATAAAATGTACATACTAAAAAAGTTATTTGAAATTTCAAAGCATGATATCAAAAAGAACTTTTTTTTTGCTAACAAGAAAGCAAATTAAAAACGACAAAAAATCATTTCTGAAAAAGAGGAAAATCATAAAAAGTTCAATATACCCAACAACGTGTAAAACATGCAACAAGCAGAGACCACACCTCCGAAGTCGTCACAATTATCATCATCATCACCAACATCCACATCAACGTCATAATATGTATGTGCTACACACAGGAAATATGTCTCATACTTATTGCAACCACAGAAAAAAAAAGGAAAAAAACTTCTCATACTTCATTTATTCCATACATCCAGAAAACGGCTAAAATATTAAAAAATTAACAAAGAATCAAATATTCAAATCTGGTTTTTATTGTAAAGCTTGTGTCAATTATTTATCATTATTTTTTTTTTCCTTCTTCTCATTTCTTTTGTAACCCAACATTTTCCGTCATTTAAATCTGGCCACAAAACGTTATATTCAGCCAGCCAGCCAGGCAGGCAGGCAGGCTGCGGCAGCAGATACAACATGAATTTTGTGTGGTTTTGCATTGTGGTTGGAGTTTGCAGTTTGTGGAAGTACAACTTAGATTGTAGCGATTTTGTATGTTTATTATTTGTTTATTTTGTTAAACAAAATATTCCACAACATATTGTAGATTCAACTCCCACACACTTGTTATGGACAAAAAATTAAAAAAAATAAGCCAAACAACTGTTAATTCATGATCACAACATTGATTACAGTAGCAGTACAGTCAGTCAGTCGCTCATAAGAAGTTGCTGGTTAAAACAAAGATGTGTGTGTTTGTGTCTGTGTGTGTGTGTTAATCTTTTAACCCAAGTAAAAACCTTAAGTCTTTCATCATATATTCTTATTTGCGAAGAAAAAACTTAATTTATTCATGATAATTTCTCTGTTTATCTTGACAAAGTGCTTAATTAACGGAAAATTTATCTCTTTGTTGTTGTTTTTCTATCTAAATTGTTTTGATAGTCTTTGTCTACTCATTCCAAATGATGCGAATAAATTGTGCATATTCAAGTTAATGATGAGTTCTTTATGTTTATTTCAACGTCTGTTTGATGGTAAAAAATTATAAAAAATTCTTAAGTTCATTAACGACATTAAACATTCTCATACACATACACTGCAAATCGGCTGAGAGCGAACTTTATCAAAAATATTCATTGATTAATCCGGACCATAAGAGCGGGGCGAAGTCCATGGTCGAAACTATGGCAAATTATAATATATAACTAATAATAAGAAAAATTGTTGAATTATTTTCGGGTGCCTCAGCCGATGTTGCAAGTTAATTTCGGCTAAAAATTTTAGTGTCGTTGTTTACAGCTAATGCAAAATTAATGCATCGCACACCTTAATTTACTTAAAAGAAATTTAATATGGTAACACTATAACTATTGTAAAATCGTTTCAGTGTGGTGATGCCAACCTAAAATTTTCCAGCCTGACATCATTATTGTATTCGTACGAATATTCTGTAAACTTGTGGTTCAGTTGCAAGTTATTTTTGTGCTTTAAGTTCAATAGGTGGAGGTACGAATTTCTATTACAAATTAATTGAAACTATTTTACAATAAACTCGTCATAATATGGAAAGAGCAAGAAGCATTTCAACCAGGGCTGCCAGATACTTTTCGTTATCCTCTCCAAATTATAGAAAATATTTCTCTTCGAAAAATCTCCTGTTGTAAACCCACACGAGAAGTGAAAAGTTTTATAATATTTTTTAAGTCAATTCTCATAGTTTGGGGCCAGAACTGCTTATCTGGCAGACCTGGTACTTCTATGCTGTTAATGAGATGGCGCATCACATACGGGCATGTTATAAGAAAAAGTATATCGTTTAAAAATAGCGATTTGGAACAAATCAGTTGTATAATAAGAGATAAAATTATTGTTTTGCTTAAACGAAACTGAGAATTAAATCTATTCAGAAAAAGAAATCTATCAAAACTTCCAACCCTGAAATTTATTAAAATTAAGTTGGCAAATGAATGTTTAATATTTTTCAAAAATATCGGTCTCGTACAAAAATTTTTAGAATCAGTAGACTTCATGGGAATAAAAAAAGTCATGAAATCTCATAAGTCGGTCCCATGCCCCATTAAAAAGTGGGGAGGTACGGGAATAATAGTGAAATAGAGATACCGACTATCGTTTGTTATTTTTATGAGTAGGATCAGCACTTAGAAATGATCTCTACATACGAAATGCATTGCATATGTAGGAAGAGAAAAACTCGCCCATTCTTTCACGGTACCCTCAGGGGTAAAATCCTACACACTTAATACCTTTAGTCGAATTCGGACAAACTCGCGCTGTTTAATTGAAAAAAATGGCTTGATTGAAATGAAGCTTTTCTGTTTATCACTTTTGTTCGCTTAAAAGAAACTCCATTTAAACGAAAAAGCGTTTGATTAAAACCAATTTTGCTAAGAAATGTGACAATTTATAGGACGCAAACAATTGGGGTATTCACACTGTGTGTTATTTAGTCATATTGTCATAAAGTATTTAAGACCAGTTTAAAAAAGTTTTCATAAAATAATAACACTCTTTTAGGTATGTTTTTGTTTTGTCATAAAATAGCTCTAGATATCTGATTCGAACGGCTGAAAATCTTTAGGCCAGACAGCGATAGTATATGTTTGCCGCCATTACCAATATAAATTACAATTAAAACGGCAAAAAAATTATTCATACCTATATGTCTGTATAGTAAATCATATTTTTATTTAATAAAAGTATGTGAAAGAGAATTAAATCGCAAAATCTGAATATAAACTAGACAAAAATTTCACTCGTTTAGGTTATGCAACAGGCCACTCTTTTCCAATTGCCGCCCCGAAAGGGATGTAGCTCATATCTAGACAGCAGCTGTTTTAGTTTATACGTACAAAATTAAGCAGACTAAGTTATGACGGGTTGTTCACACTAGTCATACTTTTCGTGCTATTATTTTATGACATGACTTTATGACTACAGTGTGAATCCCCCAAATTTGTGATAGTAAATTATTATTATTTACGGGCTACGAAATTTCCATCATGATAAATTTAAAGCAGCTACAAGTGCGAAAACGTTGCGTATCACACTACAAGTCATGGTATATTTAGCCTGATTACGGTTGGCGTTTTTCGTCTTCAATTATGACAATTTGTAATAGATTAAAGACAACTTCAGCTCCTTGTCTTTAAGAAACTTTCGAATTAAAAAAAGAAAAACCTGAAAGCCCACTAAAACAGTGGTGATAAACACAATACACACATGAGCACTGAAGATGAAAGTGTAGCGACTTTCGAAAACAGCTGTTCTGCTCTGCTGTGTAAGTTGAATAAAACTGATGTTGACTTCCTTTGTGCCTAGGAATATTTATCATCATGTCTTTCTGAGATTTTAACTAAGTTAGAACAATTAGCCTATATAAATATTAATATAGAAAAACCTGATTATTAGAAACTAGAAAAGAAGATATTTTTAGTCTAAAAAAATGACGTCATTCATAGAGTCATTTTATATAGGAATTATTTAAAGTTTTAAAGCGTGACAACCATGTTTATGACATCAAAATGTCTTGAACTTTTAGAACACGATCTTTCTCTTAAAGAATTTTCGGCAGAGATGGGAAGTTTAAAAGATTGGAGATGGTCTCAAAAGCAAAATAAATTAGAAATTGTACAAATACGGATGTTATCCGACGGTTTCGAGGATGATATTCTAAATGTGATTAATATTAATAATATATATCATGGAGAGTTATTAGATCAGTGCTCATGTTTTGTAGCTTTAGTGAGAATTGCTCGCGCCGAAAAATAAGCTGATATCACATGAATTCCAGGATAATTAATAAAATGATTTTTTTAAAGATCTTGCAAAAAAGAACCGAAAATTCATCATTAACCCTCTCATGCCCGAATTAAAATGGACCGTGCGAAACATTTTTTTAGCTTGAATATGTTTTGAGCTTGACCCAAGTATGAACTAAAAAAATTTTCAAAGTCGTAGGTATCATGGTTCGGTAGTTATAGAATGTTGCCTGTAGGCAACATTGGTCAATTGTGGTCAATGGAAAAAAAATCCATTATGATTTTTAATGCACTTTTTTATTAAAATTTATGTATGAAATGATACAAGACAACTTTTTTTTGAGTTGCAGTCTAAATACATATTTGCTTACTATATTTAGAGCGTATAAAGCCAGAGTGGCATACTCTACATTTGCCCTTTGCTCCCCATTCTACCCCGGGACTCCACCTCAGGCTTTGTGAATCATATTTATTTATAACCTCCTGCACAGAGCATTCATTTTCGTTTCAGTTATTGCCTTTGCTAATTATATCTTCAATCAAATCCACTTCTATATTTTCTCCCCATCTATATTATATTCACTGTCTCTTCAATGACCCTTTCGAAATTGTCTGGCTCTTCTTCTTCTTCTTCATTTTCCTCCTCTGCAGAATCCTCCTAGTTGAAATCAACAATTTTTTTCCATTTCTGCCTGGTTTAAGCCTTTTGAGCGCATCCATATAAAATATTCATGAAGAAATAAACATCATTTGACATTACCATAATTGACCAATGTTGCCTAGAGGCAACAAATATGAAATATATCAAGATTTAATGATGTTAATAACAATGTTGCCTAGAGGCAACATTAGTTTTAAAAAATTATTATAAGAAAGTAATAATTTTTTTAAAGAAAATTTTCTTCCAAATCACTTCCTTACCGATTTTAAATGATATTTTTCAGTTAGTTTTGCAATGAAATATTTATTTTAATTATTTTAACACTTTTTTTAAATACACTTTTATCACAAATCAAATTTGAATATTTCACTCTATGAGGAACGGCTACAAAATGAACAAATGTACAGTTGCAAATATAAAGAATAACTTTATGCTTGCGCCAAACATTAAGCTACATAAAGTAAAAAAAAAATGATATTGAAAAAATAAACCAAACGCGACTTATAAGCATAAACGTAAAATGTTACCTGGGCTTGAGAGGGTTAATAATTTTCCGTTGATGTTGCACATAATCAGAAACAAATGTGGACTATAGTTATGATGAACTCATAATAAAGGAAGAAAACCTTTAAAAGTATTTCCGAAATAATTCTGAAAGTAAATACTTTTTTTATGCTTTAGGTTGTAAAATTAATCTGAAATTAGAATAACCTTCATATCTGTTTTATTTCTACCGGCATATTTTGACATATTTTATGATATCAAACCTAAACTATTCCATTGTACTGATTATTCTGAAAATGTTTATATACATATAAAAGAAATATTATATATAAATAAATATTAATAGCTGTTGAAATATTTCAAGATTTAATGAACTTATCTCGTGTGATTTGCATAATTAGTTTGCATACGAAATGAAAAACAAAAGCCGACAGCAATGAAATGTAAATTTTAACGCGTAAAAGAATACAAACACGAGCTTTCTTGTCGTTTGGTATCATAAAAAGTCTTCTCTATAATCTAATTTTAGTTTTATTTTAATCCCATATAATGACTGCAAAATAAATAAAACATTTCCATGCAAAACATAAACGTTAAATATTCAAACTCTTGTCAATATGTGTTGTTGTTTTATACGCCGTAATGTTTTTTTTAAACATTAAAATCCCTTTATTTCCCATTGTTAAGTACGTACTTCGTTTTTACTAGACAACTCCTCTATTACAACAAATATTATTTCCATTCTTTTTCTTTAATAACGATTCTGGTTTGAGTGTGTGCATTCGTATTTGAATAGGAGATAAAACGTCTTCAATTACATTTAAACCTCAAACTATACAACTTAATCACCTGGAGCTGAAGGAATTGGTAAAAGCTGTGTAAATATTAATGCCGGTTTCCAGCAAAAAATAAAAAAGAAAATAGAAAACAAAACTACTGCAGTGCCTTAATTAAATTAAATTGTAATATGGATATCGTTCCGATGAGTGAATCAATCTCTATATCAACTGGAGCCAATAATTAGACTTTTTCTGAACAAAAGCAAGAAAACTAACACGCGAAGACTTTTTGTTTGTTTCTTTTTGAAGGCGGCATAAATTTAAATAATTTCCTTTCATAGAACTAGAATTTGTTTTACATTAATTTTTTTTGTTTGTTATTAAACAGGTGACACATTTTCCTGCCATTTAAGGGTTTCGGTTTTTAAAATTTATTGTAATTGAAATTTAATTGCAGCATGAAATACAAATTAATATAAAATAAAATAACGATATGAAATACAATTCTGTTGTTGGCTATGCAATGTTGAGTGCTGCCAAGTTATGTGTTGCAAACATCTGACAATGTTGAAGAATGTACAGAAAAATCGACCACTTCTGCTTTCTTTCTTTCACAATTTGCAGGATTTTTATGAAATAAAATATTTTTGAAGCATATTTTCTCTTTGTATAAGAGTTGCCATATTTTCAAAAATTGTAATTTGTTAAGTAAAAAACAATTCTCTATTTTAAACCGCAAAATAAATTATATTTTATACAAACAAAAGCATCTGCAGTAAAGTTTGTCGATTAAGTATTATAAAGTGCAGAGGAAAATACAAGAACAAATACGAGAACTTTCATGAGACATTTAATATATTCTGATTAAATTTATTGGGCAAACTGCTGTATGTTAAAACATAAATTTATGGAACCTGCAGTGTGAACGCAAAATCACATGTTTATGGTTTTAATGCTAAAACCAGGTTTTAACTTTCAGTGTAAAAAAACAATTATAAGCAGTTTAAAATTATATTTTGCTTTAACTTCCTTGTACTAAACTCGATATTATATGAAGAGAGCATGAAACATTAGAACCAGTGCTGCCTAATACTTTTCATTGTCCTCCCCAAATAATTTCCCCAAAAATATTCAGTTGAAAGGAAAACTCACAACTAAATTTTAATGCACATTCAGGCCAATTTTCGACAGTACGTTTTGACAGCAGACAAGCAGGTGGCGACACTGTTACACAGTTTCCAGAAATATTAATTCGGCCACGTGGTTCCCAGTAGCCATTTCTGCACGCAGTTTAAGGCGAATTTTTCGAATCGAATGTTTATGCGAATAAGTCCCAAACGATTGAACATCTTGAAAATAATATTCGTCACTAAATTGTAGAAATTTAGCCTCAGATGTAGCAGGATGTCATAAAAAATTAAACAAAAAACGAGCCGCGAGTTGCATAGAGAATCGTTACCAGTTAGCCGACATAATTTTCCAATCATAATGAAAAAAATGAAATAAATTTAAGGCCAAATAAACTTTTTGAAAACCAAACTAGACCATCAAAATGGTAGGGGCACTTTTAGCCCCACGAGTGTTTACTGAGATCTCCAAAATTAATCTTCAGAAACAGTATTTGACTTTAATATTTAGCACTTACACGATGCACAGTGGCTTTGAGTGAAAAATATAAAAAGTATAGAATTTTTAAACTACCGAATGGATTTGTATAAAAATTTAAGTGGTTATATAGTAGGAGTCAGACTTTCACAATCTTGTTCTTGGAAAACTTTAGCTACATCGGCAGCGGAGGCTGAAAAAATGTTGGACGCAGTTTCTTTTTTCGATTTGCAATTCATTTACGACAAAATAAGACTGTTAATTTCCCACTTCTTATATCTTGACGTCGACAGATATTTACAGAATAAAACAGTTCAGATCGCTTAAACTTTAAACAAGTGAAAGGTGCGACTTAAAAGCTCAACTGTTTTGCAATTTTTATTCTATTCAAATGCATTGAATAACGCGTACAGCTCCTCTTCTACTCTGTAGAAGAGGAGCTGTAGTGCAATCGAACATCAGCGCACTAATAAATTGGCAGTTGCATGCATTAATATCTTCTTCTTTTTCTCTTGTGTTGCAACTTGTAGTACGTGCTTCTGTGTTCCTCCACACAGTTCTTGTCTTAATACAATTGTAATGCAATAGACAGTTTTAAAAATAGTCATTTGGTTTTGGTTGCCGCTGTCGTCAATGCCTCAGAATGTTGCAATTACAAGAGTTTCATTGTTATTGCTGTTGTTGTTCTTGTTGCTAGAATTTAAGAACAAATACATGTTTTCGCATTTAGTTGATAGTTATTTTTCTTTTATATCATTTCTTATTCCCTTATTTAATTACTTAACAATCATCGCCTATTATCGCCGATTCAAGTATTATTTAACAGATTACGATGCGTTCTCGTTGCCTCGTTTCGAAATCGAAAAAACCTTTAACAATGTTTAATACATTGAGGTAAGTCATCCACATGTGTGTGATGGTGGAGCGTAGCTGTTTGAAAGTGGTAAAAGTTGCAATCAATCAAATCAGTCAATCAATCAGTAATAAAATAAAATGACGGTTTGAATGAGCGAACACCTTTTTTCTGGTTTAATGAATTTTGTTGAATGAAATCAATACCATTTAATTGCATTTTTTCTTTCGTTTTTCTCTTTGTTTTTCTTCGGCTTTTGTGGTCAACGATCTTTAACCCATATTAAAAGTATTTATGTAAATTCTTTTGCTTTTATTATTTTATAATAGTTTTCTATGTTTGATGTGATTAGAAATATGAGTGTTTGAATTTTATTTATTTATTTATTTTTTTGATAAAATGTTGAAAACTTTTGTTTGTGTTTGTTTTGTGATAGTTAATCTGTAAACATTTTCATATCTCTTGTTATTACAAACAGTGACCACAACAAAATGTGCCTGCTAGTCAGAGAAAAATATTTTAGAAGTGTTGTTAATCACACACAAAATTCGTGACACCAGATTAATCATATCAAACTCAAATAGCAGGTCTTAACAGGCACCAGAAAAACAAATAAAACTTAAAAGTTGAGATAATAATTTCTACTATTATCGTATGAAGTTTTAACGCTTAAATTTGCCACCAAATTTAATACGAATTCAAATCTGGGGAAAATCCTTTAAACTGGCAACTCTGGCAGTTTGACTAACTGTCAAACAGATGTTATTTTATAAACTTTTAGTAAAACAGGATTAATTAATAGTGTTTTCATTATTATTGCTAAATTATTTAAAATTTGAAAAAAGAATTATCGCTGCACACATGGCGACAGGGTAACTTGCCCATTTGTCGGCGATGTTGCTAACGAAAATTTTTGCTGTTTTTATTATGACGTACTGTACTCGTCTAATGCCTTCACATAAGAACTATCAATAGATATCTGAGTTATAGATGTTGACAAGTGCGAGTGAGGCGCAAAACTCTCGAAAACGACTAAATGATCAGTGGTTTGGCTGTATTAGCCAACGAGGCTTGATGATGACTGAAAAGTTAAAATGTATTATAAAAAATATATATATTATATTATTATAAAAAATATATATTATATTATATTATATATTACAAAAAATATATACTATAAAAAATATATATATTATAAAAAATAATAAGAATTAAATGCAGTCGCATACGATTAAGCGCAAATTGAAATTCGATGCAATTTTATTCCAGGTATTTAATGAAAAATAATAAAATATTTTAATTTACAAATCAACCGATTTACACACGATAAGCGGTAATTGATATAGTTTTCGATAACGATTTCTGATCAGATATATAATTTCAGAGTTTTAAAAAAAGTCACTTCGAATTTTGTTGTCCACGATATCTCATGAACGGCATGCACTAATCGAAGTGGTTTTTAATCGTCAAGAGCTGATTAGCTTGTGGAATCAATCGGTGCAGCCGTTTAAAGTTACGAGCGGGTCACATACTCCCACACACATACACAGACACTCACACTTACAGAAAAACTTAGTGACGGGTTCTCAGAAGTAGTCAGAGAAACTTCCTAGAACTTCAAAACGTGTAGATTTGATAAGAAATCGATTGCTTCAAAACGGGGTAAAACCCCAACAAGTTTCCAATTTTCAAAATTTTTAAATTTCCTACCGGGAAGCTAAAAAATTCAAGTCTGATGTAGTGTTTTCACACTGGCATGTTTTTAATAAATTCTAGCTTTTTAATAAATTTTAGGTTTTATGATGCAAAATAATTTTGTAATTTTTCAACTCGTTTTTAAATAGGTTTTATGAAATGCAACCTCGTTTTTGTCCATGCTAAGTTGAGTGCTGCCAAGTTATGTATTGGAAACATCTGTCAATGTTCACCGAATGCTCAGAAAAATTTACAGAATTTGCAAGATTTTCATACGAAATAATTTTATTTCCAAGCACCTTTTTAAGTATTTTCATAATATTAAAATAATCATTTTGAATTTCTGTTCTAGTATTCAGTTAAAAATTTCTTGTTGTTGTGCACAAACAAAAACAGCTGCAGTACAGTTTGTGAGTTAAGTGTTATAAAAAAAGAAGGAAAGAACTTTGAGAAATTTTATTTATTGTGATTAAATTTATTGAAGAATTTTTGTGCTGAAACCTGAATTTCTTAAATCTGCAGTGTGAACGCAAAATCACATGATGATAATGGTGAAACCAGTTTTCGACTTCGAACATTTAATTAGTGAGAAATAGCGCTTTAAGTCACAATCAAATAAGGAGTTTAACTTTTTGGCTTTTCTTATAGATACAAACTGCTAAAATTCTATCCACGAAGTTGGATACTCAATACTTAAATTTATTTTTGATAAGTTCAAAATATAGAAGTGCCCCTAATTCTGAAAGTTTCACTGCAATGAACTGGTTGTTATTTCCACTAACTAAAACCAAAAAGTTTATGCAAAAAGGTATGAAAGTATTGTAAAATCATCATCGGGAATCTCTTGTGTTTGGAACTCATGCCGTTTAGTATTTGAAGACAGCTGGCCCATTACTTTTACTAATAAATTAAAATGCTTTAACAATTAATTACCATTAATCACTTTATATAACCCGTAGTCAAACTACTTATTGCTTAATAGCAAAATATCTTCAGAATTTCGCCTCATAAATGGAGCCATAATATTCATATTCTCTGCTGGTAATTTGAGAATCATTATTTTTTGATTTCTTTAATTTATTTTTATTATTTTGTACTACTTTCTTTGTATCACTGAATATTATTTATTCAATTCTAAAAACGCTCTTGTATTTGCAATGAATTCATTTGAATGGTGCTGCTCTAATGAAGACACGACACTCGATGATGGCAGCGATGTTATGATGATGATGATGATGATGGTGTAGGGGTTCGAAAATCAATATTGCGCTCTTTGTACCTTCTGCTCCAATTTTGTTTGCTTCTAGTGTCTCAGTCTGAATTTAATAATAAAGTAATGAATGAGTCATTTCTTTACTTCAGTTGATAAAAAAAATGTTGGTTTTTGTTTTGTACCCTTTTTTTATAATATTTTCTACAAGATTTTTTAATTATCAAATTTATGTTTGTGTATGTGTGC